>CM055869.1:42170982-42770982 GCA_029582165.1 Portulaca oleracea
GTTAGTCCCGGAACGCGGGTTGCTAATTTTTACAAAAATTTAATCTAGTTTTGACTTCGGAACGCTTGTTTCGGGAATGCGCGTTGCAGGCTTATGTAGCGTTCCCGGTAACTATGAGTGGGACATTTCAAACTATAAAAAAGACAAAGGTGATAAATAAGAAGGTATAGAGAGAATATTGTTATAATATTTTAAACACAAAATAAGAAATAAAATAAATTTAATAGATAAAACATACAAAAAATTAACATTATTATATAAAATTCTAACCGTAAAAAACTTAAGTAGAATTATAATACGTATGAACATTTATTCTCTAGCGGTTCTCGTTTTGAAAATTGAGTATTTGTGTATATTAAAATTAATTCAAATTAATGAAAGGTGGTGACATTTTTACTATTTCAATTGAGAGTAATGACATTTTTGAAGTTTTGAGAAACTTGAGTGACATTGTAAACCAAGCACAAGCGACAAGTTTCGAATTTTACCTGTAAACCTATTATAGCAGGTAATAGTGGCATTTTTTTTTTGGAATGTTCAGTGGTAATTAGTAAATGTTTTCAAATTTGATGATATTTTTGACTATTTTGGAAAGTTTAGTTGCAGTTTTATCTAAGCACTCTGCCATTGTTATGATTTTTCGATGGAATATTATTAGCAAAACGGTATACATCTTGCAATCTTGGCGAAAAAATGATATTATTATATATCAAATTAAAAATAAAGGTATGCTTGAATTGTGCATGCGTTCTACAATCAATGAATTTTATCAATGCTCCTGTTTTGATTGTTTGAATTAGTTGTTTGATGTAGCTGTTTTGATTAGTTGTTTGCCAAGAAAATGTTCGATAAAATTAGCTGTTTGTAAGATTCTTCCAAATAGCTACTCGAATAGCTTTCTGAAAATTAGTTTTTTGTATCTAAAAAGCTAATATGAAACCCAAATACTTCAAAGAGCTTTTCTTTGACCAAAGTCAAAAAGCTAATAGTCTCAAAAGTTCTTTTGAGGCCGAGAAAGCTGTTTATAGCATTGCAGGCTCGGTCACATGAGCGAAAAATGCATGAAGATTTTGGCTTCGAAGGGTGTCTTAGGGAACCTTAATACTGTAGACATGGAGCATTGTGAAAGTTTTGTCTATGGTGCAGAAGAGGGTTTGCTTCAGCAAAATTGGTAGAGAACCAAAACCTGAGAAGCTTGAGTTGGTGCAAGAAAGCCTTGTTGAACAAGTGAGTCTATAGGATTAAGAATGGGCTTAGTGATGTGACATACAAGGCTCGGTTAGTGGTTAAGGGATTTTCTCAAAAGGTATTGACTATACTGAAATTCTCTTTTGTTGTTAACATACCCACTATTAGAACTGTCCTTTGCATGGTGGTAATGGAGAATTTACATTTGAAGCAAATGGATGTAAAACAACCTTATTGCATGGAGATTTGGATGAGGACTTGTACATGGTGCAACCCGAGGGATATGAGGTTCTTAGAGTTGGACGCAGGAAAATAATTTACATGGGGGGGGGGGGGGGAATGACCTTTCTGATTTTCTGTCCACCAAATGCCGAAAAATGGGAAAATCATTTCCAGAAATGGTTTTCATCCCCACCAAACATACCCGTGGTGGAAAATTGTGAAGTGAACCTAGAGAAGATTGCAGGAAGCAAAAACCCCCACCGACATGTTGACAAGGCCAGTTGACATTGAGAAGCTGCGGCTCTTATGGCCCAGTAGGCCTCTGTAACTAATAAAGAGGTAGGTCGATGTACTAGGGGAACTATGTTGATGATATTGAGGATTGGAATTGGTCTCCAAGTGGGAGATTTTTGTGTGTGTGGTGCCCAATTATTATTAGGATCAAAATTAGTTTTGGTTTGACTTTTTGGAACAAAGTCAAAAATGAAGTTTTGTTTAAATCAAGGAAAACGGGCAGAAGCTACTAGGATTAGCCCGAGGTGTCGTCCTTGCTCCGTAGTGAACAAAACTTGCATGGGAGTATCATGATCGTCAATATTTGTGTCTTACCTCAATGTTGCTAGCCGCCTTCACCTAATTTTGGTATTGGATCTTGGTGATTGTCAAGGAAATTATGTAATCTCTCTTAAGATTATTAACTTCCAATTAGAGAGGTATCACATGGGGGCAATGGTGCTGTGGGTTATTACTTATTAGCACAACAACTTGGAATTGTGACGTGCGTCACCAGTTAGTGGGCATCACGTGGGTTATTCACCAAAGCAAAATTAGAGTGCTCCATTAATTGATTATTGAGAGCTAATTTGTGGAGACTTGTATTGTAGACACAAAATTATTGTGAGATTATTCATCCTTTTTGAGAGAAAGTGAGGTTGAGGGAGATCTTATAACACTTGTAGTCATTAATTCTAGTACATCATTTCGTGGTTTTTTTTTTCCTGTTTTGGGTTTTTTTCCACGTCAAAAATTTTGGTGTCTCTTTTGATATCTTTTCCACACTATTATTATTGTTTGTGGTTGTTTTGAGTACTCTTTTATCCTAATTGATTCTAGCTATAATCTAATGTTTGCGTGAATGTTCTAATGTTGATGATATTCAGATAACATTGGACTGCAATCGGTGAGATTGTTCTGTATTTATGAATATTTGATTATCACGGTGAATTCTTTTTTCTTTTTTTCTCCCTTTGGGGCCAGTTCAAAGAAAGTATTGCCCAATTCGCGCAAGAGAATATTGCTCCTCATGCAGAGAAAATAGATCGAACAAACTATTTTCCGCAGGTTTGCTTGTTAGTCCTTTGTTTCTCTTCCAAATTTTGGCAAATTAAATTACAAGCTAATGATCATTTCTTGCCAGAATGTAAATCTATGGAGGCTAATGGGCGACTTTAATCTCCATGGGATTACAGCACCAGGTGAACATCTCTCTTTGCTTCTTCAAGGTGGAGATCTAGGAAATGCAGGCACATATATATCTCTGATATGAATAACTAAAGTTGTGAAGAGTGTCACTGTTTTGTAGGCAGAGATTATTGGTTAAGTTTTGAGTTCTCCTAGAATGAGTAGAAACTTGATCATTTGAGGTTGGGGGTAAAGTTAAAAAACTGTTCAGAAGGTCCGACAAGTTGTCTAGTGCCTACTAATCTAATCTACCATATTGTTTAATGAATAGCTGTTTTGGATGGGCCATGTTATGTAAGTGAACTTTGTTCACTAGCAGATTAGATAGCGTCATAAAAGCAACAAAAATTGATGCAGAAATGCTGACTGGTGCTGTGTCATTCCCTCAAGAACTTTGCTTCACCATTTCCATTTTGGCATTTGGAGAGCTGACTTGTGTGTTTTTAAATATTTTTAAATAGAGAAATATGGTGGGCTTGGGCTTGGTTATCTGTATCACTGCATTGCAATGGAAGAAATTAGTCGTGCTTCAGGATCTGTTGGTCTATCATATGGAGCTCACTCTAACCTTTGCATTAATCAGCTGGTAAATTTGGGATTCAAGAATTTATACTATGTTTATTTTTGTCACACCTTTTGGTTATGGCGATGCAACTTGTTTTTCAGGTGAGGAACGGGAATTGCGCTCAGAAGGAGAAATACTTGCCCAAGGTAATGATCTTGATGAGCAATTTCTGCATAGGTTGCAAAATACCTGCTTGGCACTGTCTCGCTAATACTTGCTATGGCTATATTCTTTGTATTATTTTTAAGCTCATCAATGCTACTGGGATATCATCCATTCATAAACAGGATTCTTTGCCTTTTAAACAATTATTTTTCAAAAGAAAATCCTCCACAGACACACAAGAAGATTTTTGGCGTGCCTGTTGCGCATTTTATGTCTAAGGGGTGGCTTTTTATCTATCTGTATGATTTAACGTGCCTGGGTTCATGTCATGTGCTTGTCAAGAATGAAGCTCTATGCTAGCCAAAGGAGTTCAAGGATGAAGAAAGGATAATAGTTCAGTTTCTTTTGTAAATAAATTCATGCATATAAAATATTACAAATAGGTTGCTTCATGTACTGTGTTATGTGACTTCCATGGTTTTTCCTCCATTTTACCTTGCATTGTGATGTGGTAGATTGTGTTTTCTGTGCATGAAGCTTATCAGCGGAGAGCATGTCGGGGCTTTGGCAATGAGTGAACCAAATGGTATAATTCTCAACACTTCCTATTTAAGCCCTTGATTCACTTTCCTGTTGAAGATACTCGTAGCTGAAGTTATGAATCTGCTGAATGCTGACTATGTTTGGTTAACCTGTTTGCTTCTTCCCTTTGCAATTCCTTCTGCAGCTGGTTCAGATATTATAAGCATGAAATGTAGAGCTGATCGTGTTGAAGGGGGCTACATTTTAAATGGGAATAAGATGTGGTGCACGAATGGTCCAATTGCACAAACCTTGGTATGAGCAATTTCTGGTCATGTAGGAAAAGTCCCATTAAACTTAGGGAATGGCATGAAATTCCAAGTGTTCACACAACTGCATTTTCCCACTTGCTGTGTGTGCAAAACTGTATCGATGTTGTTGTCAAACTAATGACTAGGAAGCTATTATATTGAATTAATGTTTGTAGAGTTTGACATCGTCCGGGCTTACTGAGTACTCCCTCTCTATTCCACAATAATTATCACTTTTGATTTTTTTACCCTGCCCTCCAATACACCACTTTATTCTTCAATTTCTACCATAATATATTTCTGAAAATTACATCACTATAATCATATGGAAGTCTTATCACGACAAAGCTAATGATGTTAATTTTGTATTTTAAATCATTGTATATATTGAATAGTTAATGGTCAATGTGTAAAGATTTACCTCATGTACCCCATGGTGACAAATAATAATGAACAGAGGAAGTAGTATTTAATGATAATTCTATGGTTAGTCATTGTTCATCATCTTTGATTCTTAGATGTAGGCTTTTGTAGATGTCTGTAGCGGTGCTTGGTGACCTTTTGAAGTGGATCGAGGCCCATACTCCAACCTGCTCATGAGGGCAAGATGACCTGTCTCACGGGGTCGAATGGAGCTACGATTCGCCTTTGACCGGGACCCGGGAAGAACACTCATGGCCATCCTTTGGATCGCCAAGAGCCCTTCTAAGGGGGCATTTTCCTACCTCGGCACGAATAAAGGAGAGACTAAGGCGTTGGTCGTTTTAGGAGTTTAGGGAGATCAAGGTCTGGGAGGACAGATCGAGGTCACGGGCGTGTCTACCCTGGTCACGACTGTGACCCTTTCTTGTGTCTTGGCCTTGTTTGGAGGTCTTGATGCTTGGGCTCCATACATGGGTTACGAGCTTGACCTCACTGGTCACGACCGTGACCCTGTTCTGACCCTTCCAGGCCTTAGTTTTTTCCCCAGTTTGGGTCATCCTTTTAAAGCGTCATGGCCGTGACTCGGTTGGTCACGCCCGTGACCCTTATTGGTTTTCACGATCCACGCCCGCGACGTTCCAGGGGCGCGCATGACTTGCCATTCCAGAAGGTGGTCACGGTCATGACTACTCAGGTCACACCCGTGACCCAGGTGGTCCCTTCTCAAAGACTTCCAGTTTGTGTCCGTGACTTTCGGAGGTCACGTCCATGACCTCCAGCTTGAGATTGCCCCTTGCCCAAGGCAAGCCGGTCATGGTCGTGAAACACCCCCCCCGGGAAGTTTGTTCGGCCTTGAAGTGCATCATTTTAGTTGTTTTTAGGGTTATTTTTGTCATTAATTAATTGTAAAGCCTTTGTTAATTTTGATCAGCTTTGGTCCTCTCTTTATTAGGATTAGGGATGGCAGTGGGGCGGGGAATCCCCATACCCGCCAGGCCCCGCCCCGCTTTGGGGAAAAATCCCTACTTCCGATGGGGATGGGGATTAGGCAAAAAATTAAATCCCCGCATGGGTATAGGGCGGGGATGAGGGCCAAAATTTTCCCCGTCCCCGCCCCCGCCCCCTTTTCTCCGCTCTAAGCGATTATATCATTGAAATTGATTGACAACTACAACTCAAGCGATTATTATGTCTCCCATCACAGCATGCTCCACCTTTGCAAATTATATATGATCGGACTGTCATGGGTCAAAGTCTAAAGAGCTTGTAGCCACTTTTCCTTTTAAGTTTTGCCCTAGATTTTTAATTATTTTAAATGAACATCAGTGAGCTTACTATTTATGTTAGTCTACTCATAGACTCGTTTTAGTCATAGGTACATACATTGATGTGGATATTTTGGACATGTCAAATTGCACTAAAGTTTTGAAAACATAGTCATGTTGAACACTTGGGCCTATATCTATATGGATAGTTGAGTCCTAGCGGCATGGGTAATCGAGCTAAAACACAAGTAGCCAGTTGCCTAGTACCTCCATTTTCATATGGGAGTTCAATTAATAAATGGTCTTTGAATGGAGTATCTTTTCCTCACCAACTTTAATAAGAAGGCATCTTATTTCAACAGGTTGTTTATGCAAAAACAGATATGGAAGCTCGTTCAAAAGGAATCACTGCATTCATCATCGAGAAGGGGATGCCCGGGTAAAGGAAAATCTATTGTTCAGAATTGGCAAGTTATTTGCTTTATACATTCAATGATGTCTGACATGCTGATTTACTGAATTGCTGTTGCGGAGACTCTTGTGAAGTGAATACTCTAGCCTAGTACTTAATTGATCAATTTTGTCTTTCCTTGATACCTAAATGGCCATTGAATCGGTATTACTGTAGTTGTTAGCAAGCTGCATCTTCTTGTTGTATGGGTTCCTGAAACCTGAAAAGGAGACACATTGTTGCAGCATATCTATGCGGATAGGGTGTTTGTAAACATCGAGGCCCGATCACTAAAAATGGCTTGTGAGTTAGATGAGATATGGCTGTAAGTTCAGTTTGTATATGGTGCATGCAAGTTCCTCTGATTAGTAAATCACCTCATCAAGTTGACAGGGCCAACGGAACTATAAGGCATTGATAGCCATACTTTTCGATATAACATTCTTGACCTTTTGGAATATTTTTTTCCAATATCTTTCAACATGAGCATGAGGTCAACGCAATGTGTAGCGCATGGAGTCCAAAAGAGGTGTGGCCTCTTGGTCATCAATAAGTTTCCTATATAAATTGACGATAAACATTTTAAAATGAAACAAATAAATGTGATTTAAAGATTGAAATTGTTAATTAATAGCTACTTACCAGCCTTAATAAAGTTAGATGCATTATCCGTCACTAATTGGGACCACATTTGGCTCTCCAATGCTAGAGTCTGGTAAGGATTTCTAGGGTTTGATCGCTTGATGGTCTTGTGTACACTTAGTATTGAGAAGGCTTACTTATGATCATGTGAGGTTGGACTTTCTTTTGTGTGTTATCAAAAGAATGGGTTTTGTGGAAATGTGAATTGTTTGTATCAATCATTGGATCTCTTCCACTTCCCTAGAGGTTTTGAATCTCTCGCATCTTCTTTTTCTAGATGATATTGTTGCTTTTTGTGATAATGCTTGTGAAAATATAGTGAACCTTGTTTTCTGTCCACTTGATTTGAGATGGTTTCAAGTTTTGCGATTAACTTGGCCAAAAGCTTAGTCATGTTTAGGTCAAGAGAACAAAATTTAGTTTCTTGTGCATATTTTGAGTTCTAATGCTGATTCTTTCCCAGCTATTGATAGCTATCCCTTGTGGTGCCATATTTAAGGAGAAAGTCATTTAGGATCCAATTATTGAAAGGCCTCAGAAATTTTTTTTGGTAGAAATCTAAATACTTTTGGTAGAAGAAAAGAGAAAAAAGCGGGGGAGGGGGGGGGGGGGGGGTTAGCCCTTGTCAAGAGTGCCCTACCTTGTATTCCTACTTCTTTTTCTTTTTCCTATGCCTTCTTGGGTTATAAATAAGTTAGAAGCAATGTGAAGAACGTTGTATAGGGTTCATTTGGGATTGATTCCAAGCACCAAGTCGTTTTTGGAATATTGCGAAACAACCTATGAATATCGAGGCATAGGCATTTGAGATTTAAAGCTCTTTAATTAAGCTTTTTGCTTGGTAAGTGGTTGTGGAGATTCATTAATGGGAAAAGGGAATCTATGGAGAAAGTTGATTACCATTAAATATAGTGAAGCCAGATTTCGATGCTTTCCTGGTACACCTATTGGCTCTTTTGGCTATAGCATTTGGAAAGATAGAATTTGTGGAGATTCATGAATGAGAAAGGGAATCTATGGAGAGAGTTGATTAAATATGGCGAGGCTTGATTTCAATGCTTTGCTTATATACCTATTGGCTCTACAATTAGCTTGTGGTAGTGAATGGTATGATAAAGCTATTTTGAAACAACTTTTGCTCTTCTAGAAATGCTTCCGGAGCTAGTTGTTAGGTGCAAGTTTTTGATATTAAAGTTTGCTCACCAAATTTTGTGTGTGGGGCTTTGCAAACAATAACACTCTGTGAAAGGTCATATGGAAGTCTTTTGGCCCATTTAAGTTCTCCTTTGTTTGCGAAGCTGCACATGGGAAGAATTTGACTTTTGATAACTTAATAGAAAGGGCAAAAATTTTGGTTGACAGGTGCTTATATGTAAGGGGAATTTGAAATGTAGACATCATTTGTTGCTTCATTTGTTTGTTCCCGAAGGCGCCATGGGAAGTTAGCTTTTAGTTGTTAGCTTTTCTTAGATTTCTAGTTCCATGTGGAACCATTGGGAGGGTTTCTTTAGGAGGAAAGCACAGAGAAAGTAATGGCGGTTCCTCATGTATTAGAGTATTTGGGGAGATACCAAAGAGTTTTGAGGGTGTTGAAAGTTGAAACTCCTCTTTAGTGCATGAAAGGCAGTTTAACCAAGATTGATGACCCTGTTTTTAGGATAGCGGGATCTCAAACTCTTCTTCTTTTTGACGTGGCCGCTTTTTTAGATATCTTATATTGTGGTTGTAAATAAATTGTGTAAGATGCTAATATAGCCGTTGTTTTATTCATAATAGAATGATCTTCTTTTCCTTATAAGAACTTTTGACATACGATATAATCTATTATGTAGCATGAGTGGCATCTCGTCTATCTAAGTTCAATTATTCAGATGAATTTTGCTAATTACATTTGGTGTTTGGCCTAATTACTTTATTAACTTCAAGTTTAATTTATCAAATAAGGAATGTGATTTTACTGTGATCACATTTGGTGCTTGGCCAGATTGCTGTCTTCACAAGTAATGCATTTTATCATCTAGGCTGGGAGGAAACTTGTTTGCTGTTATTGACTTCATTGTTTAATCCTTTTTACGCAAACTGCAGGTTCAGCACGGCCCAGAAGCTAGACAAGCTAGGAATGAGAGGAAGTGATACGTATGTGTTCGTTTGATTTTGGATTCTCATTTGGGTGATTTATTTACATGTGCTATGCTGTATTAATGCTGTGTTATTTAATGTGGAAACAATGCAGATGTGAGCTTGTTTTTGAAAATTGTTTTGTCCCAGAGGAGAATGTTCTTGGAGAAGAAGGCAGAGGTAATCAGCCATGTTCGGCCTTCTATGCGTTGTCAATTGAATGATTATAATAGCTGCCAATAGAGATCCTAAACTCAACCAACACCATAAGTTAGAATTGTCTTTATGGCTCATACCCTGCCGTTGATGTGCAAAGGGTATTTCACACTTTAATCATAATGCCAAGAAGAATTTAAGTGATTAAGAAGTTGGTTGGCTGAATTGATTGATGAACTAAACTGTGTTAGGTGATTAGGTCATGTTATTTCATGCCATTCATCCTGCTGACAATGCTGTCAGTGGAAATTAAAATTTTGAGGATTACGAACATGTATTAGTAGACTTGTAAACTTTATGACTGTCCCATGGGAGTCCCAGTCCAAGGCATTTCTAGGCTTTTAGTTCAAGTGGCTTTTATGCTTCTTTTGGTCCAAGTTCCAGGCTTTTGTAGTTCTCAATGATTTCATATGATCTCTAAATATTCATTTTCCTAATTATCGTTATGTCGTTGGAGCCACCTTTTCTTTTCCATGTTTTAGCCTATGAATTAGGACCTTGGGCGACGATATCTTCAGCTGTGATTTATGAAATTTGAGCAGAGTTGTTCCCAGCTAGTACTTCCCTTCTCTTCCCTTCCTTTCCCTTTGGGCTTCACTCTGCCACCCCATCCACACCTAATCAGAAATTGGCTTGACTTGCAATTGTAGATCTCAAAATTAAGCCCCAAAACCATGAAATTCCCAAAATGGACAGCTACCCATTAACCTCCAACTAAAAAGGACACAGAACCCTCAATTACCTGCAAGAAATTGATAATGGACTAAGCCTTAATCTTAATTTTCAATAGCTCCAAATCTGAACCATAATTCAAAAATTTAGCCTTCAAATTGTAAATTTCTTCCGAATTGACCTCAACTCATCAATCATATCCCTCTATATTTTCACAATACATTCATCATTCTCGTTTAGTGTCATCGTTTAGGAAGTAGCATCTTTTCCAAGTATATTTCAGCCTATTTATTAGCACCTTAGGTAACATTTTTCAGTTGTGTTTTATGAAATTTGAGTATCATTGAGTCATCACAAACATTGCATAGGCAATATCTCCCTCTCCCCTATTTTTATTCTTTATTTTGTTTTAAAAAAATTGGTGGCTTAATCAAGAGACAAGAGTATGAAGAGATACATTATGGCTTACTTAATCAGATTTGCCACAACGTTCGGGTTTCTAATGTGTTCTCTCCTACCAGGGGTTTATGTCATGATGTCAGGGCTAGATTTGGAGAGACTTGTGTTGGCTGCTGGCCCTCTTGGAATCATGCAAGCTTGCCTTGATGTTGTTCTTCCTTACATTAGGCAAAGGGAGCAGTTTGGACGTCCAATTGGTGAATTTCAATTTATTCAGGTTTCTCTCTTTCATTGTGAGACCTCCATTAAGTTTAACATGTGTAAGAGTTTGAACTTTAGGGTTTTGAATTGATTCATGAATGCAGGGCAAGATTGCTGACATGTATACTTCCTTACAGTCTTCAAGGTAAAATGTTTCTTAAACTGGCCACTATCCTATTCTTATTTTTATTTTTGTTTCCAATCTTATTCATTTGTTGATATTTTGTACAGGTCATATGTGTACTCTGTTGCTAGGGACTGTGACAATGGAAAAGTTGACCCAAAGGTGCATGGATTATCTTGCTGCTTAGGGCTTGCCTTCAAATTTTCCCTCTTCCACTTGCTGTGTTGGTTGCTGTTGTTCCCGGGATGATGCTCTCTCTGTCTGTCTTAATCTGATTCTTCTGATGTGCCTATCTGATTTTTAACTATTTCAGTCTTTCCACTGACTTCCTTTCCTTCATTAGGTTAGTACATATCAGTGGTTTATGAGAAGAACATACATGAGGACAAAGTGTTCATTCTTTCTATTACAGTATAGAAAGTCATCAGCTGCAGAATACTACCTCCATCCCATATTACTTGATTCGTTAGCCAAATTTTAAAAAACCAATGAAATGGTTTAGTTATGTGTTATATTGCATGAAAAGTTGTGAAATATTATAATTGAATTGGTTGTACTTCTTTCTCTCACTCACTTTTTCTCACATTGTGTAAGAAAAATTCATAAAAATAGTAGTTAGTTGAAAAGAGTTGCATGGAATTATAAACCAAGTATTATGGTACAAGAAAAGTTAGTTGAAATGACAAGTGTTAAGGGATGGAGGTAGTATCATGTTAACCAACTATGGCCATATTCTGAACCTTGTCCAGGTAGCCATCCAAATGAATAGATTAGAATTCTGAGGGGGTGTGCTAAGACAATTAGTTATAGATATTTTGGAGATTGTTAGTGCTAATGCCAGTCTGTCTCATGTGCTGTGCTGTCTCCAACTCTTCTGTATAAATAACTTTTTGTTGCTTGTTTTTGGGGCTTAATCAGAACAGAGAATACAGAGCAGAGTCCTCTTTCTTGCTCTATTCTTGTTCTCTCTCCCTCTCTCTCTTGTCTCCTTGATTCATTTCATTCTTTTCTGGTTAATTGCTGTTCTGCTTCCTGATGATGATCAGATTCAATCTATGATCATGGGTGTATTTGTGGGGGGGTTAGGGGTGGTCATGGCCACCCTTAACCCCAAAAAATGTTTAAAATAAATATCATTAGCATTAAAATTATAACTTATATATTTATTAAATGAGTGTGATAATATATTAGACACCCCTAATTTAGATGTCCAGATCCGCCACTGTCTATGATCATAAGCTTGATCAGACATGATCCTGAGTTTATTAATACTGTGTAACAAAGCAGAAGTGTGTTATTTTCTTTCTTTTTCTTTGTATCATAACCATCAACTACAATATAGAAAATTCCATGTGCAATCGAAATATCAAATCGGATAATTGGTAAAAACCTTGCCTCGGGGGGATTCATGGTAATGGACCTTTCTTTTATCATGAATATGGTGTGGTTAATAAGAGTCTAAGCCCTCTTTTTCTTCTAGAATAATTTTTACGATGATTTGGTAATGCAGAGCACGTAAGAATCCTGGCCGCTTGGTCCACCCCCATGGCAGTTGTTAAGATCTTGTGTAACCTCTTATGTCCTACTAGTGGTGCCTGTGATCCAGTTTTATCGACATGAATAACAGGCTCTCTGCCTTGTTTGCAGGACTGTGCTGCAGTTATACTCGCTGCAGCTGAAAGAGCTACACAGGTTGCACTGCAGGTAAATGGCTTCTAATTTGTATAGACCTCTAGTGTCTGGATCTAATATTTGACAATTGCTCACTGCTAACGTAGTCCTGTTGATGAAACTGATGAGGTTCATGAAGGGCTGCAAAAATTCTTGTTAATGCAATCCTCAAAACCAAACACCCTTCACTGGGACCGCAAGCTGTGCAACAAAGCAGCAATTCCTGCACGTCACCCCCTCCCCATCCCAAAAAAAAAGTCTTAAATGGTTTTTCCTCCCTCTGTTGGCCATCTGCTGATGGATAGTACTTGAAGGCATTTTGAACTTCAGGGATCTCCAAGGTTTTTCTTTGTGAACTCACAGGCATGAAACAAATTATCTTTACTTCTTCTTGGCAGCAGAAAACATATAGACTTTTCTCAGAGGCAGTCTGTCCCAAAACCAAAGCCACATCAAAAGTTTCATGTTTGGCTATCAGGCTCCTATTTCATGCCAAATTACACCGCCATACCTTTCCTCCATCTTTGTACATATATGCTGAGAACATGCAATCTCAGTTTCTCAGGCAGTATTCTGTTTTTCCTTCAAACTGCAAAATATATGCCAGTGTTGAAAAGTATTTTTGGGGTTTTGAGTAGGGGTTTGCTACATAGGGATGAGTTGAGTGGTAATAAAGTTTTTTGATTTTTGGTCTACGTATCAAATGCATCAATTTAACTAAGGCCCTGTTCGGAAATATTAGCGTTTTAGATAGCGGATAGAGGTTTATGTAGTGGATAGTGGTTTAAGCAGCGGATAGCGGTTTAAGTAGCGAATAGCGGATGACTGTTCAAATGAGAATTGTGTTCGGTAAATTTAGCGGTTGAATTAACATATTAATGTGAATTGACATAAAAGGATATCGATAATTTCCAAAGATAAAATTTTCAAAGGGTATTTTGTGACTGAAAAATATGAAATGCTACTCCAAACGCTAAACGTTAACTTTATTAACGTTTCACAAAACGCTACTCACTACGCTAGCTTACCGAACACTAATGTTTATGCAGTTAAAGTTTTGACTTGGTCAATACGCTAAACGCTACCCCAAACGCTACTGCCGTCACAGCCTAAGACACCTAACAAGCGCTATTCAATTAAAATTAAGCAACTAATTTGAACTAGGCAAGCAAATTAATAGCTAATAGATACCAAGAACTGCTTAGCAACAAATAACAAGGAAGAACACAACAAACACTAAATAATTACCAATAAACCTAAAACTAATTAAGCAACTAAACTAAGCTAAGAAGAAACTGATTCATTAATCCCAAATCTAAAAACAAGCATGCAAATGAAAACTATTGAGAATCTTTTTGGGCACGACCACATGACATGGCCCAAAATGACAGTGCCAAATAGATCCTTAGTTGATTTTCAATAAAAAAAAATAAACTAATAACTAAAAACTAATTCATTGGAAATAACAAAACCATTAGATAGAGAAGGGTAGAGGAAAACCATACCATAAGATAGCAAATTAGCTGTTGATGACTTTATTAAGGTTAAATTTTGAACCTTTTAGCAACTCTACTAAAGAAAACAAAGAAATTGTGAGTACAGTTGCTAGGACTCCTTAAAAACTTGAATCAAATGGAGATTTTGAACACTATAACCCCTTCTTCACTGAAAAAATGAGTGTAGGTGTTGGGGAATTCAAGGAATTGATTTACAAAATTATAAAAGAACAACTAATAATAGAAAAACTGAAATGAGAGGGAAATTGGAAGAAAGGATTGAACTTGCATTAGTTTTAAGTCATAAATGTAAGTTGAACATGCCAAAACTAGAGAAGACTGAACCCTGTTCTTAGAGAGAAACTAGAACGCTAAAATAGTAAAAGTCCCTCTATAGAGCATTTATAGGGAGAGGTTACGGGCGTGACCTCTATTGGTCATGCCCATGACCAACAAGTCACGACGTGACATATAGCGGCTATAATTGTGATTGTTGTTTTGCCAACAAAGTCTGGATTCTAGGCTAGGGTTATGGATAGACTACCTTTGTCATGGGTATATCGTCCTTGCTTCTTTGTTTTCTAAGCTTGGGTTTCACAATCTGCTTGTCAAATTTGCTCGGTTCCTTCCTATAACTACTTGCTTAGTGTAGCAATGACTTCTTGTCTCCAAAATGCTTCAAAAGTAGCCATTAAGCTCATTTTTTGTTAATTTTCGCCTAAAACTTATAAGTTACATAAAACAAACAACTATTTAAGTGAATACTCTAAATTAAGGGCGTGAATCTTATCGAATATGATGTTGAACACAACAAAGAAAACTAATTTAAAAAGAATACTCGCTTTCGTAGGATTCATGGTTGCGTTTAACATACGCCATAAACCCTTTAAACCGTTGGTAGCACAGGTGGCCAGATGAGGTTTCATGAGCATTTGTGGAAGCTATAGCCCCAATGGCTAAGAAATAGAAAAATTAAATAGAGAAAGAATGAATCAAGAAAATATTTTTGGTGTTTTGAAAAGTTTTCACAAAGCAACTTAAAAAAAGCAACACTTGTTTAATCAATAGTCACCAAAAAATAGCCAAAATTCTCTCTACATTTTTCCCAATTCAAATAATCTGTGGACAAAACTGCGTTCAATGGTAGTGGTGCATTCATCTATTCCCTCGATGCATGATGTGATAAATAATGGTAACCTCATTTTAGGGTATTTCATTATACTACCCAATCTACCCTCTTGTGTTTGCCATATGATAATAAGATAAGATTCTGTCTATGCGCAATCCAAAAATGCATTCCTAACGTAGGCTTGACATGGCACTCGATTCTGCATTGCCATGATGCAAATGCACAATTAATGATCACGGGGACTTGCATTAGGTTATACTGGGTCTAAGGGTTATGGTAAAGGATGGAAAGCTTAGGAGTGTGGAGCTATAGTACGAAAACTAAGAAACACGTCTTCAAACTATAACCTCTTGTCACAAAACAGAACATTACAACCTGTTTCCAGTAACAACCACTAAGCACAAACTCATTTACGGTGTGTTTGGTTGGTATGAAAAATATTTCGGAGGAAACCGTTTTCTAAGAGAAATGGTTTTCTGTGGAAATAAGGGAATGTTTATTGATGTTTCTATGAGTGCAAAATACACATACATAGCTATGCAAAAGAGCAAATGAGAGGGGCTATTTATAGTACATTGAACAAGATAGAAAAGAGCTAATAACAGATTCTTGATTGTCTTGAATCTTGGAACCTACTGCCCAGATGTTTGTACACACGAGCCCAGCTATATCTTCACAACCCCCCCTCAAGGTGGACTGGGAGGGACTTCAAGCAGTCCAAGCCTTGAACATAACAAGTTATGCTGGACTTCGCCAAGGGGTTTTGTCATTACATCAGCTAGTTGGTTGGCACTTGAGACATGAGAAGTCTGAATGAATCCCTCTTGGACCTTGTCCCTAATGTAATGGCAATCGATACGTATGTGCTTGGTATGCTCGTGAAAAACAGGATTTGCTGCAATATGCTGTGCTACCTTGTTGTCACAATAGATGGTTATAGGAAGGTGAAGAGGGATATGAAGATCAGTTAGGATTTGAGCCACCCATTCTAGTTCTGATGTGGCAGTGGACATGGCTCTATATTCTGCCTCTGCTGTTGATTTAGACACTGTCTTCTGCTTTTTTGTTTTCCAAGAGATGAAGGATGTCCCAAGAAAGACACAATAACCTGTCAAGGACCGAGCAGAAAAGGGACAAGTGCCCCAGTCAGCATCTGTATAGGCAGATATATGAAAAGAGCCATTGGCAGGATAAAATAGACCTTTGTGAATACTTCCCTTTAAGTATCGTAGGATATGCAAAGCAGCATCCATATGTCGATTTGTAGGTTGCTGGAGAAACTGAGAAAGATGTTGGACAGCATAGCTAATATCTGGCCTGGTGAGAGAAAGATATAAAAGCCTTCCAATAATTCTTCTGTATGGTGAAGGATCTGTCAAGGGTGTGCCTGTGTCAAGAGATAGTTTGAGATTAGTTGGGATGGGAAATCTAGCTGGTTTGCAAGCTGTGAGGCCTGCATCAGATAGAATATCAGAGATGAATTTTCTCTGATTCAAAAAAGTTCCTTCTTTAGATCTTGCAATCTCGAGGCCAAGAAAAAATCTAGCTAAGCCAAGATCCTTTATGGTGAATGTTTGATGTAAGGAATCCTTCAGTTGTTGAATGCCTTCAGTATCATCTCCAGTAACCAGCAAATCATCTACATAGACTAGAACATAGATGAAACCATGATTAGATGTTTTGATAAAGAGTGAATAGTCATTTTTGGATTGAAGAAAACCTTTGCCACAAAGAAACTTGGTAAGTTCTATGTTCCATTGTCTCGAGGCCTTCTTTAAGCCATAAAGAGACCGTACTATTTTACACACTTGGCCTGATCTTGCCTTAGTATATCCTTGAGGAGGTAACATATAGACATCTTCATCAATAAATCCATGTAAAAAGGCATTATTAATGTCTAATTGATGGAGATTCCATGCTTTGATAGTGGCTAAGGCAATAAAAATCCTAATAGTTCCAAGTTTAGCTACAGGTGAGAAAGTATATTTGTAATCTTTATCTTTCACTTGAAGAAAACCTCTAATGACCAACCGAGCTTTGTGTCGCTCAATTGTGCAATCAGGTTTATATTTGTTTTTATAAACCCATTTGGAAGTTAGAGCTTTCTTATCTGGAGGTAGATCAGTGAGGATCCAGGTTCCATTTGCTTCTAGAGCACTCAATTCTTTATCCATGGCAGCTCTCCATTCTGGGTGCTTCACTGCCTGAGCATATGTATTAGGTTCATAAGTATTAATCATAGCAGACAGAGAACTTACAAAAGCTTGAGATAGATGAGAAAGATCATTAGAAGAAAAAAGAGGATGAGTAATTTGAGTGGAAAAACTCTGTGGCTGAGTTTGAGACAGATTAGGAGAGTTTGGTGTATGCTGCTTGACTTGGTGGCTATAGTCTTTAAGCCACGATGGGGTTTTTCTTGTTCTTGAAGACTTTCTGAGCTGAGGTTGATCTTGAAGAGCTGTGCTAGGATGATCAGAATGTGCTTTAGAAGGTCCTGAGCAGACAATGTCATTTGAATTAGTGACATCAGCAGCTGTTTGTGGGTCAAGCACAGGAACAAGGTTATGATTAGTGTCATCAATATGTTCAGGAATATCAGAAGAAGCAGAAGAAGAAGTGTTAGTTGGGATTGGTTGATCATAAAAAGCACTGCTATCTTCAGAAAAATGAAAGACATAGGGGTCAGTTTGTAAGGATGTTATTTTGTCTTTAAAGGGAAAAACATCCTCTTTAATGATGACATCTCTAGAATGAAAAATCCTTTTAGATTGTAAATCATAAAGTTTATACCCTTTGTGACCAAAGGTGTAACCCAATAAAATGCATTTGGTAGCTCTAGGTTCTAATTTGTCCTTGCTGTTTAAAATAGCAGCAAAACAAAGGGAGCCAATGGTCCTTAGACCATTGAGATCTGGTTTTGAACCATGGAGAACCTCATAGGGACTCTTCCAGTCTAATTTGGCCATTGGTAACATGTTGATTATATGTGTTGAGGCTAGGACACATTCACCCCAAAATTTTTTTGGTAGGGCAGCATGAATCCGTAAGGCTCTTGCTGTGTCAAGCAAATGCCTGTGTTTCCTCTCTACTATGCCATTTTGTTGAGGGGTATATGGGACAAATTTTTGATGCACAATGCCTAGAGTGGAAAACAAATGCTGACATGTGCTGTTAATAAATTCTGTCCCATTATCAGATCTAATCATGGAAACTTTGGATCCAAACTGAGTTTGAATCATACTGAGAAAATTTTGAATAATACTTGGGACCTTGGTTTTGTTTGCCAACAGATGGGTCCAAGTATTTCTTGAGTAGTCATCGACAAAAGTCAAGAAATAGGTGGAACCATCAATGTTTGGGATCTTGTAAGGTCCCCACAAATCGATATGTATAAGATCAAACACAGAAGTAGAATGTGTAAGACTTCTTTGAAAAGGCAATCTGTGAGCTTTGGCTAATATACAAGTTTCACAAAAAAAATCTGTAGCAGAAGCATGTTTACAATCAGGAATGTGTATCATCTTAGAAACAGATGCATGTCCTAGTCTATTGTGCAAAGTATGAATCAAAGTCTCACTAATAGATGTAAAACTAGTGAAACTTAAAGAGGGATCTTGTGACTGTCTGGTAGGAATGATCCTGAATAATCCATCATCAAGGGGTATCTTGGCAATGAGTTTCTCAGTTGAAAGGTCCTGAAAACAACAAAAATCAGGATAAAAATGAAGAGATAATTGGCAATCTTTGATTAATTTAATGACAGATAAGAATTATATTTGAACTCTGGAACAAACAAGACTCCTTTTAGAGTTATTTGTTTGTTTATAGTCACATTGCCAACAGTTGTGATCTTTTTGAGAGATCCATCTGGAAGAATGATTTGGACTGGTTTAGGTAAGGTTTGAATGTCATGTAATAAAGACAATTCAAAGGTCATGTGATCTGTGGCCCCAGTATCTATTATCCAAGGGTATCTTTTCCTTTTTAGATGATCATTAGAGATAATAGTACCTGCAAATTGTGCATTACCAGTGAACTGAGATTGTCCCTTTGCTTGTTGTCTCTTGGTCCCTTGTACCAATCAGGATATCCCACAAGATGGAAACACTGATCTTCTGTATGCCCAGTTCTCTTGCAGTTGTTGCAGAACCTTCTCCCCTTGTTATTCTTGGCATCTTTATTCTTGGCATTACTTCTTCCCTGAGAGCTTGAACCAAGATCATTTTCTTGATGTCTTTTAACAGCAGCTGCAAAGTCATTGTTATGACTAATGCTAGATGTAACCAATTTCTGTCTTTCTACTCTCTGAATCAAGCTGTAAGCCTTGTTAACAGTGGGCAAAGGATCAGTCATCAAGATCTGTCCCCTTATATTATCATATTGATCATTCAGGTGGAGCAGGAATTGCATCAACTTTTTCTTTTGATCAACATCATAAGAATGTTTGTTAGCAGAACAAGTGCAAACAGGAGCTTCAGATATGTCAGCTAGCTCATCCCAAAGCTTCTTTAATCTTGTGAAATATACAGCAACTGAATCATCATTTTGATACAAATCATTAATTTCTTTTTCTAACTGAAACATCAAGGGCCCATTTGGTTGACCAAAACGTTCAGTTAGATCTTCCCAGAGGTTTTTGGCAGATGTCACATAAATGAATGCATCAGATAATTCAGCAATCATGGAGTTCAATAGCCAACTTACAACCATTGAATCACACTTAGTCCATTGATGAAAAGTTGAGGCAGTCTCTGCTGGTTTTGCACACTTTCCATCGATAAAGCCTGTCTTGACCTTAATCTTGAGGGCCATCTTGACTGATTTGCTCCACTTTTGGAAATTCGACCCATTAAACTTCAGATTGACTAGAGGAATTCCAGGATGATCTGAAGGATGCAAATATAAAAGATCGTTGTTGTAATCTTCAGAAGGGGGGGCTGCTGTTGTTGTAGTTTCTCCAGTTGTAGAGGAGGCATCCATGGGTAGACAGAAGATCAATCAGAATCTGGAACTGAGAGATCAACTTTGTGATGCTGATCAAAAAAGAACTGATCAGTAAAGGAAGGGAAAAGGGATCGAGCCAATTGGCTTGATACCGTGTGGAAATAAGGGAATGTTTATTGATGCTTCTGTGAGTGCAAAATACACATACACAACTATGCAAAAGAGCAAATGAGAGGGGCTATTTATAGTACATTGAACAAGATAGAAAAGAGCTAATAACAGATTCTTGATTGTCTTGAATCTTGGAACCTACTGCCCATATGTTTGTACACACGAGCCCAGCTATATCTTCACATTTTCTAGTCAAATTATCCCTTATTTGGTAGGAGACAAATCGTTTTTTTCGGAAAATGACGATATATGTCATTATAAGTGAAAATATATTTTACAAATGAAAATATTTGGAGCTCAAAATTCATATTGGAGCTTTTTTAACTCCAGCTTATCATATCATGAACTTTCGATTAAAACAGCTAAATTTGAATTTTGCTTTAAAGTTTCAGTTAGTTTTTAGCCGCAAAGAATGTTGGTATATGTGGCGATAAATGTTAGTAGATAAAAATATTTTGCGCTCAAAATTCATGTTTGAGATGCTTTTAATAAATTCTGTCGTATTGTAAACTTTTGAGTCAAACCGATGAAATTGAATTTTGCTCTTAAGTTTCAGTCAGAGTTAATAGCAAAAAATGTCGATATAAGTGGCGATATATGTTATAAATGAAAATATTTAGAGCTCAAAATTCATATTTGAGCTTTTTTTAATCAATGGTGATCGTATTGTAAAGTTTTGAGACAAACAGATGAAATTGAATTTTGCTATTAAATTTCAGTCATATTTAACAACAAAAAATGTCGACCAAAGTAGCGATATATGTTACAAATGAAAATTTTTGGAGCTCAAAATTCATGTTTGAGTTTTTTTTTTTTTATAGCTCCATACTATCATATTATGAAGTTTCGATTCAAACAGTTAAATTTGAATTTTTTAAAGTTTCAGTTAGTTTTAGCGGGAAAAATTGTTGGTGTATGTCGCGATAAATGTTATCATATAAAAATATTTTGAGCTCAAAATTCATATTTGAGCTTTTTTCAATCAATTTTATCGTATTACAAAATTTCGAGCCAAACTGTTGAAGTTGAACTTCGCCCTTAAATTTCAGTTAGATTTAGCAGCGAAAATCAATCCAACAATCAAGGTGGAAAACATTTTTCCTAGGTTGAACAAAGGAAGTCGATTTCCTTCCTTTATGGGAAAATAATTTTCTTTGGAAATTATTTTCCAAGCCTTTTTTGTACCAAACACTAGAAAATTGGGAAAACATTTCACTAGAAAATGCTTTCCCCCCTACCAAACACACCCTTAGTTTCTTATAAACTGTGAGATTCTTGAGTTTTAGAATCATATCCATAAAACAATCTTCTTTCCTTTCTCTTCTCTCTTGTTCATAATTTCTTTTTTGTTTCAGCCCTCTCTATATTTTGGTAACACGAGGAAAAAGGGGATGTAATTTTACTACAATAAAGAGGGCAAGGCACTTTGCCTTAACTAACTCAAAATAGCAAGGATATACAACGCTGCCTTCACCTATCAATCAATCCAATGTAAAATCGGCCTCTTGGTCGTGGCAAGGAAAATGGTAGGTAACTAAGTAATAGATGGCCAAGGGCTAAGCATGGTGGTTCATAACAGAAGAATGGGCAGAAAGGCTCAACAAGGCTTCAAAGAAAGGTGAAAGTAATGCAAGGCAGGCAATTTTGCTATGTAGCATAACATAAAAGAAAAAGAAATGGCTTGATCACTTCATCAACCATGCAAAAGGTAAGTGCTGTTTTGAAGAGTGTTCATGTCAAGTTCTATAGCAATGCATTAAAGGAGAGCAACTCAAGAAAAGAAGACAAGTGTGATGTATTAGTCTATTAAGGCATGAAAATGGTCTAACAGGTCAAACCAAGCTCACTCTCGTTTTAAGGGCAATAATTTAACACAAAAACCTGCATCGTAACTTAAGCATCAGCTTTTCCACTTCTTGATTATTGCGGTCATGCTGTCTACAATTATCTAATGGTCTATTTGTTGGAAAAGCTGTTCTTTGCAAGTAGAAAAGTTGTTCTCGACTACAACTACTCTTACCATCTTGGAAAAGCTGTTCTTTTCAAGTAAAAACACGGGAGAGAGGAAAAACTAATGCACTCTAAAACCAATGAAAAATGAGGGAGACTTTACATAACTCACAGCCCACCTCCTAAAGACATCAAGTAAAGGAAATGAAAAGCACAATGAGAAAGCCTTGTTATAGTCCCACCAAATTGAATCATAGACTTCTCTTAAATCAAGTTTCATAGTGCATCTAGATTCCAGAATTAGCATGTTCCATCTATGATCATTTATGATTTCTTGGCAGATCATACTATCAGTTCCCACCCTTTCACTGAAGCACTTTGGCTCAAACTGATGCAATGTGGCAGAACTCTTGTTCTTTTACAAAGTATCTTACAAAAGCACTTACAAGCAACATTGCAGTAGGTATTGGTCTCAGGTCATGCCCCTTTGCAGCACCAGTTTTTTGGAACTGATATGGGACAATTCCTATCATGGAATCACATGCTAGGCAACTAAATCTTGATAATATTTTGTTATATATCTTTATTTGACCTCTCTAAAATATGCCTAAACATAAAATTCAAAAATTGTTAAAAGTATGACAATATAGCCCTCCTACAATTAAGAAGATACGCTAGTAATTCATATTTTTGTTTTCTTTCTTTGTTCAAGAACTACTGGTTCAAGAAATTTCCATACCAGTGCTGCTTTTGCTATATTCTTACCAACAATAGCTCATAGCCGATTACGTGTAAAGATATTTTTATTGAAGTCGAGCCATTTAGTCATCCTGGAGATTTCCTTTCACTATGGAGATCATTGCGTTTCTGACAACATTCCCTTAATAACTGTATTTGTTGCTCAATGCTGAGTACAGGTCCAGCTGCATACACAATTCTTCGAAATTCCTTCCCGTATGGTCCTTGTTAGTGATCCCCAGTAGCTTTTGTAGAGCTCTAGCATATAATTCACAACATCTGATTTCTAAATCCTGGGGGGAACTGTCATCTTGTATGGTACAGAAAGTTTCTGGCTGTTTTCTCTACTTCACCAGTGAGGAGAAAGAACTTTGAGCACTGGTCATAATAGTCAATCCAGTTCATCCTGTACTGTTGTTTCTTGAGCTTGATTGAGGCTCTGTCACATTCCCTCCTAATGTTCTTGGCTTGAAGATGATAATAAACATGGCATGTCTGCACTTCAGACTGAACATCAAACATCATTGTCTTCAGAGTTTCAGGGTATCTACCCTTTTGTGGATATCAGCCATTGGCGTAGTTAGAACTATGCTCAGCTTCTTCAAAAGGCTGTTTTGAACTCTTGAGTTCAATAGCAACTCTGAACTTATGGCTACCTTGCTGCTCTTTTTCCTGAGCTTCTTGTAAGTTAATTTTGAACCACATATCACATAGCCTTAATGGGCATGTTCCATAATGTTCCCATAGAGCTCTATGATTGCAGGCAATGATTTTACTAATCCTCAGGCATTGTGAGTCCTCCGAAGCTAGTATAGCTTCCTGACTAATTAAAAGCTGAAGAGCAATTTATGTCCTCAGCTCATATGCTTGTAGACACCACTGAGACCCTTCTCAAATACTTTCTTCTTCGTCAATTATAGAATTGAGATCTCCTAAAATTATCTATGGCTTATTAAATCTAGTTGCAAAACCACTGATACTTTTCTTGAGGTTCTTCCTTTTATCATGATCATTTGTGCCATGGACAAGGGATTTATTGTAGCCCTTTTCCTAATTGCATTCCATCACAATGGATAACATCACAGTTTCACTTAGCTTGTATTGCGTGGTCTTCCTATACTACCCATATTTTGACCTTTAATTGTGATATATAATTTGTAAAATAACCTGAACCACGCAAAGTTTGCTCGTCCATCTTGATTGGGGCTTCGAGTAGGCTAGGCCAAGAAAAGTTGCCCATGTAGGGGTTGCTTATCAATGCTAAGACCTTTACTCCATCACTTCCTGATTAGAGACTTGTTGAAGAAGAATGGCCTTCTACTGACTACCAGCCTTTGTTCTCCAGAGAGTCAAACTTAGCCAAGAGAAGTTTAGAGCAGAGTCACTTGTTCCAAATGATTATCCACTCCGTTCGGGATTCAAGAATCCATCCATCACTTTATAGGGTGGATCTGATCCCACCACTCTCCCATTTTAGATTTGATAACTTTTTCTATTCGCGCAAACTTCACAATGTTGACCTCCTAAATAGGTTATTCATATCTTTCAACAATGCTGAAGTTCTAGGGGTAGGAAGTTGCATATTCTCTGTATTTCATCATGCAACTAATACAAAGATTGGGGAATTATATCTGAATCATCTCTGAGGTAGGAGCCAAAGGTGCCTTGGAAATTGCTGTTTGATTATCTAGTCCGTCTAATTATCCACAACTCATGGAGGCTGATTATTGGATGACTCACCATGAGTGAAGTAGATTTCAAACTTGTCATCAGCAATCTTGTACCACTAAAGATCTGTCTTGGCCTTCCTTTATTTCCCTTGGCCATGGCATCTAAGGGTGGCTTCCAACACAGACCCACATGCATGTGCGAACATACACATACACACCCACTCTCGGACTCTGTGATTCTGGGGTGCAAGTCTCAGGTGACAATTTTGCTTGATACTCTGATGCAGTTATGTGTGGCACATAAATAACACTTTATAGATGTGATGCATTCAAATTTTTAAGACATTTGAAATTTGAATGCTCGTCAGGTATATACTTTCAAAAATTTTGAAAGTAAATTTAGAAAACTAATATCAGCAAGTTAAAAAATTTTCAGTAATCTAATAATGAAGTTATTGAGTCCTTTTCTCATAAAAAATGAGATGCAGTAGATATTTACAGCTTAAGAAACTGTGCTATCCAAAATTAAAGTTATTAATTTTTGATTGCATGGAAAATTGAAAGTCAAACAGATTGATGTCAACAATCAACACTGGATGAAATTATCCTTCACTATTAACAAAACTACCCTTCAATTATATTAAAAGGAAATTTATTAACGCAATTATCCATGGGTAGAACCTCACCATTGATTATGTTATATATATTTTGTTCATAAGAACATATGGGTTGCTCAGGAGAAGGATATGCCAAACCTTGGAACTAATGGATGCCTGTTTTTCCTCGCTATCCATATATGTTGTATTTAACTTTTACAGCAAGGTCCTAGTGTATAAGGTGTGGTGAAAAGGATGGGAGTCAATAGGGCATATATATTCACCTTATTACATAGTTGTTGTGTGCGTATGTGTGATGCTATTGCATAGTTTGTTTACGAGATTTTGGAATTTGACAGGCTATACAGTGTCTTGGTGGGAATGGGTACATAAATGAGTATCCAACTGGGCGATTACTTCGGGATGCCAAATTATACGAGATTGGTGCTGGAACCAGCGAGATAAGGAGAATGATAATTGGTCGTGAGCTATTCAAGGATCAATGACTGATATTGCAACAATCAATTGCAGGCTAAAATAGTTAGAGGATCATTACCCTGCCAACACAACCCAACAATTGAATCTACATTGGCACATCTTTAAATGGAAATAATAGTGTGCCAGAAGAACTTAAGTTTATCTCACCACACCTTTGTAAAGTGACAAACATGTGTTCCAACTGTAGCAGTGGATAATAAGAAAACCTCACAATTCATTTACCAAGTTGCTACTAATAATATAGTTGGACATAACTTCATTTATGTTTTTGTTTGTGTTGGTAAGAAAACTGTGGTACGGTGGTACCCAAGTTCTTATCATTTCTATCGCATCATCTAGGCCAAAATTTTAAGGGAAGCAGTCTCTCATCTAGAAATAGTGCCATTTGGAGTTTAACTTTTGTCTCTACTCTGCTAGGATGGATAGTTAGCGCGTCAAATTAGAAGTTATTTCACTCAAAAAAATACGACTTGGATAATCTTTATATTAAATCTGATGCAATTGGGATAATTTTATATAAATTTTAAGCGATAGGGTTCATTTTTCATCAAAAGGCAACCTAAAAGGCTCAAACTCCTGCATCAACCCTTAACTCTTAAGATATCTTTAAGGGTTAATGACCAAGGACGACCCAGGAAAACAATTGTCAGTTTGATATTCTGTGGACGATAGAGTCTTTAATTTGATTAAATTGTATGGCCCTGAGTTTTTTTTTTTTTTTTTTTTAAAACAAGAATAATTACATTTACCTTACCTGACATATGTGGTAATAATTTTTGCACACCCGACATTTGAGAAATAATTTTTACCCTACCTGACATTTAGTGAAAATATTTTTTTGTGTCAAATTCTGGTAACTTGTCATCGGAGATATGAAAATACAATAATACCCCTATATAATTATGTGAAAGTACCAAACTGCCCTTAAGATTGCTATTGAAACGACAATACTGATCCTTCAATTGTTTTGTGTGGGAAAAGGGGGAAAAGACTGTCGATCTAAAAAAGAAATATATCACTCCACTCTTCTCACTGTCGTCTTCTATAAGGGTAAATAGGTAATTTCGTTTTTAATTGAAAATACTATGAATTAATAGCAAGGGTAAGCATGTCACTTCCTATTCATTGTTTTAATACTTGCCGGAAAATCCCACAAAAAAACCATTATAATATATCCTAGATGGTTTAAATTTACAACCACTTAAATGCCAAGTAAGGTAAAAATTATTTCTCAAATGTCGGGTGTGCAAAAATTATTACCACATATGTCAGGTAGGGTAAATGTAATTATTTCATTGTAGGGCCCTGGGTGTATATGTGTCATGTTGGTTTTTTTTTGTTCAAATATAAAAACCGGTTCGATTTTTTTCTAAGATAAAAATGGGTTTTTGATGGGTGTCAAAAGAACAAGCAAAACCTAATTCCTCATTTAAGCTCCATTCTCAGAAACTTCATTCATTCTAAGAGAATTATAACAAAAGAAGAAGAAGAAGAAGAAGAAGAAGAAGAAGAAGAAGAAGAAGAAGAAGAAAGGAGAAGAAGAAAAAAAAGAAGATGATGATGGAGTTTTTACATAATGTAATGCATTAACAGATTGGAGTTGTGAATCATGTAAATGTTAGCAACTTTTCATTCTCATTATATGCAAAGAGGATTTTTGCATTTCAGGGGCTAATATGTAGTGTTTGTGCTTATTGTATTTTGCTGTGTTTCAAATCCTTCAATTTAGTTGTATGGATTTTGAGTTTTTTGATGTCTTCTTCTTCTTGGCTTCTTCTTCTTCTTCTGGGCTGCTACTTCTTCTTCTTCTTCAAACAATGAATGAATGCTTAATGGTTCGTCATATATGTTAACTTTGGATAACAATATAGTAAACCTTGGACAATAATATAGTAAACCTAAGATTTGCACTTGTCTACGAATGAATAATGGATTGTAATTTCACATAACCTCTCCTTCTTCTTCAGCTTCTTCTTCTTCTTCTTCGAATGAATGAATGAATGAATGCATAATAGTTCGTCATATATGTTGACATTGGATAACAATATAGTAAACCTAGGATAACAATATAGTAAACCTTGGATAATAATATTGCAAACCTAGGATATTAATATGCCTTAAAAGTGTTTAGTTCATTCTATGGGTTGAAGGTATTGTGTCATACAGAGATTGTCATATTAATGTACAAGGATCACCATATTAATATTCAAGGCATATTCATATCCTAGGTTTACTATATTGTTATCCAAGATTTACTACATTATTATCCTAGGTTTATTATATTGTTGTCCAAGGTCAACATATATGACAAACCATTATGCATTCATTCATTGTTTGAAGAAGAAGAAGAAGCAGCAGTAGCAGCCCAGAAGAAGAAGCAGCAGCCTAGAAGTCAAGAAGAAGACATCAAAAACTCAAAATACATAGAACTGAATTGAAGGATATGAAACACAACAAAATACAATAAGCACAAACACTATATATTAGCCCCTGAAATGCCAAAATCCTCTTTGCGTATAATGAGAATGAAAAATTGCTAACATTTACATGATTCACAACTCCAATCTATCAGCGCATTATATTATGTAAAAACTCCATCATCATCATCATCATCATCATCATCTTCTTCTTCTTCTTGTTCTTCTTCTTCTTGTTCTTCTTCTTCGATTTCTTCGTCTTCTCCTTTCTTCTTCTTCTTCTTCTTCTTCTTCTTCTTCTTCTTCTTCTTTTGTTATAATTCTCTCAGAATGAATGAAGTTTCTCAGAATGAATGAAGTTTCTGAGAATGAAGCTTAATGAGGAATTAAGTTTTGCTTCTTCTCTTGGCACCCATCAAAAATCCATTTTTATCTTAGAAAAAAATCGAACCGATTTTTTTTACATTTGAACCAAAAAAAAAAAAAAAAACCAGCATGCCACCTATGCACCCAGGGCCCTACAATTTAATCAAAATAAGGACTCTATTGTCCACAGAATACCAAACTGTCAATTGTCTTTCTGGGCCGTCCTTCTTGGTCGTTAACCCTATCTTTAAAGGTGATCTGCCATGGATCGATTGCTGAAGTGACGAGTGATTCTTGGAAGATCTATGTACTTTAAAAATGATCTACAAAAGATTGGACCTTAGTCCAAGAAAAAAGTGGGGAGATGGATCAAAGCATGGATTGGGTTTCTAGCCCAATTGCCAATTTTATTTTTGTTCTTCTTTTACCATGTCATTCATTGTTTCTAAGTTGTTTTTTTTCCTTTTATTTTTTTATATTATCCTATTTAGTTGGGGGAGTATGATCAATATGTTTTTGAGTTTTTGGACACTAACACACTGTACTTTGAGAGTGTTGGATAATAATGCATTAAACTTTTTTCTTGGTCAATAATATGTTGAACTTTGGGGCTGTTAGCAAGGTTGTTAGGATCGAGATTCTAGTTAGGATCGATGAGGGCTTTTAAGGATCGGATTGAGGATCGTAAGAGTCTACGTACAAAGCTATTTTACCATCTATTAAGAAGGTCTAAATCAACATAATTCAAGCAGATTTGTCAATAAATAGCCCCACTTTCAGCGTCATAGGCATCTGCCCCTTACTTTGGTCGATAATCTTAATTATTACATGCTACTTGGTTTACCAAGATACATAAACATAAATGAGAATTTGTTTTCAAAATTACTAGCCATACCTGACCAAACAAACCAAACCATATTACATACACATTTATTATTGATTTTATTCAAACAGGAAGCATCACAATATCACAAACACACAATGACACAAAGCCTGATAAACATCCAAACTATAAGTCTCCAATTACAATTATTATTCATCCAATAATAATTCTAAGTTCAAGATTTATTTTAGTTACCATCACAGCATCACAGATTCACAGTGTCATTCACAACATTCAAGCATAACATTCATTTTAATTACCATAGCATTTTAATTACCATAGCATTCAAGCATAGAATTTTAATTGCCCCTCTTACAATTATATTCCTTTTAATTACCATAACAATATAACATTCAAGCATCAAGGGGCGGAGCCCCATTATACTCAAGGGTGTCCATGGACACCCTTAACCCCGAAAAAAAATTTAAACAGTGTATTATATTTTAGGAAATTATTATATGTTTATGTTAAGTGGACACCCTAAAAAATGCATAAAATATTAATAAAAGTGTCCAATTTTACTACACCATCCAAAATAGTGATAGTAGGACATTTATTATTCACTTTAATTACACAAAATTGCAACACACACATTTCATCCAACTTCTAATTCCAACTTCCAAGTTCAAGATTCCAACTTTTGCAATAATAATTAATAACAATCTTACCCATAAAAACCTACAATCTTCAAGAATCTACTTAAGTAAACTAATTGATTTGAAAAACTTATTTTCAAGTTTCAACTTTGAAGAAGTTACAAAATCTGGGAGTTGTGACTACGATTGTAGGACTCTAGCTGAGTGTGGCAGTGTGACTCACGACTTACGAGCAGCAAGCAGACAACAACGAAGCTGAGCAACGAAGCAGCCGAGCAGTGAGCCAACGACGCAGCCAACAGCGACCAGCCGAGCAACGACGAAGGCAGTAGTGACCAGCGAAACACCGAGCAGCAAGCAGCGAGCAGTGAGTGGCAAGGCTAAGGAGTGAGGACTAATGACTGAGGAAACGAAGGATTGACTACATAGGAGGAGCTGAGGAGTGAAGAGTGCTGAATGAAGAAGATTCAGAGCTGAATGAAGAAGAGCTGTGTGAAATCGTTCCCCCCGCCCCACCCCCCATCAAAACCTAAACAGCTATTCTAAATTTCTAATTCCATTATTTAATTTTAATGTTTTTTTATTAAAAAAAAAAAAAGCTAAGTCGGACACTTGGAGTCTTTGGACCAGTTGGTGCCTGGTGGGTTGTCGTTGGGCTGCTAAAGAAAGAGAAATGGATAGCCCAAATGCCCATGTACAATTCCCCACCAAAAAGAGGATCATTTCTTGCAAATCAACTAGGATCGGTGGATCGTTCAGGATCGTATGATCCTACGAGTTTGTACAATTCCTGGAACAATCCTGGTCCGAGTCTAACTTGTGAGCGATCCTAATGCGATCCAGATCGTGGGGGTCAATTTGGATCGTAGAATCGTACGATCCATCGATCCGGATCGCGATTTTAACAACATTGGCTGTTAAAAAATAATGTACAATAAATGATTCCGATGGTGGTAGCTCGGTGACTGTCTTGCGTGGTCGGTTGAGGAGTAAAGAAATTAAAATCTTTACTAAATTAATGTCATGAAAGTAAGTCCAAATAAGAAACGATGAATTCTATATTTTTGTAAACGAAAAAACCGTTTATGTTAGCGAAAATGTGGAGTAATGAGATATTATTTTTAAAAAAAAAATCTAATTAAATTTCATTTATACTTGTTGACAATGCCTGATATGACATTAATTTAGTATAGATTATAATTCTTTTTGCTCCTCAACCCACCACGTAAGACTTTTAACATGTTAGCCACCGTCGGAATCATTTTAGGTGCATTATTTTCCAACACCCCCAAAGTTCATTATATTATTGTCCAAGAAAAAAGTTCAGTACATTATTATTCAACACTCTCAAAGTATAGTGTATTAACGTCCAAAAACTCTATTTTTTAAAATTAGTTTGCAAAATTTAAATTCAGTATTCTATGGGTTCCTTTTTCTAATTAGTTTGCAAAATTTAGTTGTAGTATTTTTTTCCTCTATTTGATGTTATTTGTTTTAATTGTTGTACTATTATTTTTAATTGACCATTTCGTTGTGATACCTTTTTCTCTCGTTTGGAGTATTTATTGTCCGCATATGATATATAGTATTTTTTGTTACTTTGTAATGTTTCTTTCTATTTACGATACTCAATTGTTCTACTATTATTTTTAATTTACTATTTTGTTGTAATATATTTTTTGTCCTTATTTGTTGTATTTTTTTTGAACTAAAAAATACTCCACAAAACATTAAAATTATTAAAAGTGTGCCCCAAAATATAATTTTTGTATAAAATATTGCCAAGTGATCCTTACAATTGGATTGTCATTATTTTAGGCTGAATCACTCTTAGTGGATTGCACTACTTTTAAATATTGGACATCTAACAATCCAATCAAAAGTTGGATTAGCTTTGTAGATAACCTTATCTACCTCAAAGTAAATGTAAATTTAATTAGTAAAAATTCCTAAATCACCATTTTCTGTGGCTATTTAGCTCCCCAAGATTATCATATAGCATGTCTTTTGAACTAGGGATTCACAAATCTTGAGGTACCTCACAATGATTAGGCACCTGATTCCAAACATTCTCTCATTGTTCTTTCATCATTCCAAGAAGACTTTAATATTGAACTTCAACAATTATTCATTCGAATTCCTCACTTATTTTCCATTTAAGTTAAACTTGTTCATAAGAAATGCTTCTTTTGATTTGCGAAGAGAATCTTTGTGCAGGGATATGAGCATGCAAGATGGAGGACAACAAGAATCTCAAAAGGCCGGGAATTTGAGTTTGACCATAATTTGACTGCCCAATTTTGCCATATCCGAGGTCTGGCTGCTTGTTCTTGCGATTCCCTAAGGTTTGTCCCCAATTCCTACTTTGCCTCGAGGCTTATTGTCGTCCTTTGACCTCCCATCATAATAGCACCAACACCATCTTATCTGTATGAGATCTACCTTAAATTGATCATCCATTCAAGTGGTCGAACTTTCTAAGGCCCAAGACAATGGATCAAAGCTTCTTGGGGTAATCAGTAATTTCTATCCTTAATGAATCTAGCCCTCCTATAGACAACCGAGTTTCCTTTATTTGTAGGGGGGAAATAATTTAGCGTCGCTTAGGGAGAAGGTATTAATAGATCGTGGACTCAATTGGTCTTGCGTCTCAAGAAAGATTGAACTTTCTTCAAGATGGTTTGTTCAATACAGAACTTCCTCTTGTGGGCAAAATGAAGAAAGGCGAGAACTTCATCATGAGAGAAACAAAGAGGTGTACTATGCCTGTTGGTTCGCAAGCAATGGTAGGGAGTATATTTGACTACAATCCTCCAAGATATAATGAGATCCTTAAAAGAATCCCTTTGAATGATTGAATAAACTAAGGATACTTCAACTTAGACAATCGTTCGACATCCCTTGCGGACTGTCCCCAGGCAAGAAGAATACATATGTCTGATCATCGCTTGTCTTGGCATTGGTTAGAGCCGATAAAGGACAAGGCCTTTGGTGGTGGATTTTGTGGCAGTTGTCCAAACCCTCATAAGAGAGGACCACTTGACTTGTAACAATTCAACCTCAAGACGGTGGTCCAAGAAGTGTCATCCAAGCAAAGGAGCACCTTAGGGGCTGACAACAAAGTTCCTCCTATACTCCTTGTTTCACTTGATGTTGCAAGTCTGCTTGGGCATCCGAGCAAGAAGCCATTTATCCAAGAAGCCACTTTATCCACCAAAGAGGGACAATACTCAAGACCAAGAAGTAGGGGACATTTGTCCACTCATTGTTGAACATCCTAATGAGCTACTACGCTCGAATCGGAGCACACTAAGAGGCAAAACCTTCATAATTACGAGCAACTCTACGGAGTAAATCATTGGAACATTTGACTGAAAAAATGTTTAGGCTCGTTTTAAGGCCTAAATTACGCTCCCAGCCTTGTATTTTTTTCGCTCAATCCCGGGGCGTTTTCATGTTTTTAATATGTTTTTTTATTTGTTTTGTAGGTACTTGGAGTTTGAGAAATAAAGCAAGGCAAGGAAGCAAAATCAAGGCTAAATAAAGGAGCACGAGAGGAATTCCGAGTCAAGCTGGGCTGAGAAATGAAGAGAAGTCAGGTCGGGAAGGCAAATCCTTCTTGGAGGAGCAAAGTCAGGGTCATCGCACCTGCTACGGGCATTTTAGCGGGTGCGACATGGCAAAATTCTCCTACCTAGTTTTGTCGCACCCGCTGCACCCTTGTAGCGGACGCTACACCCAAAGAAAAAAGTAAGGAGAAGAGGTCGAAGGCCGTGCCACCTGCGACAGAGGGGGTTGCACCTGCGATGATTTCCAAGGAAGAAAGTCAGAGGGAGGCTGGAGTCAGGATGGTCGCGCCCGCGACCAACCCGTCACATCCGCGATCCCGCGCTAAAATGAAATCGCCATCTTCGCTCCCAGAATTATAGCGCCTGCGACCATGGTCGTGGCGCCCGCAATGACACTGTTTTATTGTGTTGTCGGCTTACAACAACTGCGTTTTGGGGGTTTTTCTTAGCCTTGTATAAATAGTTTTTTGTCCTAATTTCTCACGAGTTTTTTTATTACTTTTTAACAACCTTTTATAGCTTTTCTAAGTTTTAGGAGGTTGAGCAAGAGATTAGAAGTGTTAATACAAATCCATCTTTATTGAATTACTTTGGTTGTATTGGATGATTTGGATGATCAAATGAGAGATTGAAGATTCTACAATCATTATTGACCATTATTATTAATTCCTTCCATCAATAAGTGATATCTACACTTTCTTTACTTTTGTTGTCATTGATTTGTTGATTAATTTGTTGATTAGTGTTGATCATCTCTTAATTTGCTTAATTAGTGATTTTCGCTTGTTTCAATAGAATCATGTCTAGGTTTGGTTTTGGACGTGCTAGATTAGTTTTGAACATGATTAGTGGCTAAGTTATTAGTGGGTTAGGGGGGTAATTATGGGTTCTAATGGGTGATTAGATATCAGGTTAGTTAATTAGGGGGTAATTAGTGGAGAAATCTAATTCCCGCCATATTCTTTCCTTCAAGTGGGGTGAATTGAGGGCTGAGAGCTCCTTAATTCACTAATCACTTGTTAAGAACAATAAGGATGAGATATTTAATCCTATTCTATTCTCATGAGAATGATAATAGGATTAACTAGAGAACTTTTCAAGTTTAACCCTCGGGATCTATGGTGGATCTCGGGGTGGTCAATCCAAGCTTCCCTTGAGAAAGGTGATAAGACAATTTTATATAGAGTTTTTAGGGCTCAAATCATGTCAGTTTCATGCTTTTTATATCCGAAATTCCGTATTTTTATGTCAACTTCTGTGATTTATACACTTGTTCGCGAGTCTGGTGTGTTTTACGAGAATTGGTAGATTTATATCAAAAAGCATGAAGAATTGGAGAAGAAATAGCAAAAATCATGAAAAATAAAAAAAAGAATGAAGAAGGAAAGAAGAGGAAAGGAAGAACGACCCAAACTACTCGGCCCAAATCCAATTGATGCAGAGAGGCAAGGCGCAGGTAGCGTTTTTGGAAACGCAGGCCGCGCCTTGTCCAGAAAGTTTGGCAACCGCGTTTTTGGAGGCGCAGCCAGCGCCCTCTCACAGAGAAGTCCGCTATTTTGGGCAAAACGCAGCCAGCGTTTCCAAAACGCAGACCGCGTTTTGTGCCCTAATCCAGCCGCTATAAAAGGGGCTTCGACAGCCGACGTTTCAAGGCATCGATTAGCAGCGAGAGATTTCTTCCGTTACTCTAGTTTTCAGAGAGATTTTTAGGTAGCTTTTAGAGTAGATTTAAATCAATTTATTTACAGTTGTTTCCAAAAGATTGTTATTAGATTAGATTATTGTTCGTGATCGAAGAACACGAAAAAGATCGATTCGGGTGACACGAAGAGATCGATTCCGCCAATTCGAACACGGTTTATTTCTTCTTCTTTAATGCTTTCTTGTTATTTAGATTTTGCGATGTTTACCTTTAGAATTATGAGTAGCTAATTTTCTTAGTTTAGGGGATAAACTCGATGTCAATTGGTTGAATTTGAATATAGTTTCGGTGTTAGGTTATCTTTTCATTCGTTTAATCTGCGTGTTTTGTATGTCATGGTAATTTGACAATAGAACGACAGTTTGAGTCTGTACCTGGTTTTAGATTCTTGACAATAGAACGACAGTTTGAGTCTTGAATCGGATTGCGTAGATTGAATAGGTTAGAAAATAGTTAGACATAATGATTCTTGCCTAGGGTCAATTTATAATCAGTTCTTATCTCTGATTAGGCTAAATAGTTAGAAATAATGTTTAGGCTAATCACTGTAACTCACCTAGGATCGAAAGATCGAAGTGATAGGGCTTAGAAAGGTTATAGACCCCGAATTATCTTGTTACCTACCGGAATTGTTGATAATTTGATTAGTTGACTAGAGTAGACTCCCCTGAACGCTTTCAATTATTTGATAAAACCCCTAAAAATTCCTGCTTTCTTAGTTTAATTTAGAAAACTTTACCACACCCTTTGGATCGACCTAGCATTCTTTGTAGTGAACTAGTTTAGTGCGTGATTGAACACAAATCCCTGAGAGAGAATGATATTTTATTACTACACAGACCCGTACACTTGCGGTAGACAGACACCTATATGTTTTAGGTCTGTCAAAAGGGAGTTTGGTTGGTCTACTCTAGCAAAGGTCTAATATGATTTCTCCTACCTTCATACTCTCTAATCACAAAACCCGTAATTATGATCCTGTTAGTTCCCTTAACCTTTGAAACTCTCGTTTTGCTATTTGAAATCAATCTTGTTTGTTTGTTCGAGCTTCTGGTAGTATAGTAGACCAATAAATCCCTGTGGTTTTTCTTTGTGATTTAAACATCTTTCAATAAAATTCTTAAAGTTAGGTCCCTCAGCTCCTCGTGGAAATGATAAAAAAACGGGTGCTAAGCCCACAGAACACAAAATGGCGCCGTTACTAGGGAGTTAGTGCCCCTAACTTTATGTAGTTTGGTATTAAAGTAGTTTAGATCACTTTCATGCTTGAGGACGGTCGAGTCTAGGTCTTAGGGAAACTCACTTTCTTATAGTTTTCTTTTGGTGTTTGTAGACGCGGTCACGCGCTAATCAAGCGCCCTTGTATCCGTTGGACCCTGATCCTGAGAGAATTATTCGAAAGGCCAACGCTATCTTACGAAGAGACCGTCGCCAAAGGGACCTTAGACGACAAAAAGTCGCGATGGCCGAGGGTCAACCCTATCCACCTCGTACCCTTGCATCCTATTCTGCCCCATTGTTGGGTACGAAAGGCAGTCCGATCATCCTTCCCGTGCTACCTCAAAATGAAGTATTTGAGTTCAAGCCATACCTGTTGGATATTTTTGAAAGCAATCAATATCACGAAGCGGATCACGAAAGCCCAATAGACCACATCAATAGATTTGAAGAGTAGGTCGGCTTCGTGCAAATATAAGGTGTGCCTTCGGAGTACATGAAGTAGAAAATTTTCGAGCTCTTACCTTGGCGGGCAAGGCCAAGCTTTGGCTCATAACATGCCCGTCAGGCACTTATGCGTCATGGGAGGCATTGACTAGAGACTTCCTTCAACGATTCTTCCCAGCAGCTGAGACATACTGGCTTCATCAAGCTACCATAAACTTCAAGAAAGAGCCGGGGGAATCGCTTTTTGAGGCGTAGGGGAGATTTAAAGGTCTCCAACGGAAGTGCCCACACCATAATCTTGAAGATTGGTTGTTGCTTCATCACTTCTACCAAGGGCTTTTTGGCACTCTTAGGGAGTCGATCGACAACGCGTCCAAGGGAATGTTCCTTAAGAAGACCACGGAGGAGGCCAATATATTTCTTCATGAGTTGTCTCAAAACTCCCCTCATTGGGGTGGTGGGAGGGACTCAAGAGATGGAGGTTCTTCTTCTTTGGAGTGCAACCCTACCATGAAGTTTCTTATGGAAACTATCATCGAGATGTGTAGACATCGGGTATTTGAGTATACAAATATAGATAGAAATAAACAAGTAAACAGAAGAAGCAGAGTCAAGAAGCTTACTTGCATGCACTCTAAAAGCACAAGTTCGTACAACAACACATGCATTATCACATGTGAAGGTCTAGTTCATTGCATGCATAACTTTTATGTAAGAAAAGAGCTTCATGCAAGCCATGCAAAGGGTACGTAAAGAACATGCAACCTAAAGTCTCAAGTTTGAAACCTCACAAAAACACTCTTTTAAAGCTCAAATAAAGGCCCCACCGTCCAAGTGTGAACAAACAACTCTCGAGTATACTCCATTCACACATAGCGACTGGAGGTTCATGGACGAGGTTGAGGTTTATCCTCCCCTCTCCCTCTAGGCCGATCGACCTTTAATGTGTCCACACTCAGGTTCATTCACACAAGCTGCCGACCACTAAATGCATAACCTCTCTCCACCTTGAAGTCTGATCGGATTTAAAGCCTTTGATTGCGCAATTGGATGAATGTATGAATGTGCATGAACCTTAAAGCCCCTCTTAGCCTATAAATACCACCTAAAGTCGAAGCCAAACTCACTCATTCATTCATCCTTTCTCACTCATTCTCACTCATTCATTCATCCTTTCTCACTCACTTCTCATTGTCTCATTCTTTCTGTAACTTCTTTCCCCATCTCTCTTAAATAATCTCTATCCTAATCTTACCATCATAATCTTCATCTCTTAAACCTCTTATCTCCATTCTTATCCTCCATTATCCCTCCAGAAACCCTAAAAACTACACAAAAAGAGCCTAACCGTATACTACCCAAAACCTCACAAAAAGAACCCTTTTCATCCCTTTTCCATCCCTTTTTCATAACCTTTCCATCCACACTTTTAGTACTATTTTGACATCATCAAGAGAACTGTTCAAGGCTTTGAAAAGATCAATTCAAGAGTGATGTTCAAGCACTACAACCAAGGCTAGGCAAGGCTTCATGTTTAAGCACTAAAAGAGCATCATGTAAGCTTTTTGTGTGTTTCTTTCTTGTAAACTATATGTTGTAAATCTTATCCTTTTTTTTGCATGTTAATGAAATAATCATGTAAAGTATCCATCTACTTTTCTTCCAAACATTATTAAAAGCTCGTTTTATAACTTTTAGTAGAGTCTTTCCTTTTGTGAGAGACGAACTCAAAAGGTTCTTACCTTTTGAGTTCGTAACCTTACCCCCCGAGTCCACTTCTTGGTTTCGTAGGCAGAGTCTTCCTTTGTTTTCCTTTTGGCTTTTTCGTTAAAAAAAATTTGAGTAGAGACTCCTTTTCAAATCAAAACACATCGAAAATGCCTAAACCGTGTCTAACATCAACATGGTTTTACAATGTACCAATGTAACTTTAGGGTGATTTTATCTATTTCGAAATAATGGTTGCATAAATTGCTTTCTTCCAAGCCTAACATCTTGTGAACAATTTGAATTAATCTTAAAGGAGTTGGAGCAAGTAGGTGTTCACTCATAAGAGGTTGGTTTAATGATCCACGGGATGCATCAAATAAAGGAAAAGTGATTTTACAACTATTATTCATGAAATGTGTGAATAATCCTTAAAGTGTTTTTAAAACTATACCCTAGCACAAATCCCCCCATCCTGCGGGCGTTTAGAAGTCTGAACGACGAGAAAAAATGTCCACAGGATTTTTGGCGACTCCACTGGGGAGTTTTCTAAAGTGGGTTAAACTTGAAAAAAGTTTGGTGTACTTTAAAATTTTTTGGAAGGAAAATAAATTTTAACCTTACATTATTAAGTCATTATTTTTAGGCATAAATGCATTACATATACCGGGCTACACATTCGCTATGTATTTTGGCTTAGGTGCACTAAAAGCGGTGGTTTGGGTTTCTCTTGTAACCACAAAAATAACCCATAAGATGTCGGACCGACTATACTCAAAATGGTGCATTTACACCAATTTGAGCTTTGATCACCGCATCCACTCATGCATTATTCTATGAGGTCTCAACTCGAGCCTCCAAGAGCAACACCCCACATGTTCAAGTTGAAATTATACAACGAGAATGCACCAGGGTGAGACATAAGCCGATAAGCTTTTATACAGCCAATTAACATTTTGTACATAGAGCCTTAGCTTAGGATACCCCTTTCATGTTGTATGCTATGTGAATATGTGTTTTCTTTGTTGTAAAGAGTCGACCTTGGTTTAGAGGTATTGTTTTAGTCCATGTAATGATCATTTGGCCGAGGAGAGATATGTTTACAAACTAGGCCAATTAACCTCAAATATTATGGTTAACCCAGTGGTTGGGCCCATTTATGTATAAATGTTGATTATCCTAGTCCATAAAGTAAACTCAACTCGCCTTTGATGATCCTATATGGCCCTTTACAATATTCTCCTAACAAAAGGTCCAAAATCTGACTAAAATCAAAACAAAGTTAGTGGGTAATGTCTTAGACTGCATAATAGTCACTAGGCTTGAGTAAATTAGTTTATCGAATTAATTACTGAATCCATCACACTTATGGCCGGCCCGTTGTTAGGCCCAACCATATTGGATTTGGCAATTAAGTCTATAAGTCAATTATAACTCGCTCATTGTTGGCTTTATTCAGTTATTTACAATATTCATTTTCCTTGAGTAAATATATAAAAAAATGTAGAAAGTGTATAATATCAGTCCTTTTGAACATTATTTTAGTCCGCATAATAGTACGAATTCGCCAATTATGAGTTGGGCACTTTAACCATTCAGCCTTTGATGCTTAGCGGGGATCCTCGTACATGGTGAACAACCAAATTCCAATTGAAATGAAATCTTTAGGATAAATCAATGCAATGCAATTTAGGAGGAATCAATGAAAGGATATCAATTCAATTTAGTATAGCTTGAGTCAACCCAAGTTCGTTAGTCCGAGTGACGGATTCTCCTTAAAATGGCTGTGGGCTTGTGGTTTAAGCCTATCCGAATTTAGAAACAATCACTTGCACTTCCTGACTTATGTTGGCTCGCTATATTTGACTTTATTCGACCCTTTTTAATGTTATGTTGTCTTAGGATCACGTAAAGTTAGGTCATGCAAACCCGTGTCCCAGGTGAGTCTTTTCCTTGAGTCAGCATGTAGGTCTTGCATCTTAGGTGGTTTCATATAGGTCAATTAGGTCAAACATCCATCGGGTTGGGTTTTGTTAATGTTAAGGTCAATCTCTGAGTTATATGTTTGTTTTCTTCAGTCATAATAAGAGACCAAAGTGTAGCTTGGATCCCAGGACCGACAGGGCGTTTAGTCTACAACCCGAATTATAGCCCGCCGACACCTAAACCCAAAGCTTCTCGTCGTCTATAGTTCGATATGTCTGCAACTGAGGACAACAACAGTGACCAAGTTAACTATATGTTGGCTAAGTACTTGGAGGAAAAGTTCAACGAGGTGGAAGGGTCGATTACCTTTGCTACATTACAATGAGAGAGGAAAGTCGAAGAGCACACCACTAGGCAGCAGGCACTCATCGAATAGCAGAACAATCGAATTGAACAACAACAAGAGACCTTGAATGTGGTCTTAGAAGCTCTACAACGTATCCGCGTGCATGTGGGGATGAGAGATGATGAATAAGAGAACATTGAGAGTTGTCCCGAACCAGGTGTCTGCCGCTGACAAAGGTAAAAGCAAGATAGGGGATGGTCCCAATACAGGAGTGGTCATCCACGTGACAGATGACCCAACACCAAAGCTACCATCACCAGTAGCTACTCCTCAAGTTGTTCTAATTAAGAATGAGACGAAACTGCAGGATGACCTTGTCATCTAGGAGATGAAAGCACAATTGAACGGATTCAAGAATGCCATGAGTCGAATGCCCGCATTCGTTAGCCAGTTTGTCAAGTTTGAACCTCCTGTTGAGATTAACGCCAATGTATCTGGAAAGAAGGATATACCGCTAAAGGAGTTTAGTTGGTCCGAGAATCCAACCCATCATGTGTGGGAGTTTAATCGGGTAATGGTACTTCGAGGCATTAGTACTAAAACATTACAAGCAAGTTTTCCCATCATCGCTGAATAATGAAGCATTATACTGGTACTACACCCTCCCTTTGGAAGTTCAAGGAGATTTGACCGCCTTACAAAAGGCTTTCATCAAGCATTACAACAAGATCCAAAAGGACAAGGTGATTTTGTCCGATGTCATGGCAATTGACAGGTGCTAAACGTATTAGGTTTGTATACCACAAGTGTACGAGTCTGAGTAGTATAAAATTGTCGTTCTCTCTTAGGGATTTGTGTTCAACTACGCACTGAACTAGTTCACTACAATGGATGCTAGGTCGATCAAAGAGTTGTGGGTAACGATTCAGAAAACTAAACTAAGAAAGCAGGAATTTTTAGAGTTTTATCAGATAATTAAAAGCGTTTAGGGGAGTTCACTCTAGTTAATCAATTAACTAATCAACAATCTCGGTGTAAAGTGATAAAATGATTCAGAGTGTATAACCTTTCTAGGGCATATCACAACAGTCTCAAGTGAGCTACAGTGATTAGACTAAACACCTATTTTCATGGCTATTCAACCTAATCAAAGATAAGAACTGAATATAATTGACCCTGATAACCCTACATTTTATAGGGTTATTTGGATGTTTAATACATGAATTTCAGGTCAGTTTGTGATCGAACATAACATTTTATATCCCGAATTCATGTATATTTCACTTGGTCTGGAAATTGGTGTAATTTTGTAGGTTCGTGAATGGAATTACATGAAGTCATGAACAAATTGGAGGAGAAGTTGAAAGGTGGGGAGACAAAGCAAAGACGGAAAAACAAGAAATCATGTTTGGCAAGACAAGCGCTGGCAGCGCTTCCCGACGCACTGGGAGTGCCACAAACAGGGACGCTAAAGTAAGGCACACGCTGGCAGCGCCTGGTTTTTATGCCACTGCTTGTTCTCCTAGGCAAGTCTCGCGCTGCCAGCGGGTAGGTTGTTACGCAATGCTTGGGCGACAAGGCGACTATTTTTTTGCTATAAAAAGAAGCCTTCGCTACATAGTTTAGGCATCAGATCAGAGACATACTATCATTTATCATTTTTAGTTCTCAAAAACAATATTTCTTGAATTTTAGTCTTTAGTATTGGAGATCAAAGTGTTCAACCAGTGATGGTAAAAATGGAGATTGAGGCTCGGGAGAAGGAAACTTTCACGAGCCGACATATTCGTTCATCCCTCGATTGTGGTTGTTCTCTTCCCTACTTTTTTCTATGTTTTCTAGATTCAATTCAATTGGTTTAGTTGTTTTTATTATCAAGCATGAGTAGTTGATTTTTAGTTTAGGGGAAACTCGATGCTGTTCATTTGACTCTCAATTTTGATTTTGGTATGAAATAGTTTGTCAATTTCGTTCTGTCTTTGTGTTTATATTGCTACAGTAATTGATTGGCCACCATTTACTTGTGTCTAGACTCTTAGTTTCGGGTCAAAAGATTGCTTCTTTGAGTTGGATTGTCGAAGATCGAATAGGTATAAAATTCGGTTAGAAAAAATGTATTTCATACCTAGGATCATTTAATAACTTGTTGTTAACTTTGACTAAATTAGATATAGCCATGAAAATAGGTGTTTAATTTAGTCGGAGCAATTCACTCCGGATCGAAATATTGTTGTGATAGATATTTGTTTGGTTATTGATCCCGAATTGGTACAAACTGCTAAATACTGAAATCAAACCTTCGTTAGGTTAATTGGTTAACTAGAATAACTCCCCTAAACGCCTTTATAGATAAAAACCTCATAAAAATATACTTGCTGTTTCGATTAGACAAATTTGCAGTTTAAATTAGATTACTTTGCAATTTCGTTCATTCCAGTTTAACAGAATTAAAAATCCAACCATTTTGATTAAGCTAGCATCGTTTGTAGTGGGTTAGTTTAGTGCGTAAGTTAGAACTAGTCCTCGTGGGAACGACCTTAATATACTACATTGTACACCGTGCACTTGCGACGTATCAAGTTTTAGGGGCCAAGTTTTAAGGGCGCTGAAGTACGACACGCGTTGGCAGGGCCTGGTTGTTACGCCACTGCTTGTTCTCCACCTTGCAACTTCTCCTCCTATTTGTTCATGACTTCATGTAATTCCATTCACAAACCTACAAAATTACACCAATCTCCAGATCAAGTGAAATATACATGAATTCGGGATATAAAATGTTATGTTCAATCACAAACTGACCTGAAATTCATGTATTAAACACCCAAATAACCCTATAAAATGTTGGGTTATCAGACCCTAAGCAAGAAAACATTATTTCTAATTGTTTTCTAGCCTATTCAATTTTCATCTTTCCAATTCAAAATTCAAACTTTCATTATATTATTAAGAATCTAATACCAAGTAAAAAGCGGTTAGCCAGATTTTACTATGACAGACAAATTACGAAGACTAAACAAATAAAAGGAATAACTTCACACCGAGATTGTATTCAAAATCAATCGAAGGACATCGAGTTTATCCCCCAAACAAAAGTATTTAGCTACTCATAATTTAGGAATTAACATCACAAAAACTGAATTAAAACCGAAAAGCATAAAGAAAACATAAGTAACCGAGTATTTGAAGTTGCGGAATCGATCTCTTCGTGTCACCCGAATCAATCTTCTTCTTCTTCTCTTCAATCACTTTACAATAATCTAAAGACTACTAATAAAACCTAAGAACTAAACTTTTATGAAGAAAACTATCTAAAAATCTACTCTAAAGAATTGCTCTCTAAAATCTTGGATCCTTTTCAACGTCTGACGGAGGAAGCCTTTTATAAGGCTCAGTTAGGACATTAGGCGCTGGCAGCGTCTAGCCAAAATACCAAAATCTCCACATCCGCACGCTCGCAGCGGTTGGAAAACTCAAGCAGCGTTTGGAATTTCTTCAGCATATGGAATCCTTGCCAGGGGCGCTGGCAGCGTCCCTATGGGCGCTGGCAGCGTCTCCATCGTCCGCCCAATGTTTTGGGCCAGGCCTTGAGCTTAGGCCATTGTCCTCCTCTTTAATCTTTCTTCCTTCAACTCTTTTTCTAATTTCTCTCAATTTTCTTCCTTTTTCCATCAAATCTTCATGCTATTTGGTGTATTTCAAATATTCCCTACAAAATGCACCAATCTCGCAACCAAGTGAAGAAATCAAATAAATTGGTATAAAAAATGGAATTTCGGGTAATAAAAGCATGAAAAAATGTGTTTGAGCCCTAAAAATACTATATAAAAATCACTTATCAAATCTCTCCATGTTTTGCTCTTGCTTGTCCCCAAGCAAGTCAGAATCAAAATAGGAGTGAGGGCTCAAATAGGAAAAACAGGACATAGGAAGAAAGAGAAGTGACAGGAGTTTTCGATAGGGTTAAAAAGAACAAAACTGAACACCTCCTCAGGCTAACCAATCAAACACATCAGTTTAACAAGCAAACACCAAGGTCAATCTCGAAGAGAACAAAAATCAGTTCAAAACATATAGGAAGAAGTTTTCGAAACCCAAGGAAGAGAACAAGTACTTCAGATGTACAAATCTGCCAACAGTCTCAAGAATAATGCAAATATGCGCGGTTAGTTATGGACGTAAGCCAGTCAAAAGAGCAAACCTCACTTTAGGAAAGAATATGAACACTCAAACACTCAAATTCGAATATATGTGGGTTTTTCTCATACTCAGACCAAAAGAAACAATCTACCATAAGCTTGGTAAGAATCTCGTTCTCCACTACTGGTATGCGATGCACAAGTGACAATCAAGAGGACTTTTCGGGGTTGTAACGAGACTAAGGTTAGGGGAAAGGAGCGTAAAATTTAGGTACGAGGAGTTAAAGAGCCATGCTTGGATTGATTTCTATCAAAGAATTGCTCTCAATCTCACCTTCTTGCTTAATTTGTGCAAGGAACTCACTTTTCTCCCTCATTGATATCAAACACTTCATCTAACTTTACAATCAGGTTAAAAGCTTTCAGAACTTTCAATTGAATCTCCCTAATCATCCTTTTCTTTTTAGAACTCTTTTTCTCTTTTTCTTATTTTTTTTATTTTACTACTTCTCTTTTTGGTGGGTGATCAAGGGAGAAGAAAAACACGGAAATATAGTTTTGACCTCAATATGATATGTGAACAACATAATCACTGACTAACCAAAAGATAGGAAATTCACCTTTTCCCAATTTATAACAGTGATCACAAACACTCCCTAATTCTTCTCTTTCATTCAAAATACACCAAACCAAACATTCTCTTCAAAAATAACAAACTCTCACACATCCAAGCAAGGCAAAGGATAAGAATTATTACAGGCCAAGACTTGTATCGTCAGGGTTCAATCATAAAAGAAGGATGATCAAAGGCTAGGCGGGGCAAAAAGAACGGTAATTATAATGTCAGGGAGGCTATTTGGTTATGTAGTTTAACAAAAAAAAATGAATGCCTCAATTACTTTGTCACAGCGTGCAATACAAATATGTAGTCTCAAGCAAGATGCAAAACAAGTTCTAGAGATGCAACTAATGGTGGAGTTCACTCAAGAAATCAAGGAATTCATAAAAATGATCAATTCACACTTTTAGGCTATGTGGACTCACGGGATAGGGCTCAATCAACTAAACCTAGCCCAAAGATTTGCAGCACGCATATTTACACTTACTAAGTTAGTCAAAGCAGTTAAGCACACTATTCATAACTTGACTCAAAATCAGAAGATTTGGAGAAAACGGTTTCAAAAACTTTTAAGATCTCATCAAAACTTTTCTAGGTGAAGCAAGGTAAACTGAAAGTAAGACTGGTTTACAAATCATCACCGAAGGTGTTCTAGATTATTAATCCTAATCCTAATCCTATTTTATATTTTTTGGTTTTTCTTGTCTTTTCTAATTTTTTTGGCCTTTTCTAATTTCTATTTTTTTTTGGATTTTGGATAAAGTGAATGCAAAAGAAAGAAAAAGAAAAAAAAACTAAGAAAAGTAAAGAAAGAAAAATTTATTATGCTCTAACTAGTGCAATCTTGGGGAATGTAATTCTAAAACTAAAAGGAAAACTAAGAAGAAAACTTAAAAACAAGAAAATCACACAAAAAATTGAAAAATAAGCATGAAACAAGAAAAAGAAAGATGAAAATAAAAGAAAATTAGAAAAATAAAGAGAGATAAGAAAAAATATTCACAAAGTGGATAGATACCCCCCCCCCCCATGCTTAAGACACTGCATTGTCCTCAATGCAGAAGACAATGGTGGAGAGGGTAAGAGCAGAGCAAAGGATCAATCATCCTCGCTCGGTGAGGATGGGGCGGTTTAGTTTAGAGGTGGTGGAGGTGAGGTTTGGTCAAACATGGCTTGAATAAGGCGAGAAAGGTGGGCGATCGACTCATCAAAGCGTGTGAAATGCTTATCAAATTGGTTCCTCGACTCAACAAGGTACTCCTGCAACTCATCTACACGGCGCTCGGTCCGGTTAATGGCTATCTGGAGGTTGCGATAACGCGCCTCATGATCTATAGGAGATTGTTGGGGTTGAGGGTCAGGCTGAGGTTGGGCTCGGGCTGCTGTTGGGGCTCGACATCGGGGAGAGGCGACATCCAAAGTAAGTTTGCTTCGTTTTGAGGGGAGAGGTCAGACAAAGGGAACCTAACATTGTTGGGGTAAATCCATAGATAACGCAGGTCATTATCGAATTTGCACATGTTAAAAGAACTACAATGGTCTCCATCTAAAAAACATGCTACCAGAAACACGGTCAGGGGCGGTCATGGATGGTCTAAAACCAAATTGGCGCGCTAGGTGCGTAATATATCCACCTATGGCTATCCATTTGGTGAATAAGGTAGCAAGTCATGAAAAGTGCGATGCAAACATGGCGGTTGGGTCAGCAAGGTTATCGGCGTTAAGCATAGCATGCAACATGTATCAATCAGCTTTGGTAGCCTTGTTTGAACTACCGAGTCTCCCAAAAATTCCACATGAGAGGATGCTGTGTGCATACCTCAAAGCGGGGTTCCTAATAAGGGAAGAGGTGGAGTTGCTAGGTTCCCAATCATCGACACCAGCTATCCTGCAAAAGATACCCTTCCTATCCCAGTTTACATGTAAAAGGTATGGGTCTCTACATATGCGCTCGGGTAGACCGAAAGCACAGGAAAATTCAGAAACAGTCATCTGCATAATCATACCAAGAAGTTGGAAACGAATAAGTCCATCCCTCCCCTGGAGGTTCACCTCAAGAGTACTTAGGAATTCTAAAGTAATCCCTCTAAAAGTCGGCTCACCAAGCCTAGCAATATTGGTCATTTGGCCACGTCCCAATGACCACAAAACATCATCAAGCATACCATAGTTCCTCAAGAAGTTCTCATGCAAATATTTAGTAGGTATTAAAACCCGTTTAGAAAGCGAGTCATACCTTGCCTTGATGTCCCCTTCAAAACTGAAGGGGTTGGAACTCCTTGAATCTTGGGACGGGGCGGTTTTTTGCTTCTCCTTCTCCGCAGCAGTAGCTTTGCGTTTTCGGCTTCCTCTTCCATCGTCATCGCCAGATGGAGGCCCGGAAAAGCTTGCATTCTTTGTCCTTACCATCTAAAAATATCGAATATTAGCATAACCACCAAGATAATCATCAAAGCATCAAAGAAGAATAAACTTAATGTAAATTAACATGACTAAAATTCCCTCATGCTTATTTGATGCCAAGAATGGAAATTGAAACAATTCTAACCTACAAAACTCACCAAAAACAGAGCGCAACACCACTAGATCATCATCATCCCAAATCAAACCTAAATTTCTCAAATTTTTCATCACATTACTCCTAAAACACATCCTACACAATAAATTCTCAATCTTGAAACTAGAAGGATTATATTCATCAGATTACCACATGTCTTAATAAAGAATCAACTCAAAAATCAAACTCAAGCAAGAAACTTGGAATCATGAACATGGATATGGTATAAATTCAACAAATTAGTCAAGAAATTCAAGAATTCAATCAAAATTATACCACAACCACTAAAGATTATCAAAGAACATGAAGAAGAGTTGAGGAATTGTACCTTCTTGAAGTTGTGATGAGAGAGTAGTAATGAAACTTGAAGGTGGCGAGTGAAAGTGCAAGTGAGCTGGAGGAAGAAAGGAGGAAGAAGATGATGGTGGTGTGGGTGTGATGGTGTTGTCGGGCGCGAGCAGCAAAGGGAGGGGGAGATCTTGAGGGAGAAAGGGGGGCAGTGCTTTTCTTTGAAGGTGAATGAGGAAGGAGCAAAAGTTAGGTTTTAATTTCAAAAGGAGAGGGGGGCCGACTAAGTGAAAGGGGGGTAAAGTATTTCGTGAAAACCCAGAAACGCTGCCAGCGTTTACCAGGCGCTGGCAGCGTATGCCAAAATTCACTCACCTGTTTCTCGATGGAAGAGGCACTGCTAGCGTTTATGGGGGCGCCGCGAGCATTTTTGCACCTGACATAAATTGCTCAATTTTTCAGCCTTTTTGCTTTGTTTTACCCCTTTTCCTTGTTTCCTTTTTGCTTCTTCTACAATTTAGCATACCATAAATCCCTACAAACATCTGCTAACTTAAAAATTATTAGGTTAGGAAGTAAAACTTCAAAAATGCATCTAAATTTCTTCTGTTTCTCTGCACACTAAAAAGAAAATTAGTAGATTAACACGATAAAAATTAATTAAGAGATAAAAATAATTGAAATAAATAAAAAAAGGTGGGAAGGAATAGAAGAATGAAGTACCTCCCCCAGGGTGCTTTGTTAACGTCGTTAGCTCGACGTTATTGACCCCTAATCATCGGGGTCCTTGATCCGTTTTGGAACTGGATCTCCATCATCTTGAATTCTTTTCGGAACTTGTTTTGAGACGTTCTTATTTGTTTGTGCCCCGTACTCTATTGTCGACTTTCTTATCTCGATAACCATCGTTCTTTTCTTCATATCCATCTTACAACTCACAGTTGAAAGGAAGGATCTTCCTAGGATGATCTGCGGTTACCAAAGCGTGTTTCGACTTCTGAAAGGCTACTAAACATTCTTCGTTGAAGTGGAAAGGTCAAGATCCGGGTCTTCGTTCTGAATGCCGTCAATGCCCTTAGTAGCTTGTCAAACTCCTCTTCATGCGGTTTGTATGCTAGTAAATAAGAGAGCAACTGAAAACTTTTAAAATAAAATATTAGTAACACTCTCATTAGTAAATCAAATTCATTAGTAAAATCAAAAGATTCAAAATATGTGGTCCACATGAATTTTCTAGGAAGGTCGTCTAGGTATACCAAATATGGATCAAGGGAGGGGTCATAACCTCTAAATTTACCTAAGGAACACTCATCAATAATATTATTTGTTTCACAAGAATTAAACTCATATCCTACATTATCATGACATCAAAGGTCTTTCCATCAGATATGGGTTCCTCAATGGTTTCTAGTGAAACTGAAGGCAGTGGAAAAGGAATAGAAGCATGAAATAAATCAATAGAATCAGGGAATACAATATTATCAGCATCCTTGTTTGAAAAATTTAACTCATTATTAATTTTCTCGCTAGGTTCCTCATAATTAATAACAACAGAATCATGATGGAGATCATCTTTATACCTAGTATCCAACCCAGAAGGTTAACTCACCTCTAAGAAAAAGGTAAGGGAATATCATGCAAATCAGAAACACCATCAGTAGTATTTTCAGGTAAACTCGGATAAGGAGAATCATCTAGACTGACTTCTAAAGGGGAGGGGGACTTGCTATCATCACATATTCCATCATTAAAATTGGAAGAATTTGAACTACGGTCAATGCCCTGCAACAAGTCCAATCCAAAATCTTTGCCTCCCTTTGTCACTGCCCCTGGATCTCCTGTCCACCGAAACAACTCACGGTCGCAGGTCGGCTCTGATACCATCTGTAACGCCCCAACCCCTCCCAGGTCGCGTGCATTACCGGTGCGGTAGGTGCTTCAAGGGTCGCTGACTGGCCCCACAAATCACCACGAGTCTTTCCAGCGTGCTTCATCCTCGCTCACACGCTGTCTAGGAAAACTTCCCAGGAGGTCATTCATCCCAAGACTACTCCCAACCAAGCACGCTTAACTGAGGAGTTCCCACCGGATGAGTTTCGAACCTTTTATGCCACACTTTAACCATATACCCGTGGTGTTACAATTACAAACCCACCAACCAGGAGGTATTTCTTACCAAAGCCTTGCTAGCTCGATAGAGAAATGAGTTCAATCCTCTTACGCTGATGGAGACTAAGCCATACCCGCTTACTTTGAATGGGATATTCATAAAGGCAAGGGGACGAATTTCCTTGGTATGGATTCCCAGAGCCTCGCTATGTCAACGGTGTTAGCTTGGAAATTTTTAATGACTGTAACACCTCGGTGAAGGAGTTTATCGAGCCAAAGTCAGATGAGCAACCACCTCTCGAGTGGACTCATCTCACTGGAGGAAGTATGTTTGGCCTGTTGTTTGGTCAAGGACCAGTGAAGGAAGAGAAAGAAGCTGACCCGGTGGTTACTGTGCTGTCCAATCCTGAATTTGATCCACGCATCATGATCTCTGTTGATGGGGGTCGCCGTGAAGTGCCCTGGGTCGATTCTGTTGGCAATAAATGTACCCTAGTGTGTAGGAGAACCTTGTAAGGTCCAGTCTGATCGAGCACTAGTGGGTTTATGGTTGAGTCTGAGTCAGCTGGGATTAGCCTCATGTCTGATGAGTCTGTATCCGTTTTTGCATTCAATGAAGTGAACCTTTCTGAGTATTCTCATTCTCATTCGCTTCCCCTAAACTGCTGTGCTAATAACTATGAATTAACACAAGTTATGAACGAGCATGAGAATCATATGCCGGTAGTTGAAGAAACCATCACCATCATTTTGGGGACGCTTGAAACTCCCCGAAAAATCAAAATTGGCATATCGCTAACCTAGAGGAGCAACTGGAGTTCTCCGAGTTGTTGAAGGAGTTTGTCGACGTCATCACTTGGCCTTATGAGCACATGCCCGGGATTGATAGGGAAATGGCCGAACATGGAGTACCATTTTATCCCGATGCTATGCCAGTTCAACAACGACTGCGTCGAATTAAATTAAATGGGCGGACGAAATTCATGAAGTTATTCAGAAGCAGTTAGAAGCCAAGTTCAATAGAATCGTGGAGTTCCCGGAATGGGTAGCTAATATTGTGCCGGTACCGAAGAAGGATGGGAAGGTTTGGATGTGTATTGATTTCAGGGATTTAAACAAAGCCAGCCCAAAGGATTGCTTTCCTTTGCCACACATTGACATCCTAGTTGATCACACTTGTGGACACGAACTCTTGTCATTCATGGATGGGTATGCTGGCTATAATAAAATCAAGATGGCTGAAGAGGATACGAATAAAACATCATTCATCACCCCATGGGGAACCTTCTGCTATGTGGTTATGCCTTTTAGGCTAAAGAGTGCTAGTGCTACTTACCAACGCAACAACTCCATTATTCCATGACATGACCCACAAGGAGGTAGAAGTGTATGTGGACGATATGATTGTTAAATCCAAAAAGCGACAAGATCGCATTCCCAACTTGCGTAAGTTCTTCCTTAGATTTTTGCAAGTACAACATGAGGTTGAATCCACAGAAGTGTCCACAAAAGTGTGCATTTGGTGCAACTTCGGGGAAGTTACTAGGATATATCGTCAGTCAAAGGGGAATCGAAGTTAATCCATCCAAGATCAAGGCTATTCAAGAGATACCTCCTCCTTGGACGGAGAAGAAGATTCGTGATTTCTTGGGACAGGTCCAGTATTTGAGCAGGTTCATATCCAAGCTCACTATGATGTGTGAGCCATTGTTCAAGAAGTTAAAGAAGGGGTGAAGATTGAATGGGACGACCAATGCCAAGCAACATTCGACAAGGTTAAAGCAGACTTGATCAATCCACCTGTGCTTGTCCCACCTGTTCCAAGGGAGCCTTTGTTGCTACATCTCAATGTCAACCAGAATGCCATGGTTGTTATGCTAGCACAGAAGGTCGATGGGTTAGAAAAGGCCATATACTGCATCTGCAAAAAGTTCTCAGGGCGCGAGTCTCGATATGTTGTTATTGAGAAGATGGCCTTAGCATTGGTATGGTCTACGAGAAAGCTTCACCATTACATGCTCTCACATACAGTGTTTGTGATCGCAGCGTGCAATCCAGTCAAATATGTCATGGAACAGCCTACCATCAACAATTGAATTGCTCGATGGGTGGTTATGCTATCTGAGTTAGACCTCCATTTCCAACATCAGAATTCTATAATGGGTATACCAGTTTCTGATTTCCTGGCTGACCTTTCGGTAGTAGATTCTGGCACAAGGGGCTTGGAGTTCAGTGATGAGCAAGTTTTTCAAATAGAGGAAATTTGGAAGCTATACTTTGATGGGGCTACGAATCAATTCAGATGTGGAGCCAAGGCTCTGCTAATCTCTCCCAAAGGTGTACACATTTTGCATTGGCGATCAAGCTGGATTTTAACACCACCAACAACGCTCTGAATATGAAGCCTGCATCTTGGGAATGCATACTGCTCTGGAAATGGGTATAGAATGGCTACGAGTATTCTGAGATTTGAGTATGATCGTTAACCAGGCCACTATTGTCTGGAAGGTGAAAAGTGAATCCATAACACTATATCAAAACACTTGTCCAACTTGGCTAGTTGGTTTTAGCATGTTAAATTCAAGTACCTACCTTGAAGTACAACAAATTGGCTGATGCGTTGGCCAAATTATCCTCTATGGTGGCCATGCTTGAAAAGGACCAATCCTTAACGATGGTCGTAGAATGAAGAGTCAAGCCTGCCCATCACCAATTGTTGGTGGTGAGCTCCGTTGACCCTAATGTATGGTTCTTCGACATCTACAATATTATGAAAAATGAGGAATATCTGTCAGCTGCGGGAAGTCGAGCTCGGAGGGTGTAACGCCCCCAAACCTTAAACATATCATTACCCAAATACAACAGTAATTACAAGATTAGCGCAGCGGAAAAACAGCCGGAGGCGTTACCGCCGTCCCCTAAGGACAAGGCACAACCACAAAACCCAACATTCCGACCAAGCCACGACACAACCCAGAATACATGCAAAAACTTAGCAAAGGAACTTCATTACACATATCCCCGTACACTCAGGGGTTTTACACCATTCACATATTTACTATGCCAACATACAACCATACTAAAACTTAACATCTTACGAAAACCCAACATTTCAAGTCGTTGCTTAGAGACAGTCTTTGAACTATACAAAAGCTTCTACCTTTCACTTGGAGACAACACTGGGACCTTTCCTTTTTCGGAGGAGCTCGGGCCGCCTAAAACAAAACGGTAAAACAACGCAAACATGAGTGGGGGAAACACTCAGTACACAAACCTCCAACATGTCAAACCGTTTCGAAAACGGTTTTTCATGCCGGCCTTTAAAACATTTCGAAAACGGGAAGGGGGAGATAAAACATGCTAAGGACCATGCGAACTTTGAACTATGAAGACTTCTATGCATAAACTATGTATACTACTAAAAAGGTTTCAGATAGTAAAACGTGGTCTCCCTTTTCAGATCGCTGCCGAGGCATCTCACGCACGCACCAAACCGATCTCGGTTTGGATGGTTGATCTTGAGCAATGACGCTGCCAGTCAAATTTACTCCGAGGAGCTCAGAAACGCTAGACTGTACTCTAGCTACTGTAGACTGGGAGCTAAGACCACTTCTAAAACAGTAAAATCATTAGAATATATACCGTACAATAAAACTGTACTTTACTTTAAATAAAAGTAAGTGTTGGACAATTTGCGTACCTTGAACGTGTGGACTGCTCGGGGGTGAACTCGGCCGGGGAATGGCTCGGGTCGAGGCTGAACCTTGAGCTTAAAACGATAGAGTTCGGTATTAGAATAAAAACCATGAAAAGGTGAGGGCATAGGGCCTCTCAATAGAGTTTCGGACGGAAAACGTATAAAATTTCAGGTTTTCATGACAATAGTATTCTGGCCGTAACCTGGGCTATAAAACTCGGTTTTCGATGTGCGAATACTTTTCGGAAAGGGAAAAATAAAATCTACAAGTTTGTCAACTGGGCCAGAGGCTAAAAAAAATGAGAAGAGCTCGAAAAAGGCCCCGGACAGAAAGCAGCAAAAATACCAAAATATAAACATGTGCGGTTTTGGTGCTTAGACAAAATCAATAGAATTTCGTATATACTCTAAACTCATAGAAGCTTTATGAATCAAAGAATACTTGTAAAATATAGACCTTTAGTTTCTCAAAGAGACTTTAAAAACTCCAAGGTAGAAAGAACTTATTCTATTAAATTTGTAATTCTTCGGTAAATTGAAACGGTAAACGTAAAATAGTCCAAAGATCTCGGGGTTCTTCAAAACCGGGTACTATGGTTCTCATTTATGGATTACATCACCAAGGTCATATGACTTGAATTACTTACTCATAAAACCACTTATAAGCCCCATATAACCTTTAACCCAACCAAAAACATTTATCATGTTACCTAGAAATTTCAGTTTCGCAGCCCGCTTTCGGGCCCTATAACTCTCTCTCCCGATATCAGTTGGACACATATCACACGCTTACGGAAAGCTTGAAGAGTCTCCTAAAACTCTTATGTTGAATACTTTCCCAACTCAAACTCCAACCAGACGAAAATTGCACATTAACTCACTGACTCAAAATTCGTATATACTTGCGCGGTTTTACGGTTTTGGCTCTAACTTGAGCTATACAAAACGAAACTCAAATTCCAAAACCGGGTGTTTTCTAACGTCTTTGGCTACCTTTTACACCATATTCTGGGCTCAAAATAAATTTTAACATCCTCTACAAAAATCATAATTTGGGCAGTAGGTTCTGGGTATAATTTCGCTCCCATACGTGCTTTACTTTCATCAAAATTTTACACTAATAAAATACCCATTGAATATATCCATACCCTTATTGATTTCCAGAATTTAAACTTCTAAAATTACCATTCAAGCTTGCACTAAACACATGCATCAACATCAAGTTACATGCACTTAACTTACACCACAATTGTCATAATTTCCTTCACCAATTTCATGTAAACCATCCAAATAAACCACTAATACTTAGTTATCTTTGTAAAACAGAAAGTAAAACTCTAAAATCTCATCTAATACAACATGCACACCCATGGAAAATCATCTCCTTCATCAAGCCACACAATCTCATCAAAGATTACCCAAAACTCCAAACAATACACTTGATTCTTCAATAAACTCAACCCTAACAATTTATACTTTAAACTCATGAAAGAAAGAGATAATCTAGGTATAAAACATCATACCAACACATAAATACCAAAGTTTTCAAATTATACAACAATGGAGGAGAGTGTGGGGTGAGATACCTCTTGAAAGGGATGTCAAAAGGAGCAAAGAAGGGTGAGAATGGCAGGGAAACAAGAGGGCACGGTTCCTTCACCGAGACTTAAAACTTCGCTGAAACCGGCGAAACAGAGGGGGCTGGGGTTCTGTCAGCCGAGAGAGGAGAAAGAGCTGAGATTGGGATGGTGTTTGGTTTGAAACAAATTATGACTCTTAACCTCCCACTTAAAACATTTAAACCCCTCCTACTTATCTGAATTAAAACAATCCTACAACTAATACTACCACTCTAATAATACTACTAATACACATAGTGAAGACAATAAAATTGGTAATGCATAATAAGTATAAAATGTATTTAATTTTTATGCGGGTTAAAAAGACGGTAAAATCGGTAAACTAAAATTTAAATCGTTTGGCCGTAAAAATCAAAACGGTAAATAACCCGACTTTAAAATAAAATAGTAGAACCTAAAATAATTATAATATAAGGTCCACAACATACTGTAACAAAATTCGATTAAGAATTTTGATCGATAAAATTTGCCGCTTCGCCATTCCACCGAAACCTGTCACCATTAGCTACCACAAGGTACAAAGTATTTAACTAACAAATTATAACTAATTAAAATAGATTAATTACTGTAATACGTATGATTTACGGCGGGGTATTACATCCTCCCCCCCTTAAAAGAAGTTTCGTCCCCGAAACTTGCTGTTCAATAAAGTTTTTGCTGTGGAAAATACCTTTAAAAGAGATGGGGGTAATTCCTCATCATACTCTCTTCTGTCTCCCAGGTGGCCTCTGAGGTGTCTTGATTGGCCCACAGGACCTTGACCAACGGGACTTCCTTAGTACGCAGACGTTTGACCCTACGATCCAAGACTTGGATCGGTTGCTGTTCGAACGTAAGGTCTTTAGACAAAAGAGGGGGTTCTTCCTCTAAGACATGCTGTGGATCAGATACATACTTCCGAAGCTGGGAGATATGAAAGACATCGTGAATATGCCCCAAATCAGACGGTAACTCTAGACGATAAGCTGATGGATTAACTTTTCCGACAATAGGATAGGGTCCGATGTAGCGAGGGCTTAATTTACCCCTAACATTGAATCTCCTGACCCCTTTTATAGGGGACACCTTGAGGAAAACTCTATCTCCTATTTGGAACTCAAGCGGTTTCCGTCTTTTGTCGGCGTAGCTTTTCTGTCTACTTTGGGCTGCCCGAATATGCTGTTGAATCATTTTGACCTTATCGGTCGTTTCTTGAATTAAATCCGGGCCTATGATTAATGCTTCATCTAACTCATTCCAACATAGGGGAGTTCTACATTTCCTGCCATACAAAGCCTCAAAAGGCGCCATCTGTATAGTGGCTTGATAACTGTTGTTATAAGAGAATTCCACGAGTGGAAGATACTGATCCCAATTCCCTTGAAAGTCTAGCACACAGGCGCGAAGCATGTCTTCCAGAATTTGGTTTACTCTTTCAGTTTGACCATCACTCTCCGGATGGTATGAACTACTGAAACTAAGCTTGGATCCGAAGGCCCTTTGCATAGCGCTCCAGAATCTTGATTGAAATCTCGTGTCTCGATCCGATACAATGTCCCTTGGGATCCCATGCAACCGTACTATTTCTCGGATGTAGATCTCCGCCAATTTATCCACTTTCCAACTTTCATGAATCGGTACGAAGTGCGCTGACTTAGTAAGACGGTCCACAATTACCCAGATGGCATTTCGTTTAGAAGCTGTGAGAGGTAACCCCATAATGAAATCCATTGAGACTGATTCCCACTTCCAAGTGGGAATATCTAGGGGTCGGAGTTCACCCGAGGGTCGCTGATGTTCAGCTTTCACTTTTTGGCATGCTAAACACTTATCCACAAAGGTAGCTATGTCCCTTTTCATGTTAGGCCACCAAAACTGCTCTCGTAAATCTCTATACATCTTCGTACCCCCAGGGTGCACAGAGTACATTGAATTGTGGCCTTCTTCCATGATCCTTAACCTCAGGTCTCCTGTGTTGGGTACACAGAGTCTATTCTGGAACCTTAAAATTCCATCATCATGGATCAAAAATCCAGGCATTGCTTTGGTGGTTAGACTATCCCCAATTCTCTTAAGGTCCGGATCATTCATTTGTTCCGTCTTGACTTCATCAATAATAGGCGATTTTAAAGAAATAGCAGTCAATCTCTTATCTGTATCTCCCTTGTTTACTAATTCGATGTTCGCTCTACTCAAGTCTTTCCATATCCTAGGATGAACCATCAGGTTTGACATAGCCCCGTGTTGGGTCTTTCTACTCAAAGCGTCTGCTACTGAATTAGCCTTTCCGGGGTGATACTGGATATTCAGATCGTAATCCTTAATAAGCTCCAACCATCTTCTTTGTCTCAGATTCAACTCCCTTTGGGTAAAAATATACTTGAGACTCTTGTGGTCAGTAAAAATAGTGGTGGAGACTCCATACAGATAATGTCTCCAAATCTTAAGAGCAAAGACCACTGCTGCCAGCTCCAAATCATGTGTCGGATAATTTTTTTCATAAGGCTTTAGCGTCGGAGGCATAGCGATCACCTTATTTTCTTGCATCAATACACAACCTAGCCCCTGACGCGAAGCATCACTATACACGATATACTCCTTCCCATCCTCGGGTAAGGACAGCACTGGGGCCGTCGTGAGTTTTTCCTTTAGAGTCTGGAACGCCTCTTCACATTTATCGGTCCAGTTAAACCGTGTGGTCTTCTTAAGGAGGTTTGTCAATGGTAACGCTATCTTAGAAAAGTTTGGCACAAATCTTCTATAATATCCAGCCATGCCTAAAAAACTTCTGACCTCCGTAACTGTAGTGGGCCTCGCCCAATCTTTGACAGCTGACACTTTCTGAGGATCAACTCGGATGCCCTCACTGGTTACTATATGACCCAAAAATCCGACTTCCTTGAGCCAGAAATCGCACTTTGAAAATTTGGCATACAATTGTTTTACTCTCAAAAGTTGGAGTACTTGCCTCAAATGGTTTCCATGTTCCTCTTGACTCTTGGAATATATCAAAATATCGTCAATAAAAACTACCACAAATTTATCCAAGAAGGGTTTGAATACACGATTCATCAAATCCATGAACACTGCTGGGGCATTGGTAAGCCCAAAAGGCATCACGGTAAATTCATAGTGCCCATACCTTGTCTAAAGCGGTCTTAGGAATGTCCTCTGCTCTTACTCGGTGATGGTATCCGACCTTAGATCGATCTTAGAGAATACCCTGCTCCTTGGAGTTGGTCAAACAAGTCATCAATTCTGGGCAAGGGATATTTATTCTTAACTGTCACCTTGTTTAGCTCCCGATAATCGATACATAATCTTAAGCTTCCATCTTTCTTTCTCACAAATAACACTGGGGCTCCTCAGTGACGAATGGTCCGATAAACCCTTTGCTTAAAAGGTCTTCCAATTGTAATTTCAATTCCTTTAGCTCACTGGGCCATCCTATCTGGCGCTTTAGATATCGGCCTAGTTCCAGGAACTAGCTCAATTTCAAAGTCGATCTCCCTCCTCGGGGGTAACTCCGTGATTTCTTCGGGGAAGACATCCATAAATTCTCGCACCACTGGGATTTCCTCTATTCTGGGTGGACTCTGAGGCTCCTCCTTTAAAGAACATAAATAGCCGGTGCATCCATGATTTAACATTTTTCGTGCTTTTACATATGTTATAATCGGGCATGGTCTTAACCTAAATCCCCAATAAAAAGACACTCTTTTCCTAAGGCATTCCGTAAAACAATTATCCCCTCGCCACAATTGATTTGAGCTTGTGTCAAATTCAACCAATCCATCCCCAAAATAACATCAAACTCTTCTAAGTCTATTTGTATTAGACTAGCTGGAAAGGTTTCCTCACTCAAGACTAGAGGCACTTCATCAAAACAGTTTTCTGGGCTATGGTTTGTCCATTGGGTAACCCAATTAAAAGTTCTGTGTGAGCTAACTTTTGTAAACCTAATTTCAATGCAGCTTTAGAGGAGATAAAAGAATGCGTAGCTCCAGAGTCAAACAATGCAATAAGGGGTTGAGCATAAATATAAACAATTCCGATAACAACCATACCAGACTTAGCTGCTTCTTTCTTCCCCATAACGTAGGCCTGACCCACGTTTCCCTGTTGCGGAGCAGTCCTTGCTGGAGGTGTTGATCGTGTCGTGCCCGGCTCCGGCCTTCTAGGCTTTTTTGGACAGTCTGCCACTTTGTGGTCGGCTCCGCCGCACCAGAAGCAATTGTTAGTACCAACCCGGCACTGGGCGGTAGAGTGATTGGTCCTGCCGCATTTCTTGCACGGCTCCCTGTTGGTGGCCGAGTTCGGCTGACTTCTAGGGGTCGAAGTGCGGCCTGACACAGTTCATCAGGGTAGGGCGAGGTAGGTATTCCCCTCTCGTTCCACTTTCTTTTAACGCTCGCTGGATTCCCTTGATTTAACGCCCTTAACTCCTTTCGGACTCGTTCTACTTCTGCCGCCCTCTCATATATTTCCTGCATCGAAGTGAAATGATGCGATGATAACTGACTGCGTATGTAAGGCGCTAGGCCTCCCTCGTATCGAGACATCCTCAGCCCTTCGGTGGCTACATATTCCGGCGCAAACCGGGACAGCTCGTGAAACTTGGACGTATATTGCAACACCGAGATATCCTTATTGACCATTGACCAGTCTAAGAATTCCTTTTCCTTCTGTTTCCTAAGCGATATGGGATAAAATTGTGCCCTAAGCTCTTCTAGAAAGTCATTCCATGTTTTTCCGGTTCCAACATGTTTTTCTCTTACGGTCCTCCACCAAACATCTGCTTCTCCTTTCAAGTAAAACGTCCCTATAGTCACTTTCTTCTCGTCGGGCACTTCAGTCACTTCGAAAATCTTTTCTATATCTCGTATCCAATCCTCTAGAATAACAGGGTCATAGCTTCCTGAATAGGTAGTAGGGTTTCTCTTCGCTACCCGGTCATGAAATTTTCTTCTTTATTGACCGTTGGTGTGCTCGTTGGAATTGGTATACGCTTTAATAATTCATGTATCAACACACCCAAATGGTCGGGGTAGATAGGCGGATGTTGGGGAACAGACCCTGAAGATGCTTCGGGGAGAGATACTAATCCTGGACTAGGATGGAGTCCTTGAATTTCCAATTGATTTTCTTCCGTCCCTGGTGTTGGTTCACCACGGGGTGAATTTCCCGACATTTGCGACATGCTACACATCATAATAATAACAGTGTCAATAAACCCTTTGTTTCATAATCACTTTTCTTTAAAAATTTTTTTTTTTCCTGCCTCACAATAAAATTTTTGATATGTACCCCCTTGGTCTGATACCTCAACATCAATATACATTTTATTAATCAGAATCTTTACTTAGAATCACAATTAATTTTTAACTATACTCATATAATCATAGATGCTTCCTTGCTTCCACCTGTATACCTCCAAATCATATAATAACTTAAAACTTACAACATTTTCACAATCATATACTAAATCATAACATTCCCGAGCTCTCCTTGGGAAAAATTAGGAGATACTCTGACAGTCACTTCACATAGTAGTTCAATACATAGGTACCCAACATTTGCAATAAAACCATACAATGACACTTCCCAACCAAAATATGGGGAAGACCAAAAGAATCGCATAGTTCGACCCATTTACAAGGTTCATCCTTGAATTAAAGGCAATCTAACTAACCCCACTATCATGGTCGACTAGCTCCCCAAAAGAATAGGTTAGCTCCTAGCTATCCTGTACAAAATTACCCAGATTAATTTCCTTTCAAGGTCCTGTATTCGACCCTTCTTCCGAGTCTTGGTGCTTCCTCGATTCCCTAGCGCCCCTTAGCGCAATTCGGTATGTCCTGACCGGCAGACATCTCTTGCGCTTGGTTCTCCTCAAAATAGGCCCGGCTGGCATCTTCGCTTTACCTTTTTCAAGGTCTCGAGGCACAATGACCCCTGTGGGGGTGGCCTCGTCACCTGCGCTCTCCCCACTCTTAGGCCCTTGGCCTACTTTATCCTTACCTCGGTCCAAGTTAGGACCTACCTGATTCTCGGGGTTCTGCCCCGAAGGCACTGGTCCCTGCCGTGGTGGTGGAACAACGGGAACCAAGCGTCCCGTGACCGGCGTTGCAAACTGAAGCTCAATCCCCCTCGCCGGGGAGGGATAAACATAAGCGGTGGTGGGCGTGGGCAAAGCTAGAATCTCATGTAGGGACGGTGCCAAGTCCGTGGTGTGCAAGCGTAGGGCATGAGCAACCTGTGTAAGGACGGCCTCTAGCGCGATTTGGTTCCAAGCGCCCAAATACTCCAAGCACCATGCGTGTCGATCCGGATCCCCCCGAAGCAACAGCGATTGATATCGGTCCTTGATGTCTATCCATGGTTTCACATGGGGCAGCGTTGCCACTAAGCAGCGCTACCCGCAAATGTCGTCCTTGTATTCAGTGTGGGGATCCACCATGCTATGCATATCAAAAGCTTCTTGTAACCTCTTCAAGTGATCGAATACACTTTCCCCCGGGTCCATAAACAGGGCAAACGGGTTGGGTAAGGAATTCCCATGGGAGCCCATCTACAGTATACAAAAGAGTAAAATAAACTTTAATAAATCATCCCCGTAAAAATAGCTATAAAAAGGAAAAATTAAGGCAAGGCCCGAGTCCTAATCCTCAAAATTCCCTGCAAAAGAATCGACTTATTCCCCCTTTTCGTTCAACTCATCTTTAAATTACTTAGTTACACTTTAAATGCATACTTTTCACACACTATCACATTTACTTTCAAACATCACCCAACTTTCAAAGAAGGACTACGACACCTATGCACTTTCAATTCTATTTCAATAAAATTCATATCTCAAACAAATTCCTCACTAACCCTTTAATTTTTTATTCTTATGCAACCATTAATTCACAAATAACCTTTCTTTCTTTACTTATACAAACATTCAATCATTGACCAAAAGACAGCTCGGTTTATCAACCATTTATTCACTTAATTTCCCCCTTATTATTCATTATAATCTCTATAATCTCTGGGAAAAATTCGGCAGCATTTCCTCTGTAAATAGGACTATTCCCCAATTTACATCATTATTCTCACCTGCAAAATACAATTTACTACTCCATTACAACAAGGAGCCTCACACTCAACTTTCATTCCAACGATCCTCTAATAAAATAAGACTCAATTCACCAATTAAAACACATATACTTTACACCCATATACATCTAAATTTCAATGCTCTAATAGTTCTCTATGTTCCCAAATTATTCCCTTATAACTCCGCTCTGATACCACAACTGTAACGCCCCCAAACCTTAAACATATCATTACCCAAATACAACAGTAATTACAAGATTAGCGCAGCGGAAAAAACAGCCGAGGCGTTACGCGTCCCTAAGGACAAGGCACAACCACAAAACCCAACATTCCGACCAAGCCACGACACAACCCAGAATACATGCAAAAACTTAGCAAAGGAACTTCATTACACATATCCCCGTACACTCAGGGGTTTTACACCATTCACATATTTACTATGCCAACATACAACCATACTAAAACTTAACATCTTACGAAAACCTAACATTTCAAGTCGTTGCTTAGAGACAGTCTTTGAACTATACAAAAGCTTCTACCTTTCACTTGGAGACGATCACTGGGACCTTTCCTTTTTTCGGAGGAGCTCGGGCCGCCTAAAACAAAACGGTAAAACAACGCAAACATGAGTGGGGGAAACACTCAGTACACAAACCTCCAACATGTCAAACCGTTTCGAAAACGGTTTTTCATGCCGGCCTTTAAAACATTTCGAAAACGGGAAGGGGGAGATAAAACATGCTAAGGACCATGCGAACTTTGAACTATGAAGACTTCTATGCATAAACTATGTATACTACTAAAAGGTTTCAGATAGTAAAACGTGGTCTCCTTTTGGATCGATGCCGAGGCATCTCACGCACGTACGCCCAAACTGATCTCGGGTTTGGATGGTTGATCTTTGGCGATCGACGGCCAGGTCAAATTTACTCCGGTAGGAGCCTGTAAAACGCTAGACTGTACTCTAGCTACTGTAGACTGGGAGCTAAGACCACTTCTAAAACAGTAAAATCATTAGAATATATACCGTGCAATAAAACTGTACTTTACTTTAAATAAAAGTAAGTGTTGGACAATTTGCGTACCTTGAACGTGTGGACTGCTCGGGGGTGAACTCGGCCGGGGAATGGCTCGGGTCGAGGCTGAACCTTGAGCTTAAAACGATAGAGTTCGGTATTAGAATAAAAACCATGAAAAGGTGAGGGCATAGGGCCTCTCAATAGAGTTTCGGACGGAAAACGTATAAAATTTCAGGTTTTCATGACAATAGTATTCTGGCCGTAACCTGGGCTATAAAACTCGGTTTTCGATGTGCGAATACTTTTCGGAAAGGGAAAAATAAAATCTACAAGTTTGTCAACTGGGCCAGAGGCTAAAAAAAATGAGAAGAGCTCGAAAAAGGCCCCGGACAGAAAGCAGCAAAAATACCAAAATATAAACATGTGCGGTTTTGGTGCTTAGACAAAATCAATAGAATTTCGTATATACTCTAAACTCATAGAAGCTTTATGAATCAAAGAATACTTGTAAAATATAGACCTTTAGTTTCTCAAAGAGACTTTAAAAACTCCAAGGTAGAAAGAACTTATTCTATTAAATTTGTAATTCTTCGGTAAATTGAAACGGTAAACGTAAAATAGTCCAAAGATCTCGGGGTTCTTCAAAACCGGGTACTATGGTTCTCATTTATGGATTACATCACCAAGGTCATATGACTTGAATTACTTACTCATAAAACCACTTATAAGCCCCATATAACCTTTAACCCAACCAAAAACATTTATCATGTTACCCAGAAATTTCAGTTTCGCAGCCCTGTTTCCGGGCCCTATAACTCTCTCTCCCGATATCAGTTGGACACATATCACACGTTTACGGAAAGCTTGAAGAGTCTCCTAAAACTCTTATGTTGAATACTTTCCCCAACTCAAACTCCAACCAGACGAAAATTGCACATTAACTCACTGACTCAAAAATTCGTATATACTTGCGCGGTTTTACGGTTTTGGCTCTAACTTGAGCTATACAAAACGAAAACTCGAAATTCCAAAACCGGGTGTTTTCTAACGTCTTTGGCTACCTTTTTACACCATATTCTGGGCTCAAAATAAATTTTAACATCCTCTACAAAAATCATAATTTGGGCAGTAGGTTCTGGGTATAATTTCGCTCCCATACGTGCTTTACTTTCATCAAAATTTTACACTAATAAAATACCCATTGAATATATCCATACCCTTATTGATTTCCAGAATTTAAACTTCTAAAATTACCATTCAAGCTTGCACGAAACACATGCATCAACATCAAGTTACATGCACTTAACTTACACCACAATTGTCATAATTTCCTTCACCAATTTCATGTAAACCATCCAAATAAACCACTAATACTTAGTTATCTTTGTAAAACAGAAAGTAAAACTCTAAAATCTCATCTAATACAACATGCACACCCATGGAAAATCATCTCCTTCATCAAGCCACACAATCTCATCAAAGATTACCCAAAACTCCAAACAATACACTTGATTCTTCAATAAACTCAACCCTAACAATTTATACTTTAAACTCATGAAAGAAAGAGATAATCTAGGTATAAAAACATCATACCAACACATAAATACCAAAGTTTTCAAATTATACAACAATGGAGGAGAGTGTGGGGTGAGATACCTCTTGAAAGGGATGACAAAAAGGAGCAAAGAAGTGTGAGAATGGAAGGGAAACAAGAGGGCACCGGTTCCTTCACCGGAGACCATGAAAACTTCCGGAAACCGGCGAAACAGGGGGGGGGGGCTGGGGTTCTGTTCAGCCGAGAGAGGGAGAAAGAGCTGAGATTGGGATGGTGTTTGGTTTGAAACAAATTATGACTCTTAACCTCCCACTTAAAACATTTAAACCCCTCCTACTTATCTGAATTAAAACAATCCTACAACTAATACTACCACTCTAATAATACTACTAATACACATAGTGAAGACAATAAAATTGGTAATGCATAATAAGTATAAAATGTATTTAATTTTTATGCGGTTAAAAGATCGGTAAAATCGGTAAACTAAAATTTAAATCGTTTGGCCGTAAAAATCAAAACGGTAAATAACCCGACTTTAAAATAAAATAGTAGAACCTAAAATAATTATAATATAAGGTCCACAACATACTGTAACAAAATTCGATTAAGAATTTTGATCGATAAAATTTGCCGCCATTCCACCGAAACCTGTCACCATTAGCTACCACAAGGTACAAAGTATTTAACTAACAAATTATAACTAATTAAAATAGATTAATTACTGTAATACGTATGATTTACGGCGGGGTATTACATCCTCCCCCCCTTAAAAGAAGTTTCGTCCCCGAAACTTGCTGTTCAATAAAGTGTTTGTGGAAAATACCTTTAAAAGAGATGGGGTAATTCCTCATCATACTCTCTTCTGTCTCCCAGGTGGCCTCTGAGGTGTCTTGATTGGCCCACAGGACCTTGACCAACGGGACTTCCTTAGTACGCAGACGTTTGACCCTACGATCCAAGACTTGGATCGGTTGCTGTTCGAACGTAAGGTCTTTAGACAAAAGAGGGGGTTCTTCCTCTAAGACATGCTGTGGATCAGATACATACTCAAGTCGAGATATGAAAGACATCGTGAATATGCCCCAAATCGACGGTAACTCTAGACGATAAGTGATGGATTAACTTTTCCGACAATAGGATAGGGTCCGATGTAGCGAGGGCTTAATTTACCCTAACATTGAATCTCCCGACTTTTAGAGGGGACACCTTGAGGAAAACTCTATCTCCTATTTGGAACTCAAGCGGTTTCCGTCTTTTGTCGGCGTAGCTTTTCTGTCTACTTTGGGCTGCCCGAATATGCTGTTGAATCATTTTGACCTTATCGGTCGTTTCTTGAATTAAATCCGCCTATGATTAATGCTTCATCTAACTCATTCCAACATAGGGAGTTCTACATTTCTGCCATACAAAGCCTCAAAAGGCGCCATCGTATAGTGGCTTGATAATCGTTGTTATAAGAGAATTCCACGAGTGGAAGATATCGATCCCAATTCCTGAAAGTCTAGCACACAGCGCCAAGCATGTCTTCCAATTTGGTTTACTCTTTCAGTTTGACCATCACTCTCCGGATGGTATGACCTACTGAAACTAAGCTTGGATCCGAAGGCCCTTTGCATAGCGCTCCAGAATCTTGATTGAAATCTCGTGTCTCGATCCGATACAATGTCCCTTCGGATCCCATGCAACCGTACTATTTCTCGGATGTAGATCTCCGCCAATTTATCCACTTTCCAACTTTCATGAATCGGTACGAAGTGCGCTGACTTAGTAAGACGGTCCACAATTACGGATGGCATTTCGTTTAGAAGCTGTGAGAGGTAACCCCATAATGAAATCCATTGAGACTGATTCCCACTTCCAAGTGGGAATATCTAGGGGTCGGAGTTCACCCGAGGGTCGCTGATGTTCAGCTTTCACTTTTTGGCATGCTAAACACTTATCCACAAAGGTAGCTATGTCCCTTTTCATGTTAGGCCACCAAAACTGCTCTCGTAAATCTCTATACATCTTCGTACCCCCAGGGTGCACAGAGTACATTGAATTGTGGCCTTCTTCCATGATCCTTAACCTCAGGTCTCCTGTGTTGGGTACACAGAGTCTATTCTGGAACCTTAAAATTCCATCATCATGGATCAAAAATCCAGGCATTGCTTTGGTGGTTAGACTATCCCCAATTCTCTTAAGGTCCGGATCATTCATTTGTTCCGTCTTGACTTCATCAATAATAGGCGATTTTAAAGAAATAGCAGTCAATCTCTTATCTGTATCTCCCTTGTTTACTAATTCGATGTTCGCTCTACTCAAGTCTTTCCATATCCTAGGATGAACCATCAGGTTTGACATAGCCCCGTGTTGGGTCTTTCTACTCAAAGCGTCTGCTACTGAATTAGCCTTTCCGGGGTGATACTGGATATTCAGATCGTAATCCTTAATAAGCTCCAACCATCTTCTTTGTCTCAGATTCAACTCCCTTTGGGTAAAAATATACTTGAGACTCTTGTGGTCAGTAAAAATAGTGGTGGAGACTCCATACAGATAATGTCTCCAAATCTTAAGAGCAAAGACCACTGCTGCCAGCTCCAAATCATGTGTCGGATAATTTTTTTCATAAGGCTTTAACTGTCGGGAGGCATAAGCGATCACCTTATTTTCTTGCATCAATACACAACCTAGCCCCTGACGCGAAGCATCACTATACACGATATACTCCTTCCCATCCTCGGGTAAGGACTTGGGCCAGTCGTGAGTTTTCCTTTAGAGTCCGAACGCCTCTTCACATTTATCGGTCCGCTTAAACCGTGTGGTCTTCTTAAGGAGGTTTGTCAATGGTAACGCTATCTTAGAAAAGTTTGGCACAAATCTTCTATAATATCCAGCCATGCCTAAAAAACTTCTGACCTCCGTAACTGTAGTGGGCCTCGCCCAATCTTTGACAGCTGACACTTTCTGAGGATCAACTCGGATGCCCTCACTGGTTACTATATGACCCAAAAATCCGACTTCCTTGAGCCAGAAATCGCACTTTGAAAATTTGGCATACAATTGTTTTACTCTCAAAAGTTGGAGTACTTGCCTCAAATGGTTTCCATGTTCCTCTTGACTCTTGGAATATATCAAAATATCGTCAATAAAAACTACCACAAATTTATCCAAGAAGGGTTTGAATACACGATTCATCAAATCCATGAACACTGCTGGGGCATTGGTAAGCCCAAAAGGCATCACGGTAAATTCATAGTGCCCATACCTTGTCCTAAAGGCAGTCTTAGGAATGTCCTCTGCTCTTACTCTGAGCTGATGGTATCCCGACCTTAGATCGATCTTAGAGAATACCCCTGCTCCTTGGAGTTGGTCAAACAAGTCATCAATTCTGGGCAAGGGATATTTATTCTTAACTGTCACCTTGTTTAGCTCCCGATAATCGATACATAATCTTAAGCTTCCATCTTTCTTTCTCACAAATAACACTGGGGCTCCCCAGGGTGACGAACTGGGTCTGATAAACCCTTTGCTTAAAAGGTCTTCCAATTGTAATTTCAATTCCTTTAGCTCTGCTGGGGCCATCCTATACGGCGCTTTAGATATCGGCCTAGTTCCAGGAACTAGCTCAATTTCAAAGTCGATCTCCCTCCTCGGGGGTAACTCCGTGATTTCTTCGGGGAAGACATCCATAAATTCTCGCACCACTGGGATTTCCTCTATTCTGGGTGGACTCTGAGGCTCCTCCTTTAAAGAACATAAATAGCCGGTGCATCCATGATTTAACATTTTTCGTGCTTTTACATATGTTATAATCGGGCATGGTCTTAACCCTAAATCCCAATAAAAGACACTCTTTTCCTAAGGCATTCAGAAACAATTATCCTCGCCACAATTGATTTGAGCTTGTGTCAAATTCAACCAATCCATCCCCAAAATAACATCAAACTCTTCTAAGTCTATTTGTATTAGACTAGTGGGAAGGTTTCCTCACTCAAGACTAGAGGCACTTCATCAAACAGTTTTACAGGCTATGGTTTGTCCATTGGGTAACCCAATTAAAAGTTTCTGTGTGAGCTAACTTTTGTAAACCTAATTTCAATGCAGCTTTAGAGGAGATAAAAGACTGCGTAGCTCCAGAGTCAAACAATGCAATAAGGGGTTGAGCATAAATATAAACAATTCCGATAACAACCATACCAGACTTAGCTGCTTCTTTCTTCCCCATAACGTAGGCTGACCACGCTTCCTCCATGAGCGATCCTTGCTGGAGGTGTTGATCGTCGTGCGCTCGGCCTTCTAGGCTTTTTTGGACAGTCTGCCACTTTGTGGTCGGCTCCGCCGCACCAGAAGCAATTGTTAGTACCAACCCGGCACTGGGCGGTAGAGTGATTGGTCCTGCCGCATTTCTTGCACGGCTCCCTGTTGGTGGCCGAGTTCGGCTGACTTCTAGGGTCGAAGGTGCGCCTTTTGACTGGTTCATCAGGGTAGGCGAGGTAGGTATTCCTCTCGCTCCACTTTCTTTAACGCCATTGGATTCCCTTGATTTAACGCCCTTAACTCCTTCGGACTCGTTCTACGCCGCCCTCTCATATATTTCTGCATCGGTGAAATGATGCGATGATAATCGATCGCGTATGTAAGGCGCTAGGCCTCCTCAGACGAGACATCCTCACCCCGGTGGCTACATATTCGGCGCAAACCGGGACAACTCGTGAAACTTGGACGTATATTGCAACACCGAGATATCCTTATTGACCATTGACCAGTCTAAGAATTCCTTTTCCTTCTGTTTCCTAAGCGATATGGGATAAAATTGTGCCCTAAGCTCTTCTAGAAAGTCATTCCATGTTTTTCCGGTTCCAACATGTTTTTCTCTTACGGTCCTCCACCAAACATCTGCTTCTCCTTTCAAGTAAAACGTCCCTATAGTCACTTTCTTCTCGTCGGGCACTTCAGTCACTTCGAAAATCTTTTCTATATCTCGTATCCAATCCTCTAGAATAACAGGGTCATAGCTTCCTGAATAGGTAGTAGGGTTTCTCTTACTACGGTCCGCGAAATTTTCTTCTTTATTGACCGTTGGTGTGCTCGTTGGAATTGGTATACGCTTTAATAATTCATGTATCAACACACCCAAATGGTCGGGGTAGATAGGCGGATGTTGGGGAACAGACCCTGAAGATGCTTCGGGGAGAGATACTAATCCTGGACTAGGATGGAGTCCTTGAATTTCCAATTGATTTTCTTCCGTCCCTGGTGTTGGTTCACCACGGGGTGAATTTCCCGACATTTGCGACATGCTACACATCATAATAATAACAGTGTCAATAAACCCTTTGTTTCATAATCACTTTTCTTTAAAATTTTTTTTTTTTTTTTCCTGCCTCACAATAAAATTTTTGATATGTACCCCCTTGGGGTCTGCAATACCTCAACATCAATATACATTTTATTAATCAGAATCTTTACTTAGAATCACAATTAATTTTTAACTATACTCATATAATCATAGATGCTTCCTTGCTTCCACCTGTATACCTCCAAATCATATAATAACTTAAAACTTACAACATTTTCACAATCATATACTAAATCATAACATTCCCGAGCTCTCCTTGGGAAAAATTAGGAGATACTCTGACAGTCACTTCACATAGTAGTTCAATACATAGGTACCCAACATTTGCAATAAAACCATACAATGACACTTCCCAACCAAAATATGGGGAAGACCAAAAGAATCGCATAGTTCGACCCATTTACAAGGTTCATCCTTGAATTAAAGGCAATCTAACTAACCCCACTATCATGGTCGACTAGCTCCCCAAAAGAATAGGTTAGCTCCTAGCTATCCTGTACAAAATTACCCAGATTAATTTCCTTTCAAGGTCCTGTATTCGACCCTTCTTCCGAGTCTTGGTGCTTCCTCGATTCCCTAGCGCCCCTTAGCGCAATTCGGTATGTCCTGACCGGCAGACATCTCTTGCGCTTGGTTCTCCTCAAAATAGGCCCGGCTGGCATCTTCGCTTTACCTTTTTCAAGGTCTCGAGGCACAATGACCCCTGTGGGGGTGGCCTCGTCACCTGCGCTCTCCCCACTCTTAGGCCCTTGGCCTACTTTATCCTTACCTCGGTCCAAGTTAGGACCTACCTGATTCTCGGGGTTCTGCCCCGAAGGCACTGGTCCCTGCCGTGGTGGTGGAACAACGGGAACCAAGCGTCCCGTGACCGGCGTTGCAAACTGAAGCTCAATCCCCCTCGCCGGGGAGGGATAAACATAAGCGGTGGTGGGCGTGGGCAAAGCTAGAATCTCATGTAGGGACGGTGCCAAGTCCGTGGTGTGCAAGCGTAGGGCATGAGCAACCTGTGTAAGGACGGCCTCTAGCGCGATTTGGTTCCAAGCGCCCAAATACTCAAGCACCATGCGTGTCGATCCGGATCCCCGGCAAGCAATGATTGATATCGGTCCTTGATGTCTATCCATGGTTTCACATGGGCAGCGTTGCCACTAAGCACGCGCTCTGCAAATGTCGTCCTTGTATTCAGTGTGGGGATCCACCATGCTATGCATATCAAAAGCTTCTTGTAACCTCTTCAAGTGATCGAATACACTTTCCCCCGGGTCCATAAACAGGGCAAACGGGTTGGGTAAGGAATTCCCATGGGAGCCCATCTACAGTATACAAAAGAGTAAAATAAACTTTAATAAATCATCCCCGTAAAAATAGCTATAAAATGAAAAATTAAGGCAAGGCCCGAGTCCTAATCCTCAAAATTCCTGCAAAGAATCGACTTATTCCCTTTTCGCTCAACTCATCTTTAAATTACTTAGTTACACTTTAAATGCATACTTTTCACACACTATCACATTTACTTTCAAACATCACCCAACTTTCAAAGAAGGACTACGACACCTATGCACTTTCAATTCTATTTCAATAAAATTCATATCTCAAACAAATTCCTCACTAACCCTTTAATTTTTTATTCTTATGCAACCATTAATTCACAAATAACCTTTCTTTCTTTACTTATACAAACATTCAATCATTGACCAAAAGACAGCTCGGTTTATCAACCATTTATTCACTTAATTTCCCCCTTATTATTCATTATAATCTCTATAATCTCTGGGAAAAATTCGGCAGCATTTCCTCTGTAAATAGGACTATTCCCCAATTTACATCATTATTCTCACCTGCAAAATACAATTTACTACTCCATTACAACAAGGAGCCTCACACTCAACTTTCATTCCAACGATCCTCTAATAAAATAAGACTCAATTCACCAATTAAAACACATATACTTTACACCCATATACATCTAAATTTCAATGCTCTAATAGTTCTCTATGTTCCCAAATTATTCCCTTATAACTCCGCTCTGATACCACAACTGTAACGCCCCCAAACCTTAAACATATCATTACCCAAATACAACAGTAATTACAAGATTAGCGCAGCGGAAAAACAGCCGGAGGCGTTACCGCCGTCCCCTAAGGACAAGGCACAACCACAAAACCCAACATTCCGACCAAGCCACGACACAACCCAGAATACATGCAAAAACTTAGCAAAGGAACTTCATTACACATATCCCCGTACACTCAGGGGTTTTACACCATTCACATATTTACCATGCCAACATACAACCATACTAAAACTTAACATCTTACGAAAACCCAACATTTCAAGTCGTTGCTTAGAGACAGTCTTTGAACTATACAAAAGCTTCTACCTTTCACTTGGAGAGACAGTCACCGCTGGGGACCTTTCCTTTTTTCGGAGGAGCTCGGGCCGCCTAAAACAAAACGGTAAAACAACGCAAACATGAGTGGGGGAAACACTCAGTACACAAACCTCCAACATGTCAAACCGTTTCGAAAACGGTTTTTCATGCCGGCCTTTAAAACATTTCGAAAACGGGAAGGGGGAGATAAAACATGCTAAGGACCATGCGAACTTTGAACTATGAAGACTTCTATGCATAAACTATGTATACTACTTAAAAGGTTTCGTATAGTAAAACGTGGTCTCCTTTTCGATCGATGCCGAGGCATCTCACGACGCACGCCCAAATCGATCTCGGGTTTGGATGGTTGATCACGAGCGATCGGCCAGCAGTCAAATTTACTCCGGTAGGAGCTCAGAAACGCTAGACGTACTCTAGCTACAGAGATCGGAGCTAAGACCACTTCTAAAACAGTAAAATCATTAGAATATATACCATGCAATAAAACTGTACTTTACTTTAAATAAAAGTAAGTGTTGGACAATTTGCGTACCTTGAACGTGTGGACTGCTCGGGGGTGAACTCGGCCGGGGAATGGCTCGGGTCGAGGCTGAACCTTGAGCTTAAAACGATAGAGTTCGGTATTAGAATAAAAACCATGAAAAGGTGAGGGCATAGGGCCTCTCAATAGAGTTTCGGACGGAAAACGTATAAAATTTCAGGTTTTCATGACAATAGTATTCTGGCCGTAACCTGGGCTATAAAACTCGATTTTCGATGTGCGAGTACTTTTCGGAAAGGGAAAATAAAATCTACAAGTTTGTCAACTGGGCCAGAGGCTAAAAAAAATGAGAAGAGCTCGAAAAAGGCCCCGACAGAAAGCAGCAAAATACCAAAATATAAACATGTGCGGTTTTGGTGCTTAGACAAAATCAATAGAATTTCAGATATACTCTAAACTCATAGAAGCTTTATGAATCAAAGAATACTTGTAAAATATAGACCTTTAGTTTCTCAAAGAGACTTTAAAACTCCAAGGTAGAAAGAACTTATTCTATTAAATTTGTAATTCTTCGTAAATTGAAACGGTAAACGTAAATAGTCCAAAGATCTCGGGTTCTTCAAAACCGGTACTATGGTTCTCATTTATGGATTACATCACCAAGGTCATATGACTTGAATTACTTACTCATAAAACCACTTATAAGCCCCATATAACCTTTAACCCAACCAAAAACATTTATCATGTTACCTAGAAATTTCAGTTTCGCAGCCCTGTTTCCGGCCCTATAACTCTCTCTCCCGATATCGCTTGGACACATATCACACGTTTACGGAAAGCTTGAAGAGTCTCCTAAAACTCTTATGTTGAATACTTTCCCAACTCAAACTCCAACCAGACGAAAATTGCACATTAACTCACTGACTCAAAATTCGTATATACTTGCGGTTTTACGGTTTGGCTCTAACTTGAGCTATACAAAACGAAAACTCGAAATTCCAAAACCGGGTGTTTTCTAACGTCTTTGGCTACCTTTTACACCATATTCTGGGCTCAAAATAAATTTTAACATCCTCTACAAAAATCATAATTTGGGCAGTAGGTTCTGGGTATAATTTCGCTCCCATACGTGCTTTACTTTCATCAAAATTTTACACTAATAAAATACCCATTGAATATATCCATACCCTTATTGATTTCCAGAATTTAAACTTCTAAAATTACCATTCAAGCTTGCACGAAACACATGCATCAACATCAAGTTACATGCACTTAACTTACACCACAATTGTCATAATTTCCTTCACCAATTTCATGTAAACCATCCAAATAAACCACTAATACTTAGTTATCTTTGTAAAACAGAAAGTAAAACTCTAAAATCTCATCTAATACAACATGCACACCCATGGAAAATCATCTCCTTCATCAAGCCACACAATCTCATCAAAGATTACCCAAAACTCCAAACAATACACTTGATTCTTCAATAAACTCAACCCTAACAATTTATACTTTAAACTCATGAAAGAAAGAGATAATCTAGGTATAAAACATCATACCAACACATAAATACCAAAGTTTTCAAATTATACAACAATGGAGGAGAGTGTGGGGTGAGATACCTCTTGAAAGGGATGACAAAAGGAGCAAAGAAGTGTGAGAATGGAAGGGAAACAAGAGGGCACGGTTCCTTCACCGGAGACTCAAACTCGCTGAAACCGCAAACAGAGGGGGCTGGGGTCTGCTCAGCCGAGAGAGGGAGAAAGAGCTGAGATTGGGATGGTGTTTGGTTTGAAACAAATTATGACTCTTAACCTCCCACTTAAAACATTTAAACCCTCCTACTTATCCGAATTAAAACAATCCTACAACTAATACTACCACTCTAATAATACTACTAATACACATAGTGAAGACAATAAAATTGGTAATGCATAATAAGTATAAAATGTATTTAATTTTTATGCGGGTTAAAAAGACGGTAAAATCGGTAAACTAAAATTTAAATCGTTTGGCAGTAAAAATCAAAACGGTAAATAACCCGACTTTAAAATAAAATAGTAGAACCTAAAATAATTATAATATAAGGTCCACAACATACAGAACAAAATTCGATTAAGAATTTTGATCGATAAAATTTGCCGCTTCGCCATTCCACCTAAAACTCGCTACCATTAGCTACCACAAGGTACAAAGTATTTAACTAACAAATTATAACTAATTAAAATAGATTAATTATCAGAATACGATGATTTACGGCGGGTATTACATCCTCCCCTTAAAAGAAGTTTCGCCCCAAACTTGCTCAATAAAGTTTTTGTGGAAAATACCTTTAAAAGAGATGGGGTAATTCCTCATCATACTCTCTTCCGCCTCCTGTGGCCTCCGAGGTGTCTTGATTGGCCCACGTGACCTTGACCAACGGACTTCCTTAGCACGCAGACGTTGACCCTACGATCCAAGACTTGGATCGGTTGCTGTTCGAACGTAAGGTCTTTAGACAAAAGAGGGGTTCTTCCTCTAAGACATGCTGGATCGATACATACTCAAGCCGAGATATGAAAGACATCGTGAATATGCCCCAAATCGACGGTAACTCTAGACGATAAGTCGATGGATTAACTTTTCCGACAATAGGATAGGGTCCGATGTAGAGGGCTTAATTTACCCTAACATTGAATCTCCCGACTTTTATAGGGGACACCTTGAGGAAAACTCTATCTCCTATTTGAACTCAAGCGGTTTCCGCCTTTTGTCGTAGCTTTTCTGTCTACTTTGGGCCGCCCAATATGTCGTTGAATCATTTTGACCTTATCATTGCTTCTTGAATTAAATCCGCCTATGATTAATGCTTCATCTAACTCATTCCAACATAGGGAGTTCTACATTTCGCCATACAAAGCCTCAAAAGGCGCCATCTCAGATAGTGGCTTGATAATCGTTGTTATAAGAGAATTCCACGAGTGGAAGATATCGATCCCAATTCCTTGAAAGTCTAGCACACAGCGCCAAGCATGTCTTCCGTAATTTGGTTTACTCTTTCGCTTGACCATCACTCCTGGATGGTATGAACCATCAAACTAAGCTTGATCCGAAGGCCCTTTGCATAGCGCTCGAATCTTGATTGAAATCTCGTGTCTCGATCCGATACAATGTCCCTTGGGATCCCATGCAACCGCATTATTTCTCGGATGTAGATCTCCGCCAATTTATCCACTTTCCAACTTTCATGAATCGCACGGCGCGCCGACTTAGTAAGACGGTCCACAATTACCCAGATGGCATTTCGCTTAGAAGTCGTGAGAGGTAACCCCATAATGAAATCCATTGAGACCGATTCCCACTTCCAAGTGGGAATATCTAGGGCCTGAGTTCACCCGAGGGTCGATGTTCACTTTCACTTTTGGCATGCTAAACACTTATCCACAAAGGTAGCTATGTCCCTTTCATGTTAGGCCACCAAAATCGCTCTCAGAATCTCTATACATCTTCGCACTTCTGTGGTGCACAGAGTACATTGAATTGTGGCCTTCTTCCATGATCCTTAACCTCGTGTCTCCGTGTTGGGTACACAGAGTCTATTCTGAACCTTAAAATTCCATCATCATGGATCAAAATCCGTGCATTGCTTTGTGGTTAGACTATCCCCAATTCTCTTAAGGTCCGGATCATTCATTTGTTCCGTCTTGACTTCATCAATAATAGGCGATTTTAAAGAAATAGCAACAATCTCTTATCTCAGATCTCCTTGTTTACTAATTCGATGTTCGCTCTACTCAAGTCTTTCCATATCCAAGGATGAACCATCAGGTTTGACATAGCCCCGTGTTGGGTCTTTCTACTCAAAGCGCTCACATCGAATTAGCCTTTCCGGGTGATACCGATATTCGATCGTAATCCTTAATAAGCTCCAACCATCTTCTTTGTCTCAGATTCAACTCCTTTGGGTAAAAATATACTTGAGACTCTTGTGGTCAAGAAAATAGTGGTGGAGACTCCATACGATAATGTCTCCAAATCTTAAGAGCAAAGACCATCACGCCACTCCAAATCATGTGTCGGATAATTTTTTCATAAGGCTTTAATCGTCGAGGCATAAGCGATCACCTTATTTTCTTGCATCAATACACAACCTAGCCCCCGACGCTAAGCATCACTATACACGATATACTCCTTCCCATCCTCGGTAAGGACAAAGATCGGGGCCGCTGTGAGTTTTTCCTTTAGAGTCCGAACGCCTCTTCACATTTATCGTCCAGCTTAAACCGTGGTCTTCTTAAGGAGGTTTGTCAATGGTAACGCTATCTTAGAAAAGTTTGGCACAAATCTTCTATAATATCCACCATGCCTAAAAACTTCGACCTCAGAATCGTAGTGGGCCTCGCCAATCTTCGATACCGACACTTTCGAGGATCAACTCTGATGCCCTCACCGGTTACTATATGACCCAAAAATCCGACTTCCTGAGCGAAATCGCACTTTGAAAATTTGGCATACAATTGTTTTACTCTCAAAAGTTGGAGTACTTGCCTCAAATGGTTTCCATGTTCCTCTTGACTCTTGGAATATATCAAAATATCACCAATAAAACTACCACAAATTTATCCAAGAAGGGTTTGAATACACGATTCATCAAATCCATGAACACTGGGCATTGGTAAGCCCAAAAGGCATCACGGTAAATTCATAGTGCCCATACCTTGTCCTAAAGGCGCTTAGGAATGTCCTCTCGCTTACTCGGTGATGGTATCCCGACCTTAGATCGATCTTAGAGAATACCCCGCTCCTTGAGTTGGTCAAACAAGTCATCAATTCGGGCAAGGGATATTTATTCTTAATCGTCACCTTGTTTAGCTCCGATAATCGATACATAATCTTAAGCTTCCATCTTTCTTTCTCACAAATAACAGGGCTCCCAGGTGACGAACTGGGTCTGATAAACCCTTTGCTTAAAAGGTCTTCCAATTGTAATTTCAATTCCTTTAGCTCTGCTGGGGCCATCCTATACGGCGCTTTAGATATCGGCCTAGTTCCAGGAACTAGCTCAATTTCAAAGTCGATCTCCCTCCTCGGGGGTAACTCCGTGATTTCTTCGGGGAAGACATCCATAAATTCTCGCACCACTGGGATTTCTCTATTCAGGTGGACTCGAGGCTCCTCCTTTAAAGAACATAAATAGCCGTGCATCCATGATTTAACATTTTTCGTGCTTTTACATATGTTATAATCGGCATGGTCTTAACCCTAAATCCCCAATAAAAGACACTCTTTCCTAAGGCATTCAGAAACAATTATCCCCTCGCCACAATTGATTTGAGCTTGTGTCAAATTCAACCAATCCATCCCCAAAATAACATCAAACTCTTCTAAGTCTATTTGTATTAGACTAGCTGGGAAGGTTTCCTCACTCAAGACTAGAGGCACTTCATCAAAACAGTTTTACAGTGCTATGGTTTGTCCATTGGGTAACCCAATTAAAAGTTTACATGAGCTAACTTTTGTAAACCTAATTTCAATGCACTTTAGAGGAGATAAAAGAATGCGTAGCTCAGAGTCAAACAATGCAATAAGGGGTTGAGCATAAATATAAACAATTCGATAACAACCATACTGCATTTAGCCGCTTCTTTCTTCCCATAACGTAGGCCCGACCCACGCTTTCGCTGCGGAGCGATCCTTGGCCGGAGGTGTTGATCGTGTCGCGTCTTGGCCCGCCTTCTAGGCTTTTTGGATACCACACTTTGTGCGGCCCGCCGCACTGTAAGCAATTGTTAGTACCAACCCAAGATCGGGCAGAGAGTGATTGGTCCCGCCGCATTTCTTGCACGGCCTCGTCAGCGCCGAAGTTCGCCGACTTCTGTGGGTCGAAGGTACCGCCTTTTGACTGGTTCATCGGGGTAGGGGCGAGGTAGGTATTCTCTCGCTCCACTTTCTTTAACGCCACGGATTCCCTTGATTTAACGCCCTTAACTCCTTTCGACTCGTTCTACCGCCGCCTCTCATATATTTCCCGCATCAAGTGAAATGATGCGATGATAATCGATCGCAGATGTAAGGCGCTAGGCCTCCTCAGACGACATCCTCACTTCTTCGGTGGCTACATATTCCGGCGCAAACCGGGACAGCTCGTGAAACTTGGACGTATCTTGCACCACCGAGATATCCTTATTGACCATTGACCAGTCTAAGAATTCCTTTTCCTTCTGTTTCCTAAGCGATATGGGATAAAATTGTGCCCTAAGCTCTTCTAGAAAGTCATTCCATGTTTTTCCGGTTCCAACATGTTTTTCTCTTACGGTCCTCCACCAAACATCTGCTTCTCCTTTCAAGTAAAACGTCCCTATAGTCACTTTCTTCTCGTCGGGCACTTCAGTCACTTCGAAAATCTTTTCTATATCTCGTATCCAATCCTCTAGAATAACAGGGTCATAGCTTCCTGAATAGGTAGTAGGGTTTCTCTTCGCTACCCGGTCCGCGAAATTTTCTTCTTTATTGACCGTTGGTGTGCTCGTTGGAATTGGTATACGCTTTAATAATTCATGTATCAACACACCCAAATGGTCGGGGTAGATAGGCGGATGTTGGGGAACAGACCCTGAAGATGCTTCGGGGAGAGATACTAATCCTGGACTAGGATGGAGTCCTTGAATTTCCAATTGATTTTCTTCCGTCCCTGGTGTTGGTTCACCACGGGGTGAATTTCCCGACATTTGCGACATGCTACACATCATAATAATAACAGTGTCAATAAACCCTTTGTTTCATAATCACTTTTCTTTAAAAATTTTTTTTTTTCCTGCCTCACAATAAAATTTTTGATATGTACCCCCCTTGGGGTCTGCAATACCTCAACATCAATATACATTTTATTAATCAGAATCTTTACTTAGAATCACAATTAATTTTTAACTATACTCATATAATCATAGATGCTTCCTTGCTTCCACCTGTATACCTCCAAATCATATAATAACTTAAAACTTACAACATTTTCACAATCATATACTAAATCATAACATTCCCGAGCTCTCCTTGGGAAAATTAGAGATACTCCGACACTACTTCACATAGTAGTTCAATACATAGGTACCCAACATTTGCAATAAAACCATACACTGACACTTCCCAACCAAAATATGGGGAAGACCAAAAGAATCGCATAGTTCGACCCATTTACAAGGTTCATCCTTGAATTAAAGGCAATCTAACTAACCCCACTATCATGGTCGACTAGCTCCCAAAAGAATAGGTTAGCTCCTAGCTATCCTGCAAAATTACCCAGACAATTTCCTTTCAAGGTCCCAGATTCGACCCTTCTTCCGAGTCTTGGTGCTTCCTCGATTCCCTAGCGCCCTCTTAGCGCACTGGTATGTCCCGACCGCAGACATCTCGCGCTTGGTTCTCCTCAAAATAGGCCCTACTGGCATCTTCGCTTACCTTTTCAAGGTCTCGAGGCACAATGACCCCGCGGGGGTGGCCTCACACCGCGCCTTCCCACTCTTAGGCCCTTGGCCTACTTTATCCTTACCTCGGTCCAAGTTAGGACCTACCGATTCTCGGTTCGCTCAAGGCACCGTCCTCGCCGTGGTGGAACAACGGAACCAAGCGCCCCGTGACCGGCTGCAAATCGAGCTCAATCGCCACGGGGAGGGATAAACATAAGCGGTGGTGGGCGGGCAAAGCTAGAATCTCATGTAGGACGGTGCCAAGTCCGTGGTGTGCAAGCGTAGGGCATGAGCAACTGTGTAAGGACGCTCTAGCGCGATTTGGTTCCAAGCGCCAAATACTCCAAGCACCATGCGTGTCGATCCGATCCCCGAAGCAACAGCGATTGATATCGGTCCTGATGTCTATCCATGGTTTCACATGGGGGCGTTGCCACTAAGCACCGCGCCCGCAAATGTCGTCCTTGTATTCAGTGTGGGGATCCACCATGCTATGCATATCAAAAGCTTCTTGTAACCTCTTCAAGTGATCGAATACACTTTCCCCCGGGTCCATAAACAGGGCAAACGGGTTGGGTAAGGAATTCCCATGGGAGCCCATCTACAGTATACAAAAGAGTAAAATAAACTTTAATAAATCATCCCCGTAAAAATAGCTATAAAAAGGAAAAATTAAGGCAAGGCCCGAGTCCTAATCCTCAAAATTCCCTGCAAAAGAATCGACTTATTCCCCCTTTTCGTTCAACTCATCTTTAAATTACTTAGTTACACTTTAAATGCATACTTTTCACACACTATCACATTTACTTTCAAACATCACCCAACTTTCAAAGAAGGACTACGACACCTATGCACTTTCAATTCTATTTCAATAAAATTCATATCTCAAACAAATTCCTCACTAACCCTTTAATTTTTTATTCTTATGCAACCATTAATTCACAAATAACCTTTCTTTCTTTACTTATACAAACATTCAATCATTGACTAAAAGACAGCTGGTTTATCAACCATTTATTCACTTAATTTCCCCTTATTATTCATTATAATCTCTATAATCTCTGGGAAAATTGCAAGATTTCCTCTGTAAATAGGACTATTCCCCAATTTACATCATTATTCTCACTGCAAAATACAATTTACTACTCCATTACAACAAGGAGCCTCACACTCAACTTTCATTCCAACGATCCTCTAATAAAATAAGACTCAATTCACCAATTAAAACACATATACTTTACACCCATATACATCTAAATTTCAATGCTCTAATAGTTCTCTATGTTCCCAAATTATTCCCTTATAACTCCGCCTGATACCACAACCAGAACGCCCCAAACCTTAAACATATCATTACCCAAATACAACAAGAATTACAAGATTAGCGCAATGAAAACAGCCGAGGCGCATCCGCCCCTAAGGACAAGGCACAACCACAAAACCCAACATTCACCAAGCCACGACACAACCTGCATACATGCAAAAACTTAGCAAAGGAACTTCATTACACATATCCCCGTACACTCAGGGGTTTTACACCATTCACATATTTACTATGCCAACATACAACCATACTAAAACTTAACATCTTACGAAAACCCAACATTTCAAGTCGTTGCTTAGAGACAGTCTTTGAACTATACAAAAGCTTCTACCTTTCACTGAGAGACAACACCACTGGGACCTTTCCTTTTTCGAGGAGCTCGGGCCGCCTAAAACAAAACGGTAAAACAACGCAAACATGAGTGGGGGAAACACTCAGTACACAAACCTCCAACATGTCAAACCGTTTCGAAAACGGTTTTTCATGCCGGCCTTTAAAACATTTCGAAAACGGGAAGGGGGAGATAAAACATGCTAAGGACCATGCGAACTTTGAACTATGAAGACTTCTATGCATAAACTATGTATACTACTAAAAAGGTTTCGTATAGTAAAACGTGGTCTCCCTTTTCAGATCGATGCCGAGGCATCTCACGCACGTACGCCCAAACTGATCTCGGGTTGATGGTTGATCACGAGCAATGACGCCGGCCAGTCAAATTTACTCGGTAGGAGCTCAGAAACGCTAGACTGCATTTCTAGCTATCAGAGATCGAGCTAAGACCACTTCTAAAACAGTAAAATCATTAGAATATATACTGCAATAAACTGCATTTTACTTTAAATAAAAGTAAGTGTTGGACAATTTGCGTACCTTGAACGCGTGTGGATCGCCGGGGTGAACTCGGCCGGGGAATGGCTCGGGTCGAGGCTGAACCTTGAGCTTAAAACGATAGAGTTCGGTATTAGAATAAAAACCATGAAAAGGTGAGGGCATAGGGCCTCTCAATAGAGTTTCGGACGGAAAACGTATAAAATTTCAGGTTTTCATGACAATAGTATTCTGGCCGTAACCTGGGCTATAAAACTCGGTTTTCGATGTGCGAATACTTTTCGGAAAGGGAAAAATAAAATCTACAAGTTTGTCAACTGGGCCAGAGGCTAAAAAAAATGAGAAGAGCTCGAAAAAGGCCCCGGACAGAAAGCAGCAAAATACCAAAATATAAACATGTGCGGTTTTGGTGCTTAGACAAAATCAATAGAATTTCGTATATACTCTAAACTCATAGAAGCTTTATGAATCAAAGAATACTTGTAAAATATAGACCTTTAGTTTCTCAAAGAGACTTTAAAAACTCCAAGGTAGAAAGAACTTATTCTATTAAATTTGTAATTCTTCGGTAAATTGAAACGGTAAACGTAAAATAGTCCAAAGATCTCGGGTTCTTCAAAACCGGTACTATGGTTCTCATTTATGGATTACATCACCAAGGTCATATGACTTGAATTACTTACTCATAAAACCACTTATAAGCCCCATATAACCTTTAACCCAACCAAAAACATTTATCATGTTACCTAGAAATTTCAGTTTCGCAGCCCTGTTTCCGGGCCCTATAACTCTCTCTCCGATATCAGTTGGACACATATCACACGCTTACGGAAAGCTTGAAGAGTCTCCTAAAACTCTTATGTTGAATACTTTCCCAACTCAAACTCCAACCAGACGAAAATTGCACATTAACTCACTGACTCAAAAATTCGTATATACTTGCTGGGTTTTACGGTTTTGGCTCTAACTTGAGCTATACAAAACGAAAACTCGAAATTCCAAAACCGGTGTTTTCTAACGTCTTTGGCTACCTTTTACACCATATTCTGGGCTCAAAATAAATTTTAACATCCTCTACAAAAATCATAATTTGGGCAGTAGGTTCTGGGTATAATTTCGCTCCCATACGTGCTTTACTTTCATCAAAATTTTACACTAATAAAATACCCATTGAATATATCCATACCCTTATTGATTTCCAGAATTTAAACTTCTAAAATTACCATTCAAGCTTGCACTAAACACATGCATCAACATCAAGTTACATGCACTTAACTTACACCACAATTGTCATAATTTCCTTCACCAATTTCATGTAAACCATCCAAATAAACCACTAATACTTAGTTATCTTTGTAAAACAGAAAGTAAAACTCTAAAATCTCATCTAATACAACATGCACACCCATGGAAAATCATCTCCTTCATCAAGCCACACAATCTCATCAAAGATTACCCAAAACTCCAAACAATACACTTGATTCTTCAATAAACTCAACCCTAACAATTTATACTTTAAACTCATGAAAGAAAGAGATAATCTAGGTATAAAACATCATACCAACACATAAATACCAAAGTTTTCAAATTATACAACAATGGAGGAGAGTGTGGGGTGAGATACCTCTTGAAAGGGATGACAAAAAGGAGCAAAGAAGTGTGAGAATGGAAGGGAAACAAGAGGGCACCGGTTCCTTCACCGGAGACCCGCCGAAAACTCGCCGGAAACCGGCGAAACAGAGGGGGGGGGGGCTGGGGTTCTGTTCAGCCGAGAGAGGGAGAAAGAGCTGAGATTGGGATGGTGTTTGGTTTGAAACAAATTATGACTCTTAACCTCCCACTTAAAACATTTAAACCCCTCCTACTTATCTGAATTAAAACAATCCTACAACTAATACTACCACTCTAATAATACTACTAATACACATAGTGAAGACAATAAAATTGGTAATGCATAATAAGTATAAAATGTATTTAATTTTTATGCGGGTTAAAAAGACGGTAAAATCGGTAAACTAAAATTTAAATCGTTTGGCCGTAAAAATCAAAACGGTAAATAACCCGACTTTAAAATAAAATAGTAGAACCTAAAATAATTATAATATAAGGTCCACAACATACTGTAACAAAATTCGATTAAGAATTTTGATCGATAAAATTTGCCGCTTCGCCATTCCACCGAAACCTGTCACCATTAGCTACCACAAGGTACAAAGTATTTAACTAACAAATTATAACTAATTAAAATAGATTAATTACTGTAATACGTATGATTTACGGCGGGGTATTACAGAGGGCTATCCGGTTGATGGCTGCGTAGTATTGCATCATTCAGGACTGTTTACATAAGAAGACTGCAAGGGGGATTAATCTTCTATGCGTGGATGAAGTTGAGGCCACTGAACTGATGAAGTCAACCTGTGGAGTTGAGTGCGGACCTCATATGAACGGAAGAATGTTAGTGAAGAAGATTTAGCGGGTAGGATACTTTTGGTCGACTATGGAATCCAACTATCTCCAATTTGTGAGGAAGTGCCCGAAGTGTCGAGATTATGCCAATCTTAAGCATCAACCATCATCTTACTTGACCACCTCGCCTTGACCATTTTCAATATGGGGCATTGACATTGTTGGGAAGATTTTGCCCCAAGGTACTGGAGGACATGAGTATGTACTAGTAGTTGTTGAGTACTTCACTAAGTGGGTAGAAGTTGTGTCCTATGCAAAGATTACCTCGAAGCATGTGGCAAAATTCATGTTGAAAAACATCATATATAGATATTGGGTGCCACATGAGGTGATTAGTGACAATGGATGACATTTTATGGGTAAATGTGCGACTCTTCTAGCCAAATACCAGATCCGACATCATCATGCTTCCCCGTATCGACCACATACTAACGGTGCAGTGGAAGCCGTGAATAAAACTCTAGTGAAAATTATCAATAAGATGGCCATCACCTACAAGGACTGGCCTGACACACTTCCTCTTTCCTTATGGGGATATCGTACTTTGATTTGAACTGCAACTGGGAATACACCATATTGATTGGTGTATGTAATGGAGGTGGTTCTGACTGTGGAAATTGTCGTCCCTTCCCTGAGAATTATTGCTGAAAGTCAGATCCTTGAAGTTGAATGGGCTCGAGCTAAGTATGAGGAGTTAACTTTGTTGGATGAACGACGGGTCTGTGCCCTACACAACATTCAACTTTACCAGAGTCGAGTTTCCCGAGCGTTCAATAAGAAGGTTAAGGATCAGAAACTCAAGGAAGGGGATTTAGTATTACAAGAGATGAGAGCTGCACGCCAAGAACCTCGAGGAAAATTTGCCCCAAATTGGAAGGGTCTTTACGTCATTATCTTTATCTCTCCAGGAGGTGCTGCTCGATTAGCAACGCCAGAAGGAGAAGAAGTCATCCAGCTTGTGAATTTAGATCAACTCAAAAGATATTATGTTTAAACTACTAAGGGTCGGTATATCCTTAGCCACTCTAACATGTATTATCTTGTGAAAGCAAGCAACCGAACTGCCAACAAGCCACTTGCTTCTGAGAAAAAAAAAAAGAAAAAGGAAAAGGAAAAAAAGGAAAAAAGAAAAGTGAAAAACTATAGAGGGGTCGATTTGAAAATCTCTTTGAGACAAGTCGGGCAAAACGAGAGTACAAAAAAAAAGGAAAAGAAAAAAGAGAGAAAAAAAAGAAGAAAACAATGAGTGGCTAACTTGAAAACCCCTCGGGGCAAGTTAGGTAAAAGGAGAGGATAAAAGAACCCGGTTGAAGATGTTCTTTTGAAGATGGTGAAAGACCAAGAAGAAGAAGACCATATCTTGTGTACTTCTTGTAAAATAAAATGTAATATATATTGCTTCTAATATTAATAAAAGAAGTACATCTTTTTGTTACATTTTATTTCTACCAAATTTAAAGGGTAAAGCATCAAATAATTAAAATACATAGCATACGCATTCTTTTCTATTCCTACATCTATATCATCTCTTTCCCGCCATCTTTCTTATCAGTTGTGTCGGGTTGATCCTTGTTTGAGTCGGAGTCATTAGACCCACTAGTGCTTACTTATCGATATTGGAACTTGCTAGATTTTCTTCCCTTGGGGTTGATTCTTTCCTGTCGAGTAGAGTTGGACACTGGACCCTTGACGGTAATGCTTTGAAGTACGACACTCTTTAATCTTGGGGCTTCCCGGTGAGGTGAACGAGATTGTTTCCTGTTGTTCCAATAGCTCGATCGCCCCAATGGTGGTGATTAGCCATCTCCGATAAGTATCTGTCGAAGAGGTGATAACGCGATGAGAAGAAGGGGCCTTCACTCCGGAGTGTTTCTTCCAATATTTTAGCCACGATTCAATGACTAACCCTCGAAGGTGAGCGAGGTCGGGAATTTTGCAAGGAGAAAGGGAAATATCTTGGAGATGGCCCATTTGCCTCATGACCCGGTCAGAAAAATAATAGTTAAGCTCTGTGAGGCCCAATAGAGTGATGTGGGCGGCCTTGCGAGAATGGTTAGAAAAGCATGACACTTTCCACCATTGGATCCACCACTGAATCTCCTTGTGATTCTTGAAGAAAGAGATCCATTCCTTGAAGCTTCTACGAGTGTCATATTTTCTCTTATGTTAGAAGAAGTTAGCCAACTCTGAGGCCGTAATAGGGGAATAGATCATGTTGAGGTGCTCCATGAGCCAGATCTACAAAAGAAAGGAAGGGAAGAAGATTAAAATCCTGGTTGCACGAAAAAAAGAAATACAACTAGGGGATTATCGGCAAATGATGCTATATGGATCGATCAGCGATTCCATGCAAAATCATAAAATAAAAATAAAGAAAATGAAAAATATAAAAAAATGATAAAGAAAAAAAAGGAAAAGTGTCGTACTTACTCGAAGAGTAAGAAGACTTCCTCGAAAGACTTGTTTGGAGTTCCATGAGTCAAAACCAAGGAGGGTCTCCGCAATCATCATGGGGGTCGGGTAATAATCGCGGGCCATTTTGTCCATAATATGAATAAGAGAAAGAGGAACGAATCCCAAACCCACGTGATAGAATAAAAATTCAGCAAGAATGCAAAATACCAAACCTCGAACTCTTATGCTGGTCGAAGTCTAAGTGCCTCGAGAGATTGAAAGAATTCCACCAATGCTTGTAGATCAACCATATTATCCACTAGGATGTGCCCCAAAGGTTGATGGTTAAAATTCGCTAACTCTTGAAACTTCTCCCGGTGATTATGATCAAGTGAAGGAGTTGTAGAAGGCGCATAAATTAAAGATCAAACCCGAAGATACAAGCCCATTCTTCAGGAATAGGACAAAGGTTTTTCCATGAGAAACGAAAAACATGGAATTTGGGATCCTAAAATGTGAAAGCGGCTTTTAGGAAGTCCCAACTAATCTTGACTTGTTTCAAAACTCAAGATGAGGGTAAGGTTATAACATGCGAGGAGTTGTTTCTCGGTTTTGGTTAAGGTGTTCATCCACATGTTTAGTTTTCTTTCGAAGGCCATGATTGAATAGAAGAGAAGAGATAGAATATAATATGGCAACAAGATCACACTTAAATAGTGTTTGCTAAAGCCTTAAATGTTTGTCCAAATACATCCTCTACGTGTGAAGTCCGATCGACTACAGGGGGACTAACTAAACTTCACAGTGCATATTCAGACGAGCCACCCACCTCTGCGATGAGTGAAGGCCGATCGGCCTACCGGGGTGAGGGGGATGAATTCGCGGCTTCATGTTCACACTCTACGTACGCGTATGGGGATGCATGGATGTTGACACGACTAGGTCTAGTGGTGTAATTAGTGTTGTAAAAAAAAAATAATAAAGTAAATTTGTAATATTAGGTTAGTTTGATGTTATATTTTGGTTTTAATTCTTTTTTATACCTTTATTTGTGACAGTCTGAGATTGACTTATGTAATAATAAACTTGGGGGTTGGCATGTACTGTGCATTAGTAGTCGAGTTGCATGCATTAATAAAGAAGTTTACTTGCTTGCATTTCTTCGTGCATATAATTATTCACATACATTGCATAGTTAACACTGCTTAAATGAAAAAAAAGGAGAAGCCTTGCCGTTGATGCCTACGAATTCTTGCTAGAGCTACTGCCGTCGAAGATGCTTCTGAACGCTACGTTTGCAAAAGAGCTGGGTTGAGATTCGTCTTGAGTACCAGAAGGACGGGGCAATAACTGACTCGAAGGCACGTTGTAAGGGCCAAGGCCTGGATAATTCTGACTATAGTCAGGGGGGTGGCTATAGGGAATGATCGAGTGAGGATGATATTGAGGCGCCCATGGGTTGGAAATCCTATTCGTTGAACCCTGGAATCCACTAAATTCCGAGCAATCTTCCACCATGAACTTTGGTATACTGGGAGATCTTCTTCTACCTCCCGAAGATCTGGAAGAGCTAGCCCGAGGAGCTTGACATTCTCCCATCAAGCCTTGGTCTGTCCTAAAGGATGGTCCTTCTCCTGGATTGTCACGATGGGCCATCCTACTGCTCTTTCCCATTGAAGAATGGCGAGGAGGCCGCCTCGATGTACTCCCAGAGCGCGATAAGTTCACATGGGAGTGTGTGTTGCCAGCATCATCCTTAGGAATCGGCATAGGGCCTTGATATTGGCCATTCACGGAAGTCTTATCAATGAACTCATGACCAGTGATGCCTTCTCTCAACAGGTTATATGATTGCTGCATGGAAAAGAGAATCATGAGAACCCGCCGAGATAAAGAAAGCTCAAGCTGTGTGACCTATCGAGTTGGAATCAAAGAACTGTTGTACTTCATGATCATTCGGCACGAGGGGAATAGAGACAATAATATCCTCCTGGCTATAAATGGCAAATCATCAATCAAAAGTCAAAAGTGCCAAGTTACAAATGGAAGAAGTAAGAATGATACCCGAGCAAAAGCCAAGCGTCCCCTGTGGCGGGCTGCTGCTTCCTCCAAATCATCGGTAGCAAACCACCGAGTCACCACCACTTGACTCGGTGGCGTCCCATCATAATACAATTTTTTTTTTGGATCACTAGAATCCAAATTGATAGTAGGGATTATTGTTAGAGTTGGGAAAAGCTAACCCGACACGATTACCGACTCGAAATTGACACGAAGTTAATTGGGCCTGGGTATATATTTTCAACATGTTTAATTAAATGGGTTGACACAATAAAGTCGTTTAAATAATTGAGTTAGGTTTAGGTTGAGAATGCGGACACGAAAAAAGACACATTTAACCCGTTTAATAAATGGTTAATGGATAACATGTTTACTATTTACCGTTTATCGTTTAAGTAAGTTTTTTATTTGGTATTTTGGATTTTAGGACGAAAACGTTTTGATTTTCGCCTTAAATAATAATTATTATTATATTGATATTATCTTATGGTACTTAATCTCAATAATATGAAAATTAATCAATACCTAGCAGATTGTACTTCTATTTTAGCATTGAATAAATGAGTTCGTAGATAATAAATAATAGTGGAAACCAATGCATTTTGGCTTTTCAAGTCGATGATTGTTAAATAATATATGTGTTACAAGGTATTACTCGAACTGGAACTGATTTGCGGAGTTAGTTAAAAAGGTTAGGTTCATGTCAACCCATTTATTTAATAAAAGGTTCAGGTTAAGAAATTTCAAGCCGTTTAATAACCGGGTAAGTTTCAGATTGGGGGTTTTCCAACTCGTTTAGTGTAACGTTTAGTGTTTTGATAAAGTGAAAACTCTATTTCATCAAAATTTAAGTGTTCGGTTAAACAATTTTTTAAACTAGTGAATAATGTTTAACCCAAAATAATGTAATGTTAAACTTGAGGGGTTAGTATTTGGCACTTGGACTTCCAAAGCTGCCCTCCAACTGCATTGTTTTGTTTTGTTTTTTTTTGGCGATTTATATTTAGACAATAAAACTACCAAAGTAACGTCAAACTTGAGGGGTTAGTATTTGGCACTTGGACTTCCAAAGTTACCCTCCAACTGCATTGTTTTTGTTTTGGCCATTTATATTAAACAATAAAATTACTATTAATTTATTATCACACAATCTAGCTGATAGTAGATTAACATGGAACAATATTAATTTAGGACTATTAGTTTTTTTTAAAGAGGGTTATGATGATGATGATAAAAATAATAATAATGCTTTTATGGATGTTAATATACTATACTTTGGAATATTGGATAATAATGTGCTATAAAATTTTCATGTATGATAATATGCTATACTTTAGGGTGTTGGTTTTTAGTGTGACTTTTTGCTAAATTTTGGTGCATATAATCCAAAAAAATTTGTAGTTTATTTTTATGCAACAGTCACCCCCTAAAGTATAGTAGTACACAAATGTCGAAAACCCAAAATATAAAGTAATAGTAATAGAAAACAATATTAAAATGATAATCATACCCTTTTTGGTAATTTTACATCTATACATTAATCTACCCGCTATTTTCACCGAACACACATTTCACAAAAAGCTATGTAAACAGCTATCCGCTATTCGTCAAAAATGTAACAACTATCTGCTGGTCAAACAACTATGTGCTTCTCAAACAACTATCTACTGCTAAATCCGCTATTTTTGCCGAACATGGCCTAACTCTGACATGAACACGAAATCGACACGACACGACGTATCATCCAACTTTAATTATTGTTGTCCAATTCGTGAAAATATGGATTATTAGAATCCAATTCTCAAAGATAAGTGAAATTAACATTAGTTTACACCTTAGATCTAACTCATTAAAGCAAATGTTCAGGTTTCGTCATTTACAAATTACCCGATATTGCATATAGTTACTATATGGTTAGAGTACGCATCATAAATGCATCACCTCATTATGACACTGACATCGCTGTCCATGAAATGTTGCGCATGGACTTGTCGTGGATCCATACTATGTGAATGGATTTCCTTGATAATTGATAAATAATTAATGGCGTCTATTTTTCAAATTGTATACTCTGTTTGTCACTAACGCCTTTGACTTAGACTTTCCAGTTTCCTCATTACAGCCAAAAAGGGGGAGAAATCTTCAGACGTTGGATCATATTTTGTCAATTTTATTTTATTTTCCAACAAAGTGGAGTCAGCAGATAGGAAGAGCTACTTTTTCGTGAGCTCAGTTTGTGACTGTTGTATCCGGACATCGGGTCGCCTTTCTTTTCACATGACTCTTGTTGCAGCAGAACTCACTCAACTCCCGTTTCCCTTTATACATTTTGATTCACTTTTGACTTGATCCAAAGATTCATGGTATGTAAAGATTCATGGTATGTAGCCGTGTTTGCAGTGTCCATGTTGTGAGTAGTTTGTATATTTGTTAATCTGATAGTGATAAATACACAAGCAATGGCGTATGGAAGATCAAGATCTGTAAGGTCAGTTTTCATCCCTGGATTTGTTGTAACTCGTTATGAAAATGTAAGCTAGTGCCCTATAAAGCAGTTGAAGATGGATGTTACAGGTTTGTGGAAGACGTGGAGTGTGGAAAAATAACAGAGAAGAAGAATGAGCAGAAGAAGCAGGAGGTGGAGCAGGATGTGGGAGTATGGGTAAAACAGAGGAACAGTATTGATGGGGTGAAGGTACAAGTGGGAGAAACATACAAAAAGCGTAGAAAGGAGGGAACAACAACAACAAGGTTGTCAGGAGTGCCAATGGGAAGCAAGGTGCTGCGTAGAGTGTTTTCAGAGGACTACGAGAGGGTGAAGAAGAGAATTCTAGATCCTAGAGGGGAGACTATCCGTAAATGGAACAAGGTGCTGCTAGTGGCATGTTTGGTGTCTCTGTTTGTGGACCCGCTCTTCTTCTTCCTTCCTTCTGTGAGAGACAAGATCACCTGCATTCAGATTGAGATGACTTTGGAGCTCATCCTCACTCTTGTACGATCTGTTGCCGACGTCTTTTATGTCGCTCAGATTTATGTCAAGTTCCGGACTGCATACGTCGCACCCTCATCTAGGATTTTTGGAAGGGGGGAGCTCGTTGTAGACCCTTCAAAGATCGCCATTCGTTACTTCAAGGGTGGCTTCTTCATCGACCTCCTTGCTGCTCTCCCTCTCCCTCAGGTACTTGATTACTACCTATACTCCCTCCTCAAAGTACTATTCTTTCTTTCTTTTTTTCCTTTTTCTGTTTGTTTTGCATTCTCCACCAAACTTTAATTTGTTTATTGGGTTATTGTAGTTGCTAATAGGTAATTAGTGTGATATACCCAAATTATGAATAAACAACCAATGATGCACTATCACAAGATTATAACAGTGTTTCAAAGATTATCAAACTTTCACAATATCTCGTAACGTTACAGTCTCAGTCTGAGAACTCAACACTCACAAATGGACGTCACACAAATATCTCAAGACACAAAGATTACAACTCAATTTATTGTGATCATATGAAACACTTCCTGTCACCTAGGGCTTATTTATAGTACAAGGCTAATACAATTAATTAGGATTAATAAAGTTCTTGACAACCAACGAATTACAAATAAAGAGACGCTTGACAAATTAACAACTCGATTCCTACTCAAGCTCTTTACCTTCTCCCCAAACCACCGAGACCAACCCATTCAATCCAACACACGAATTTCTGTAGGCATAGGGTCAGGTCAGTTTAATTGGACTGGTTTGGTTGGATTAATTTTTTTTTTCGGGGCATTATATTTTAATGTTTTAGGCTATATTGGTCTGCCTAATAAGTTTGTTAAAATTTTAAGGTGCCTTTTGGGTTTTTTGGTTAATTAGGGATTGTTTTATTTCAACTGAGTCATTCATTAATGGAGTATTGAGGTTAGGTCAGGACGGTGGTCTTTCCTTATTTCAATCCAACTATTGGCTTGTCCAAGTTCCTAGAAATATGACACAGCTAAACTGCCAATATTATTGGTCTGCCAGATTTTATTTTATTTTTTTGGCTCGTCTACAGCCATTCAGTGTTGGTATATAATCAAGCTAGTTTTTTCATTTGTAATCAGGAAGTAGGACCTGATTTTCTTTTCAGTTAATTTGAATACAAAACTTATATTACTTTGTCTGTCATTGCATTGTTTAGGTATTGATATGGGGGGTCATTCCAAACCTAAGAGGATCCATGATGATGAACACCAAAAATGTGTTGCGATTCATCCTGATATGTCAGTATATTCCAAGGCTATTCCTGATATTTCCTCTGTCATCTCAAATTGTCAAGGCTACTGGTGTTGTCACAGAGACTGCCTGGGCTGGAGCTGCTTACAATCTCATGCTCTTCATACTCGCAAGCCACGTATTTCTCCTGACAAATCTATCATCAAATTTCATTCCGACTTTGATGCAGTTTATATTTTCAATCATTCAAAATGCATGCTAATTCTGCCATGGTGTTGGTTACATGCATATTTTCTCACCCCCTCCCTCATCCATTATCATCCAAGGACTGAGATTCAGACTTTGACAAAAGAATTTCTTTCCCATTCTGCACTTTGTTGTTCCTATCGTTGAGTAAATTGAAACAAGAGAACTTGGTGATATATAATGCTATCAAAATCAATCTGAGATGCAGGATGTGCATGCAGGCAGCACAGCCGCTAATAGGTTACCTTGAAATAGTTCTGTTGAGCTCTAAATCTGAAAGATTCATTTGGTTGCTTTTTCTTAGTAATAGAATGCCAGTTCAGGTCAAATTTACCTAGTTTTTACTGCAACCCGAAAAGCAGAATATTCATCATCATTTGTTATGGGATTCATTTGTTAGGCTTAGATAGCACTAGTACTTTAAAGACCTATGTATCGCCTGATCATGTACTATAGACTCAACATGTAACAAACTTTATCAGATGACTTGCTGCTAAAACTTACACAGAATGCGCTCTACTGCTGGAACATGTGAGGCCTGTGCAACCGTTAGCTTTATTTCACCAGCTTGATCCTCATGCTGAGAACGGATGTACTTCTCTTAGTTTTGCTCTAAAAAATTTCTGCAACAGTTTTGCTTCTAATATTGGTCGGTTCATGAAGGTTGTAGGAGCTTGCTGGTACCTTTTAGCAATTGAAAGGCAAGAGGGGTGCTGGAGGCATGTCTGCGATGGGGAAAGAAAAGTGTGTCAGCATGCATTCTTTGACTGTAGAAAAACAAACGATCCGCAGAGAACACATTGGTTTGAATCAAGCAACGTTACAAATATATGTAATCCCAATATAAGCAATTTTCCATTTGGCATATATGGGGAGGCCATTACTTCGGCTGTCACATCCTCACCCTTCTTCAACAAGTACTTCTACTGTCTTTGGTGGGGTCTCAAGAACTTGAGGTAAAATGTTTGACCTCACATTAACATTAATAGATATGGAATAAGCAGGAACACAGAATCGCCCAGAAAGTTAGATATAAATCTGGAACATGGGACATTCGATATGACCTCACATTTCATGTTCAAAGATTTTTGGGTGTCATTCAAATTCATTCCGTCGGTTGTCCTCGGAGAGCATTTCATCAGAATTTGAGTAAATTATCGTACAGAAAATTGTGTTGGATTTGATGGAAAAAAGTTGATTAAAAGTATTGGTTAGATTTAACCACGTCTTAACTTATTGAAATCGGATAATTATGCAGCTTCCATTTCCCCATATGTACATCAGCTTGGTACCTTAAAATTGAAATTTTTTGTGTGTGCAGTTCCCTTGGCCAGAATCTGATGACAAGCACTTCAGTAGGGGAAATAATATTTGCTATCATTGTGGCGACCCTTGGATTAGTCTTATTTGCACTTCTGATTGGCAATATGCAGGTAAGCATTGAATATGTGCAGGCCATTCAGGCATTCACATCTGATTTGCCACTTGTAAAAAGAAATCTTCACTGTTGTGTGCGCGTTACCTTGGGATGTAAATTGACAAGGACCACATTTTATGAATGCAGACATACCTGCAGTCAACAACAGTTCGATTAGAAGAATGGAGGATCAGACGGACAGACACAGAACAATGGATGCACCACAGGCAGTTGCCTCCTGAACTAAAGCAGTCAGTCCGAAGGTATGATCAATATAAATGGGTTGCCACCAGGGGAGTTGATGAGGAAGCTATACTCAAAGGCCTTCCTATGGATCTACGCAGGGATATCAAACGCCATCTTTGCCTTGATCTTGTCCGTCGGGTAAGCTCACTTACCATTACTTTTCTCTTTATTTTTCTTCCATCTACCCATTTTCTGTCGATAAACTAGGATTTGGTATCATTCATCAAAAACCTTCAGCAAAACTCACAACCTTCTATAACCACAACAAGTTATGACTTATGAATATGCTTCCCGTACCCAATATTCAGAAGTCAAAGTGTTAGCACAAGTATCTAGGATTACTCCCTGTTCTTTCCTTATTAAACCCAATTAACCTAACCTAACTTAATTTAACTTATCCTTACCAAACTTAACCTAACCTAACTCAATTTCGTAAAAAACACTCAAACCAAAAAAACCTTTTAAATAAAAAAGAAATTCAAATAATACTACATCCGTCCCAAATTGTTTGTCCATCTATCTAACTCCCTTGTCCAAAAACATTTGTCCATTTTATAATTCCAATGATTGTAATTCTTATTATACCCCTAATAAATATTCTTTTGTTTTTTTTATTTTTCTTCACATGAGAAAAGTAAGGATAATTTTGGTACATTACACATTTTTCACCCATTTTTCATGACCATTGGACTTTTAAATATAGTTGGATGGACAAACAATATGGGACCAAGGTAGTATTATTTTAATCTTAAATCAATCCACTTTTTTCCAAACTTATAACTTTTCATTTATTTTTCCCAAAATATTCAAATTTTATTAATAAAATATTTTAATCCAACAACTAACTTAATTCAAACTTATCCTATCCTTTTTTATTCTATCATATTCTAACTTATCCTAACTTAACTAACCTTATTTGAATCTAATCTGACAAAAGAAAAGGGAGCTCCAACCCTACTTCCACTTCCAAAAAAACTTTCTTTTTCCTATTCTTAGGTTTAGGATGTAAGAGCATTCACAATGTTAGAACTTATTTTAGGGGTTTATGGTTTTTGCATTACCATAATATTACTAAACCACACCTTTATACAACTCATTTATACAATAATTATGTTTAAAATTAGTTTTAGGCTTGTACAACATATTTATTCCTGACTAAAAGCATATGGGATGTGTCATATTCCTTCCACTTTTCCTTGTATTACTCCCAATTTATTTTTATTTTTTGATATTTTGCTAAAAGTTTAATACAAACACATGGACCTCTTATCTAAGATACTAACTAAATGAGTTTCAATATTTAGGAATAACCATTAGCTAAAACGCATACCATACCTACCCAACCGTGAGAATTTTATATGAATTTAGCAAAGTCATTTTCTCTAAACACCTTAAAAAATCACCCAATGTAAATGCTCTAAATAATGGCAACCTAGATTTTCCCTAGAGGCTCTTTTGATTCTTGGAAAATGACTTGGAAATTTTTTTTTTGAAAAATGATTTTTTTAGACGAAAAAAGAAACAATTGGCATAAACGAAACTCAAAGACTAGGTGTTAAATGATAAGTTTCATTTTTCGCAAAAGGAGGCCAAAACCCCGAAATTTATTTCTTAAGAAAATCAAGATGATAACTTTCATGATAACATAGATTGATTTTGTTGACAATATTTTCCTTGCAAATTTGAGAGAAAAATGGAAGGAATAATTTAATAACCTAATTTGTAAGCGAGGATATAGGACCAAAACAAAGAAAGAGATGAATAGAAATGAAGAGACTTTTAAACTAAATTACCAAGGAATTTGTTAAACTAGCATTGGAAGGTAGTAATATTTTGTGGTTATGATGGGGACAGGTACCTCTGTTTGATCAAATGGATGAAAGGATGTTAGATGCAATATGCGAGAGGCTAAAACCAGCACTTTCCACAGAAGGCACATTTCTAGTCCGAGAAGGGGATCCAGTGAATGAGATGTTGTTTATAATTCGAGGACACCTAGACTCGTACACGACCAACGGAGGGCGAACAGGATTCTTCAATTCTTGCAAGATAGGACCTGGAGACTTCTGTGGAGAGGAGCTCTTAACATGGGCCTTGGACCCCCGTCCCAGTGTCATCCTTCCCTCCTCTACCCGCACTGTCAAAGCCATCTCTGAAGTTGAAGCTTTCGCCCTCCGAGCTAATGACCTTAAGTTTGTTCTTTGCCGATTCGAAGGCTTCATATGGCGGCTAAGACACAAGTTCAGATTCTACTCCCACCATTGGAGAACATGGGCATCCTGTTTCATTCAAGCTGCTTGGCGCAGGTACAAAAAGAGGAAGTTTGCATCTCACTCTAAGGTTGGACTCGATTCAATGACCATATCTGAGCCTAACTCAATACAGGGAGATTTCAACTTCGCTGCATCCCCAGAAGTAGAACCTACTTTCGCTTTGTACAGTAAGAAACTTGCAGCAAGTAAAAGGGTTGGGGGAAATAAGCATTCCAGATTGGATTCCAATGTTAAAGCGTTGCAGAAGCCTGCTGAACCAGATTTCTCCCTTGATGAAGACTGAAACGTATATTTTGATCAGTCTTTTTCTTCTCTTTTGGTTGTTTTCTTTGTTGTCTATGTAATTACATCTTTATTCATTGTAGGCATCAATGCCAACCATAATCACTATTCAAGTCACATACAATGAGATATGGATACTGATAAACCAAAGTACTGTATGAACTTTACAAGAATATTGACATATATATATATATGGTAATAAACTCAGTTAAAGTCTATACGTATGTAAAGGGGTCTTTTCTCTTATATCATCCAAGAAGAGATATTAACTATGTTTCACAAATGAAACTTATGTTGGATAGCTAAACAATCAAAGAGGTGGTAGCTAAGTGGCAACTATTCCCATTTTTCAAGCTCAACAATGTTCAATTCTTAGCAGAATCAAAATATTTCTAATATATAGAAATTTCAGGGTTGATACACGTATTTGTGATAGACAATGTGACACTTACCCCGCACTTTTTGCCATGTAAAGTTTATTTGTGATTACCTTTGAAATAAAGGTCCAATAAGTAGGCAATGTTACCCTATTAAAATAAGTGTTCGCAAAATGAACCAGGGATAAACTATTGAATGCTTGTTGGTGCAACTTTATTCATCATTATCAATTAGTGTCTCAAGTATTCAACTTTCACCATTTTTTTCTACCATTATATTTTCAAGAAAATTATAAAACTTTACTTCAAAATATTGAAAAAGAAACAACTAAGGGAATCCAACCCTAAATCAAACAATTAAAGAGGTTCGATTATTCCAAAGCAAATTTCAACTCTACACACACATCAATACAATAATACATGATATGTTTACAAAATAATAAAAAAGATAATTAATGTCTATAGACACCCAATTCTGTCCTAGTTTTGTGTGATATATTGTAACATTTCATTTTATTTTAGTTTATATTAGGACTCAAGTCAGTTAATTATGTGATAACACAGATCCTCCCATCTCAACAAAAAAATCCCAAATTCCCTCACCATTTCCGTTTCTAAGCCTCCCATAAAAGAACCCTTCAAGTTGCTTAGGAAGAGGGTATGGAGGGGTAAGGGAGTGTTACTAAGAGTCTTCACTCTTCCTCACCCTAGCTTAGAAAGAGAGTAAGAGAGAATTAAGAATATAATAATATACATGATATATAAATCACAAACTTACTCTTATGAATCCTTTTAATTTCACAAAGGACTTCCCAAGCAAGGGAAAATTACTTACCCTTAGAAACACTCACCTACTCTCGCTCTCATTTACAGTTATGAACTCCTCTTCATACTTATAACCCCCTCTTAAGCAGTCCCTTCATTTCTAGGCCAAAACCCATCATTTCCACATATATAGGCTCATTCTTTCGAACACCATTTTTCCCATAAATGTCCATTAGGTAAACCCTTTAGCGAGCTAAAATCCATTACATAAGCTTTGCAACAAGACTTAAATGTAGTCAATCGGGGATCAGATGAGGGAGTTATGATTTTTTTTAAAGTTGAGTTGTCCATGTAGGCCTATGTAACCAGTCAATTACAAAACCTTCCAAAACATCGCATCCCCGTAGCTGGACATTACCAAACAAGGGTTTTTTTACAGTAGTCTTCTCCGAGTAATATTATCTTATTCATTCATCACCATTATAAATAGCACCCTCCAACCTTCTTTATTCCTTACCAAGAACTCTCAAGGGTATTGACATTGAGGATGTTCTTCTAATAGTCTCACCCTTTTTCTCTCAATTTGCAGTATTGCTGCTTTGACGTAAGCTTTGTTATTTTTCTACTTTTATTCAATTTCATTATGTAGCCCTTATTCTAATGATTTAAATATGTATAAAATATGTATTTTTCCTATTCTTGTCTTTATTTCCATTTTGTTTTGCATGCATTAAATAGTTAAGTTGATGAAATAATATAACCTTCCTCTCGAACTTGATCTTGGTTCGCAGATTAAAGTTAATTTGCAGAGTTAGTTTATCTTAAAACTTATTGGCGACTCTTTTTGGAGCGTTACCGTCGCGTGGGTGGGCGAAGATAGCTTGAGTGATGATGTATGATCGATATTCAACACAAACAATATCCTTGAACACCCATAGGTTGGATATGACCTTGAGCAAGGAGAACCACAACTCCATAGTTATTAAAATCCCGATCCTGATTTACGATCCTACAATTTTATGGTCCAAAATTGTCGAAACGATTCTACTATTTACACACGATCCTCGATCCTACATGGGCTAAATTCCGATCCTAGCTTCCCCGTAGTTTCGAGTTAGGATCCCGATTTTAACAACCTTGCACAACTCTAGGCCTAACACTCCACTATGATTATCATAGGTAATCCACTAAATAATCACTAAAGGAATGACTTGAACACCACCAAATCACTTGGATAAAGTAACAAGATTTTTAGAGGAGACAAGGGTGAAACCCCAACAATGCTTAAGCATTACATTCAAATATCAAAAACTATCCAGAAAATGAGGGCCAACAAGTATTTATACAAAAAGGATAAAGCCCAAAACACAGTCGTTTTGGCAGGCAAAATCGACAGAAAATGGGACCGGCTCGGGCGAGCTTGCTCACTGGCAACAGCAGTAGCAACTAGGGGTGAGCAAAATTTTCGGGACTCCCGGTCCCATCCCGGTCCCGAAATCCTGGTCCCACTGAGAACGGGACCGGGAGTGGGATCGAAATAAAGTCCCGGTTAATTACGGGACCGGGAGTGGGACTTAGCCTCAACTCCCAGTCCCGGTCCCAAATCCCGGTCTTAAATAATATATATATATATATATATATCTATATATATATATATAAAATAATAAATATCACTGGACATAGTCACTGAGTCTGTGAGAGCTGGACTTGGATAATTTATGTTTGCTTTCAAAATTTTTTATTATTGTAATTTGAACAGGTTCGTAGTATCACTGGCTCCCTGGCTAGTGGCCACTGTATTGAACTGAGAGTGTGATTTGTGATACATTTGTGAATTGTGATGATGATCATGATGATGATGATGATGATGAACAGGTGTACACCCCGAAAAATCGATCGATGACCTTTTTTCGCGGAGCTACTTAAAAGTAGGATTGGGAGCCGACTAGGATTGCTTAACCCTAAATAAGGTTGAACTTTTAAGAATATTTTCATTAACAGATTAAATCGATTTATGCGCCCGAGATTCACCTTTTAAGAAAAAAAGAAAGGGAAAACGATAAAAAAAAGGGAAAAAACGCCAGGAACCCGTCTGGGTTCAATGCAGGAACCAAGACGGGTTCGCGAAAAACAAAGAGGGAAAAGAGGACAGGAACCAAGCCGGGTTCCTTGCGCTGTCGGCGAGTTTCACCGAATAAAGAGACGAAACCAAAAGAGGGTGAAAAGAGGGCAGGAACCCGCCTGGGTTCATGGATTGAACCAAACTGGGTTACCTTTGGCGTTAAACACAAATTAGGTCAAAAATCATAAAAAAGGGGTAAACACCAAAGCACAAGAAAAAGAGTCGCCAGTTGAATTTTAGGAGAAAAACAACAAACCATTAAAACATAGACTCCGGCCTGCGAATCCAAAGATGGATTCGGGGGTAAGGTTACGAATTTGACAATTAAAACCATCAAATCCGCCTATTCAACGAATAGACTCTACTAGAATTAAATTAAAGTAAAACAAAACAAAAAGGAGGAATTAGATATGAATTTCACAATTTTATCATTAAAATCATGCAAAATAAAGAAAATAAAAAAGAGAGAATTCTATGAATTACTACATGTTTTACATCAACTATGCTAACCTTTAGTAAAGCAGCATGCAAGAGGAGAGAAAAGGTGGGGAGAATATGCTAGTGTCAATACTTTAGCATAGCATGGTGTCCTTATGGAAGGGAAAAAAGGGTTTAATTTATAGTGGAATGGGGGAATAGGGGGCGCGTTCTAGGGTTTAGGTTTTAGCCGCGTGATACTCGGCCAGGAACCGGACGGGTTCTCGCCGAGTGAGCAGGCTTTGGCCCGTGACGGGTTCCTGCTCCCAAGGAACCCAGACGGGTTCCTGCTCCTTCTCGGGCCATTATGCTCAGGCCCGTAACATTTGGGCCATTATGCTCGTTGTCGGGCTAGCAAAGGGATGGGTTTGCATGCTACTAAACTATTCAGCTAGCTTATTTTTACAAATAACTAAAACTAATAATGGTACAAAAATCCGGTGTCTACAGATAGCCCCCACTTTGATCGAGTTTGAGTAAAACGATGATCAAAGTAGTCTTGATGATTTTGGATATGAATCAGAAGCCTGTTCTGAAGCTGGTTGACGCTTGGAAGCTTGGTCCTGCGCCGATGTTGTTTGGTCTGCTTAGTTTCTTCCGTAAAGCTGACCGAGGGGTGTCATCGCATTGTGAGGGCCCGATGACGGCCGCTGAAGATGGGTTGACCTGCTTAGTTTCTTCCGTAAAGCCGGTCGGGGTTGATCCGCTTCATTTCGCCGTGAGGCGGACCGAGGTGACGCTTGGAAGCTTGGTCCTGCGTCGATGTTGGTTGGCCTGCTTAGTTTCTTCCGTAAAGCTGACCGAGGGGTGTCATCGCATTGTGAGGGCCCGATGACGGCCGCTGAAGATGGGTTGACCTGCTTAGTTTCTTCCGTAAAGCCGGTCGGGGTTGATCCGCTTCATTTCGCCGTGAGGCGGACCGAGGTGACGCTTGGAAGCTTGGTCCTGCGTCGATGTTGGTTGGTCTGCTTAGTTTCTTCCGTAAAGCTGACCGAAGGGTGTCATCGCATTGTGAGGGCCCGATGACGGCCGCTGAAGATGGGTGTCATCGTATTGTGAGGGCCCGATGGTGGCCGCTGTCATCGTATTGTGAGGGCCCGATGGTGGCCGCTGTCATCGTATTGTGAGGGCCCGATGGTGGCCGCTGTCATCGTATTGTGAGGGCCCGATGGTGGCCGCTGTCATCGTATTGTGAGGGCCCGATGATGGCCGCTGAAGATGAGTGTCATCGTATTGTGAGGGCCCGATGGTGGCCGCTGTCATCGTATTGTGAGGGCCCGATGGTGGCCGCTGTCATCGTATTGTGAGGGCCCGATGATGGCCGTTGAAGATGGGTTCGTCTTTTTGTAACCGCCTGACGACCGACGTGTCTCGTGCATTATCCTGCAAAACAGAGCAGGTAAATCAGAACGAGTCAGAGAATTTACCTGTCAGTTGTGCTTTAGTTCTCAGAAATGAGCTTAAGTTTGCCGTTGCTTTGGGCTTGAATTTGGGCTCGTTTTGGCTCTGAAACCCGTTTGAGTTTGCGAATTGGGCTTGCAGTGGCAAAGCCCACTTCGGCCGTGATGAACTTGGGCAGCAAGGAACCCGTCTGGAGTCCCGCAAGGCCCATTTTCGTTGTAAATACATTTGGGCCGGTAAGTTGGGCTCTACACAAGAGAAAGAACCCGTCTGAGATTCTGAAGGCCCATTTTCTTTTGCAAATTCAACTGAGCCGATACGTTGGGCTCTGCAAAAGAGAAGAACCCGTCTGAGGAGAACCCGTCTGAGATCCAGGAAACCGTCTGCATCTGGGCCGGATTGCTCGCTGGATACCGTCTGCGTTTTTGCATCTGGGCCGGCTTCAGCGTTTTCTCTTTTTTTTTTTTTTTCTTTTTGGGCCAATGCGTGGATAGATTTTTGGATAGATTCTCGGCCAATGCATGCTCTCCATTATCTTGCTGCTGGGACCCGCCGCTTGGCCACTTGTGTGGTGTGCATGCATCCAATTCCCTTATAAAAAGGGGCCTCTTCACACCCTCAATCACACATCTCACTCTTCTCTTCCATTTCTTACTCAAAGAAATCCTTCATTCACTAGTTAGGAAGCAATGGTTAGGAAAGTTAGGGATCCGCCCGTTCAACCCCATGCAACAAACTGGGCACATGAAATGTCCTCCCGGCGAGCATGGACTCCCAGGCCGGGTTGGGAACCGTCGATATTGGTGCCTGAACCGTGGAATCATGTATGGCACAAGCATTCACATGTCCGGGTAATGTCTTTTTCTTGACTTTGCTCTTTAATCATAGCATAAATTTGCAAGTAGAAATGTTAAATTCTATCTTGTTGATTTAGCTAATATTGTTGAAGTAATTTATATCAATTACCCGCATTGTTCAAATCGACCTTTAGAGAATCGAGGATGATAGGCCGATTCCTTTTTGAATGGAACGTATAGAACCCGTCTCAGTTTCGGCCCAAATCCGTCCCTTAATTAGATAATAGGCCGCAATTAGTGAAAAGGGCCCAAATAGAACCCGTCTGGGTTCCTGGTTATTAGAACAAGGCCCAAACCTGAACCTGCATGGGTTAGCCTTGGGTGAGCTGAAAAAAAGTGAGGCCCAACTTAAGAACCCGTCTGCGTTTCTTGAGTGAGGTCCAATCTCTTGGAACCCGTCTGCGTTTCCTTTGGTGGGCCGAAAACAGCGAGGCCCAATTTTCTTGGGTAGGCTGAAAACAGCGAGGCCCAATCTCTCATTAGGAACCCGTCTGCGTTCCTACTGTTTCTTCTCTCTTTTTTTTTGTTTTAGTTGGGCTGATGCGGCCCAATCCCCTTTTGTGAACCCGTCTGGGTTCCAGAAAAAAACGAGGCCCAGTTTCTTGGGTGGGCCGGAAGAAAACGAGGCCCACTTCTCAGAGGCGAGCCCGTCTGTTTCCCTTGGTTGGGCAGCAATGAGAGGCCCAACCCACTTTTCTTGGGTGAGCCGAAAGACAACACAGCCCAGCCCCCATGTAGGTGATGGGAACCCGTCTGGGTTCCTGAAAGTGGGCGGCCCAATCCCCTTTTGCGAACCCCTTTTGTGGGCCGAAAGAAGAAACCGTTTGAGTTTTTTGGGCCGATAACAGCGAGGCCCAATTTTCTTGGATGGGCCGAAAAGTGAGGCCCAGCTTCCAGGGAACCCGTCCAAGTTCTGCTCGGATGGGCCGAAAACAACGAGGCCCAATTTTCTTTGGGTGGGCCGAAAAGTGAGGCCCAGCTTCCAGAGAACTCGTTCTTCTCAGTAAGGCCCAATTTTCTTGAGTGGGCCGAAAAGACAAGGCCCAGCCCTCTTTCTTCTTTAAGCGAACCCGTTTGACTTTTTCCTTTTCTTTTTTTTTTTTTTTTACACCGGGCTTGCAAATGCAAGGCCTGTATTTTGCGCTGGGAACCCGTCTGGGGTCCTTCCTGTACTGGGCCTGCAAACGCGAGGCCTGATTCTTGGGCTTGTACTGGGCCTGCAAACGCGCAAAGAACCCGTCTCGCCAAGCACTTTCTCTTTTTCTCTTTTTTCTTAGCCCCCTAATTTAGTGGAAGCTCAATTTGACTTTTGCTAAATTAGGGATCACTTGATAGGCTGCCGTAGGGACTTTTTTCTGAATTTTTATGGTGGATCCTCAGGAAGACTCCCTTAGAACTGGTGGCAATATGCGGAAGCCTATCAAGGTGGTCGAGCATTTTGCAGAAGATAACTGGGCGCTTACACTTTTAGAAGAGTCAGGACTCGACCTCTTCTGGAAATGTGTTAAGGCCTGGGAACCTTGCACACCACGGGTAATGGGGCGTGCGCTTGCGGAGAGATTCTGGGATTCTACCAACACCTTTCACCTCCCTGTGGGAGAAATGGCCATAACCCCTGTCGACTTTGTGATGATTACTGGGCTACGCTGGGGTGGTCAAGATGTCGAATTTGACCCTGTTGTGCCGGACCAGGTGATGGAACTATTAGAGCCTGTGCTCGAACGGCGCCGATTTGGTCGAAAGATGAAGCTTTCTTATGGTTCCTTCGAGGCTGTCATCACTTCCGCTGACTTCACTCATATGGATGAGTTTCAACGTCGCTTCATTTTCCTAGCATACTTCATCTTTGCCACGATGTTTGCCAACCGAGGAGACGATGTTTACTTGACCTGGATGAAAAACCTCCTTGATCTAGAGCAGGTCATTCATCGGAACTGGGCTAAAGCTGCTTATGCTAACTTCATTCGGCCGCATTGGTGTACGGCGGCATGCGATGTGGACCCGTTCTTCGCGCCAGAGAGTCCGCGGGAGATGAGCGGTCCGAGCATGTGGAAGGTTCTCAAGGTAACCTTCGAGACGCTTCTCTTTTACATGCTTTTCTCTCTTTTCCTATATCGTGAGTCTCGGTATTGACGTACTTGCAGGTATGGGGGTACGAGTATATTAAGGGATTCACTATCCCTACCCGACACGCCCAGACAGTGCCAGCAGCAGAACGGTGGCACAAAAACTACCTCGAGCAAAAAAAGAAGCCATTTGGGAGCTTGGATGAGCTGCGCCGCATCTTGGATCATCTTGAAGAGGTACATTTTCCATGTAATCTCTCTTGCATTTTTTTGGTGCTAATGTTTCCTTTATTTGTGCAGGATGATGTCAATTGGAGCGCTGGGTTGGCTTCATATTCCATGAGACTTTATTCCCTCGCGAAATGCGTAGCATAGGGATAGTACCTGCGCTTGGTGATGGAGAGCCCGTCCGGTTGGATGCAGGTCTTGGTGAGAGGTTTACGAGGCAAACCCTAGGCCATGAGAGGTGGATAATACCATCAGACCCTCCTGAGACCATGAACGATCCGCGAGCCTTGCATGCCGAGGCGTTTGTAGCAGCTAAGAGTGGTTCTTGGTATACCAATCATGCATCCATGGCATCGCCCGACCAATTCTGGGAGGAATGGGAACTATATCGGGACCGCCTAGCCTTTAGAAAGGTGGTGAAGAAGAACTCCATTTATTCTTTTCATATCCCTTCTATTATCGCCTAACACGACCAATTCTTTGTTTGTTGCAGTTGGGGCCCTATTGCAAGGATGACGAGAAGAGCCAGAGTAACTCTGGGGACACAGTTTGTGGCTACCCAAGGGCGACTAGTGAGGACATCAAACCGGAATTAGAGAAGATCCTGGGAAAGCCGGTAGGTGATTCCCTTTTTTTTTTTTGCTTAGTTGCAATTTGCTCAAACTTTGACCAATTTTCCTCATTCTGTGCAGTGGCGATGGAAACAAGCGAAAGGCTTTCTCAAGAATTACTTCACACTTAAATGGGCTCGCGAGAAAGACCTTGCAGGTTCTGTGGTCGGGGACGCAGACGTGGATGATGATGTGATCTCGTCTGTGGATCCTCCTCGCCGTTCGATGCGACGCGTGCCTCGTGGTCGGTCGGAGCAGAGGGACCCTCCTCAACCTTCCTTCATGGCCGACGCGAGGCGGTCTTATGGGGGTGATGCTGCTCTCCGGAGGCACGGGGAGAGGAGTAGGCGGAGCACGGGCGCGCCGGCTCAAGATGACCGTGGGAAAGGCATTTTACTTGAGGATAGTCATTCAACCAGTTCCCACTACGGAGACACGGATTTTGGCCACGACTTTCGATGCATGGAGAACAAAGATATCCTCCATGTCTTTAGGTGGGCAGGGGCATCAGATGCGGTCTCATGATCATGGGAATTCTCGCCGGAGCCGCGGCTCTCGGCGTGGCACCCCCAGCTTCGTGGTGGAGACGTGTTCCGAGTCTAGCGCTGTTGGTGGAGCTGTGTGCGGTGAGCAAGAAGGCATTTCACTGCATTTAGGTACTCCTCCAGAATCTCGTCATTCGGGGTCCAGGTGCCAACCCTCTCGTCCTTCGCCTCAGTACCCTTATGGAATGCCCGGGTATGTTCCTGCGTCTCCTGCACCGACCGTGGATTTAGGTTATGGCACTTCCTTTGCGGCGGTCGATCCTACCGTGGTGCTTCGCAGTGATTCGGGTGCATCTGCGGGGTATAACCGTGCCCTCGCAGATGACGCCTCATCAGTGCTTCCGTCTCAACCAGTTGTTCCCGTTACTCCTTCGCAAGGGGGTTTGGAGCAGCCTCGAACGTCTGGATGGGGAACGCAAACTCAGGAATGGTCGGGATGGCCCGTCCCAGAGCCTGTAGTAAGAACTTCTTGGCCTGCTCCACAGGGGTGGCCTGGAGGTAATCAAGAGTGGCAGGTTCCAGAACACTCTTGGCTTAACGCATGCAAGAAGTGTTGCACTGTCAGCTCAGCGGTGTCTGAGAGGTGGTAGACTCCTCTTACTATCAATGGGACACTTACTTTGGAGCTGGTGGAAGCGGAGCCCATGGGGCTGATAGCGCCAGCGGTGGTGGTTGATGAGGGTTGAGAAAGATGCAGGGTCTTTATGCAACGGACCTATGTAATGCTATGTATGACTTTTTATTATGCACTTAGGACGATGCAATGCAATGAATGAAATAACGTCTTTTTTTCTGTTTCTTTTTTTGCTTTTTTCTTTTTTTTTTGTTTTTTTTTTACTAGTGCGAACTACTGATGTGACGCTTATGCAGTAACGATGCTATGTAATGCACTCCTTTTCATGTACCCTTATGCACAATAATGCAATGCGATATGCAATCTACATGGTGGGATTACTCCCACTTCCCCAAACGAAAAAGACCGAAAAAATAAAAAAAAAACGAGAATTAAACGCTACAAGTAAGTTCGAGCTATAGTTTCGGGGCCGGCGAAGACATTTGATATTGGGATTTTCTATGTGCTGCTGAAACATTCTGGGATAAGGAATTTTCGATTAAAACAAAATCAGTTCAACAAGCAAGCACAAAGATTAATATGGACAAGATCAAAACTCAGTTCGAAAGAGATAGGAAGAAATTTTCGAATCCCAAAGGAGAGAACAAGTACTTCGGAGGCATAAATCCGCCAACAGTCTTAAGAATAATGCAAATGTGCGCGGTTAGTTATGGACGTAGGTCAGTTAAAAAGAGCAAACCTCACATAGGAAAGAACAAACACTGAAACACTCAATTTTGAAAATGTATGTGTGTTTTCTCATACTCAAACCAATAGAGACAAACTACCATAAGCTTGGTAAGAACCTCACTCTCCACTACTGGTATGCAATGCACAAGTGGCAATCAAAAGGACTTTTTCGGGTTGCAACGGGGCTTAGGTTAGGGTAAGGAGTGGTAAAATTTGGGTTTGAGGAGTTAAGAGCCATGCTTGGATTGATTTTCAACGAATAAGACACTCTGAACTCTCCTTCCTGCTTAATGTATGCAAGGCATTTCACCTTTCACCCTAAAACATCTCAACTGAATACAACCAGGTCAAAGTTTTCTGAACTTTAAATTGAATCTCCCTAATCACCCTTTTATTTTTGAAACTCTTTTCCTTTTTTTTTACTTTTTTTTTACTTCTTTTTTTATTTTTTTGTGGGTGATTAGGGAGAAGAATATCTATGGAATCTTCGACTTTGATATAATATATGAACAACATAACCAAATACCAATCGCTCAAGATATGGGACTTTCAGATTCTCCCAAACTTCCAAAAAAAGACAAACTCTCATCCAACCAAGCAAGGCAAAGGGATATTGGATATCAGAGGCCAAGGCTCGTATTGTCAGGGTTTAATCATGAAAAAAGGATAAACAAAGGATAGGCGGGGAAAAAAGAACGGTAAATATAATGTAAGGAAGGCTATTTAGCTATGTAGCTTATCAAAATAAAATCGAATGCCTTAATCACTTTGTCACAGCGCGCAATGCAAATATGTAGTCTCAAGCAAGATGCAAAACAAGTTCTAGAGATGCAACTAATGGGTGAGTCACTCAAGGGATCATGGAATTGATAAAAGTGATCAATTCAAAATTTAGGCAATGTGGACTCACGGGATGGGGCTCAATCAACTAAACTTAGCCCAAAGATTTGCGGCACGCACATTTATACTTTCTAAGATAGTCAAAGCAGTCAGATGCAACTTTCATAACTTGTCTCAAAATCAGAAGGTTTGAAGGAAAAGGTTTCAAAAACTTTTGAGATCTCGTCCAGATTTTTCTAAGTGAAGCAAGTTAAACTGAAAGTAAGAAAGGTTCACGACCTCCGTTGGATGGAATTAGTCTCAACAATTTTCCGAGGGGGGCTAGGCACGCTAGTGGTCATGGTGGATTCACTGGATTGGGCAGGCGGTCTGTAGTTGGGATTGTGAATGAGCCTGCCGGTTTGTGGGTCACGGATACGGGCTCGAAGATGGTGCATTATCTTGCTGCGGAAGCCCGACTAGTGCTCGAAAGAACCTTTACGCCACCCGCCCAATGCATGCATGACTTAATAGACCTATATGAACCTGGGACATGGACATGACGCCTACATGCTGACACAAGGGTGACTCACCCACTTTTATGGGAGTGCATGTCCTAACTCTATATGGACCTAGCATGATAACTGACAGGACTGACACTGACTCAAGGGGCGTCATAAAGGGCCGAATAGGATCAATAGTAAGAGGATTGGGCTGACTGCAGTATCGAACAGTTTGGCCCGATGTGGAAGGAGAAGAAAAACAGGCCCAAACCCGTCTGGGTTTGTGCTGTAATTCCTCCCTTTCAAATAGGCACAGACAGGATTCCACAGTGAGTCCAACTAGACCAGGCACAGCAAACCCGTCTGGGTTTGGGCCAGTCCATCTCTCTTTTGATCCTACGCGGGCTAGAATGACGTCCTACTCATGTTTGGGCTAGACGCTTGGACTCAACTTTTATAGGATTAAATCACATGACATACAGATGCGGGATGAGCCTAACCATGGCTTTAGGTTCAGGGTTTTTTCTAGGTTTAGGGAGATGAATAGGGTACCACATGTTCTCGCCCCGGTGCATTTTCCTTGTATGGAATTCAAGGAAAAATGTGTGGGGTGTTGCTCTTTGGGTTTCAAGGAAACCTTTAGAGTGTAACACGGGGAGAGAGAGATCAAATGCTTGGCGATGTAAGTGCATCCCACAAGTAGTGACCTCCCGCTCTCGGGATTGATTCCTAGTTTTAAAACCTAAACCAACGCTTTTGTGCTCCCCAACCATAAAGGCCCAAGAGTAGCCTGGTATGCAATATGCCTAAAACAATGATAAAAATGTGAAATAAATTAATTCCTCCTCTTTTACAAAAAACACTAAAATTCAATTCTTTCAAGTTTTATCCTCTTTTTAAGTTTAAGTCCCTAGTGGATTCGCCAATCTGTAGACCCCGAAAAATCGATCGATGACCTTTTTTCGCGGCGCTACTTAAAAGTAGGATTGGGAGCCGACTAGGATTGCTTAACCCTAAATAAGGTTGAACTTTTAAGAATATTTTCATTAACAGATTAAATCGATTTATGCGCCCGAGATTCACCTTTTAAGAAAAAAAGAAAGGGAAAACGATAAAAAAAAGGGAAAAAACGCCAGGAACCCGTCTGGGTTCAATGCAGGAACCAAGACGGGTTCGCGAAAAATAAAGAGGGAAAAGAGGACAGGAACCTAGCCGGGTTCCTTGCGCTGTCGGCGAGTTTCACCGAATAAAGAGACGAAACCAAAAGAGGGTGAAAAGAGGCGGGAACCGCTGGTTCATGGATTGAACCAAACTGGGTTACCTTTGGCGTTAAACACAAATTAGGTCAAAAATCATAAAAAAGGGGTAAACACCAAAGCACAAGAAAAAGAGTCGCCAGTTGAATTTTAGGAGAAAAACAACAAACCATTAAAACATAGACTCCGGCCTGCGAATCCAAAGATGGATTCGGGGGTAAGGTTACGAATTTGACAATTAAAACCATCAAATCCGCCTATTCAACGAATAGACTCTACTAGAATTAAATTAAAGTAAAACAAAACAAAAAGGAGGAATTAGATATGAATTTCACAATTTTATCATTAAAATCATGCAAAATAAAGAAAATAAAAAAGAGAGAATTCTATGAATTACTACATGTTTTACATCAACTATGCTAACCTTTAGTAAAGCAGCATGCAAGAGGAGAGAAAAGGTGGGGAGAATATGCTAGTGTCAATACTCTAGCATACCATGGTGTCCTTATGGAAGGGAAAAAAGGGTTTAATTTATAGTGGAATGGGGGAATAGGGGGCGCGTTCTAGGGTTTAGGTTTTAGCCCCGCGCCAATACTCAGCCCAGGAACCCAGACGGGTTCTCGAAGCCGAGCAGGGCTTTGGCAGCGACCAGACGGGTTCCTGCTCCCAAGGAACCCAGACGGGTTCCTGCTCCTTCTCGGGCCATTATGCTCAGGCCCGTAACATTTGGGCCATTATGCTCGTTGTCGGGCTAGCAAAGGGATGGGTTTGCATGCTACTAAACTATTCAACTAGCTTATTTTTACAAATAACTAAAACTAATAATGGTACAAAAATCCGGTGTCTACAACAGGTTATTTTAGGATGTTGGAGTGTTAGTTTTTTTTTTGGGGTTGGTTCTTTAAGGAAATAAACCAAAAATAATTGCAAATAGGTTAGAAAACTGAGACTAGAAACTCCCGGTTCATTTCCCGGTCCCGGTGGGACTGGGAGTGGGAGCAAAAGTTTGCTCCCGGTCACAACCGGGACCGGGAGTGGGAGCAAAAACTTACTCCCGGTCGCAACCGGGACCGGGACCGGGAGTAGCAAAAATGATCGGTATCCCTGTTCCGCTCATCCCTAGTAGCAACAGCTTCGGTGGGGGTCGCGGGCGTGACTAGCTTGGACAGAAGACTGGCTTGGGCGAGCCGTCCACTGGCTCGGGCGAGTCGGTGTTCTGGGCAGCTTTTCCCTGCCGACTTCAAACGCACATAACTTCTTCATCCGAACTCCGTTTAAGGCCCGTAAGATATCGATGGAAAGCTCTCGGTGTTTACTTTAAGCTCTCAAAATTTGAGACCCATCGAAGTTATATTGAAGGAGTTATGACCCAAAGAGTGAAGGCGCATCTATTCCGACAACCCACGTTGACCATTTTCCGCTTATTCTTTCCGAATGACTCCGAACCCTTTTAAAGGCTCGAAGTAGGTCCCGATGAGGACCCGTAGCTCCACTCTCATGGTCCGGGGTCTCATTTGAAGTGGATTCCACACCCGGTGATGACCCGAATACGCGTCCAAGGTCCCGGGTCCACCTTGAAATGGACTCTACACCCGTCCTTGGAGCTATTTTCATTGTGTTGCGTGGAGGGGGTGCGAGACGGTTTAGCGATCATGAATTTTGAGGTTCGGGCCCCATCCCGGTACGCTCTATACTCCCCTTCTTGAAAAAGAGTTGTCCTCAACTCTTGGGAGTTAAAATCGAGGCCCTCTCCACAACTTGGCACCCTAGAACTCCAAACATCCCGACCGCCATGAACAATCACACGAGGCACCCAACAAGCTTCGAAACCCACTATATATCCATCATCCATAAAAAAGAAGGAGGTTGGAGGCTTGTTGTGTGGAGATAAGGGATTAAGGGGAGGAACGAGAATATTTTGTGGAGTTACGGAACGCTCAACCTCACTAAGCTTGCCACTCGGTAAAGACAAAGCTATGGATTGCTTGCCCTCACCAAGAGCACACTCATCCCGTGTTTCACTCGATAGGAGGTTCCTCAACTCACTTCCCACCCAAGGTTTAATTTGATGTGGGGCTAAGGAATTCAAATAATCACATTCAAGCAAGTGACCTTCTTTCAACAAATACTCCCACAAATATTGCATACCAAATTTCCAATAACACCCAATCAAAAACATATTCTCGAATAACCAATGACGACCAAATAACATGTATGACTCATTCAAAGAGTTCATGTCATCACGACCAACATTCTAACAATATCCATTAAGGGATGACACAAATAACGAGCCCATAAACATTGGTGGAACTAGAATTATGGCTCCATCAAACCCAAACTCGTCACTAGACACCAAAGGAATACCAAGATTCTTAGCAATCCACTTCAAGCATAGAGAATCAACAAACTTCGACACCACATAATCATCATACAACTTATCACGCCAACAAACATCATCAAACAACCAATATCTCCCAAAGATCATGCATGACTCACCCAAAGACTCTACATCATAATGCCCATCTTTCAAGCATGATTCAATAAATTTCAAAGGAGAGCCTTCGGTTACCTTATTCTTCCCATGGAGAATAATTTGAGTGCCCGCGGATGGAAGGGAATGGGAGTCAACGTCATGGTTACTTAATTCCTCGATCGGTGGCAATGATAGAACCAAAGGAGCTACTTCGCGGGCTTCTTCAACAAGGGTAAGAGGAAGGGCAAGGTCGACGTTAGCATCCTCCTCTTGGCTTGGAACTCTATCAAGCTCACTATGTACTTCAATAGCTCAAGAGGTTTCCCTTCAACGGCCTCAATGACAATAACCCCATTCATTGAACTTTTCTCTTTCTCAACCTTCCCAAATTCTCCTAGTGTGGAAGGAAAGTTTTGTTCGTCAACTTCCTTCTTCATGCCACGAGTTTGCTCCTCCACACCAAAAGATTCCTCACGTTTGCAAGTATTAGGCAAGAATCGTCAGTCCATCAATAGCTTTAGTCTCATCCATGAAATGATTTCCGATCGACCGTCCATAGTCCTTTGCAATTTGACGCCCGCAAACTACAGAGATGCAGAACTAGTGAGCTTCGATCTAGCAATTTTGAAGGCTTGTTCATCACTATACTCTTTAGTTGCAAAAGTTCTCTCCAAGGTTTGGACCCATTTACGATAGTCTTCCGGGCCGGTGTAGCCATTGGATTCGGGAATGTCGATCTTAACGTCCTGGAAATCGTCATGAGGGGGTCGATCATGCACTCCATGACGCGGACGGCGTCGAGGGGAGCCTCTAGCATCGTCACTCGACTCAAAGTTGGGAGGAGGACGGATAGGGCTTGATGCACGCCTCAAACATTCAACTTGTGGTGGACGTGGACGTTCTGGGGCGAGGTTGTCCAACCGCGCCATAATGACATCAAGGGTGCGATCAATGGAGGAGAACCGTTCGTCATGTGTGGCTAGTCGGTTCTCGATAGCATGAAGTTGAGGGCTATCCCGGTGGCTTGATCCCTCTCGTTCGGAGCAAGCTTCGTCAGCCATACCGGGTAAAAGGTGAAGGACGGTTTGTATTTGAGGTAATTTGTGGAGTTTGAGGGTTCTTTTGTAGTTGACAAGTGTTTGGCTAAGGGTTCTTTGTGTTATTTTCACTCAGACATTTCATCGAACACCTTGCGTGCACTATTTTCCAACTTCTTTTCAATGCACCAAATGACTACAAATCCAACAAATACAAACACAATACAATTCATTCCAACACTCTTGGATATCAATGGGGTTGGGGAACACCAATAATAGCATACAACTCACAAAACCCAACACTAGATCACTACACTAGCAAGAACAATGAAGAACAACTCAAGCAATTGAAAAACCAAAGCTCTGATACCACATAGAGCGTTACCGTCGCATGGATGGGCGAAGATAGCTTGAGTGATGATGTATGATCGATATTCAACACAAACAATAGCCTTGAACACCCATAGGTTGGATATGACCTTGAGCAAGGAGAACCACAACTCTAGGCCTAATACCCCACCATGATTATCATAGGTAATCCACTAAATAATCACTAAAGGAATGACTTGAACACCACCAAATCACTTGGATAAAGTAACAAGATTTTTAGAGGAGACAAGGATGAAACCCCAACAATGCTTAAGCATTACATTCAAATATCAAAAACTATCCAGAAAATGAGGGCCAACAAGTATTTATACAAAATGGGTGAAGCCCAAAACACAGTCATTTTGGCAGACAAAATCAGTAGAAAATGGGACCGGCTCGGGCGAGCTTGCTCACTGGCAACAGCAGTAGCAACAACTTCGGTGAGGGTCGCGGGCGCGACTAGCTTGGACAGAAGACTGGCTTGGGCGAGCCATCCAGTGGCTCGGGCGAGTCGGTGTTCTGGGCAGCTTTTCCCTGCCGACTTCAAATGCACATAACTTCTTCATCCGGACTCCGTTTTAGGCCCGTAAGATATCGATGGAAAGCTCTTGGTGTTTACTTTAAGCTCCCAAAACTTGAGACCCATCGGAGTAATATGAAAGGAGTTATTACCCAAAGAGTGAAGGCGCGTCCATTCCGACAACCCACGTTGACCATTTTCCGCTTATTCTTTCCGAATGACTCCGAACCCTTTTAAAGGCTCGAAGTAGGCCCCAATGAGGATCCGTAGCTCCACTCCCATGGTCCGGGGTCCCATTTGAAGTGGATACCACACCCGGTGATGACCCGAATACACCTCCAAGGTCCCGGGTCCACCTTGAAATGGACTCCACACCCGTCCTTGGAGCTATTTTCATTGTGTTTGGTGGAGAGGGTGCGAGGTTTGGCGATCATGAATTTCGAGGTTCGGGCCCCATCCCGATACGCTCCACATTTTTATTTGTTTTTTGTCTAACTTTATTTCTAGACGGGCTTATGATAATTTGAATAATAAATAACCTAAATGAAATGGAGAATTAACTATAAATTACATTGTGGCTAAAAGCAGCCTAGAGAAGCTCAGTGTAATAGGCTGATTACACATAGGTTGTTAGATCTCCTTTGCAAGAAGTCAAGCGCAATTAATCATATGTATCAGCAAGATATGTAACCAACCAGTTACAGGGGTCAACCTCGTGATTGATATCCTTAGTTCTGTTCGTTCATAATTCAATTTATTTTTTAGTTTGTTTTCTATTTTCTTTCTGTTATTTATTTCTTTGAAATATCTGTTGTAGGACCCTTAAAAAAAGAGAGGTGATGCGTTAATGCACCTTCTTTTCCATTTCACTACTTAGGTTGTGATTGGGAGCCGACCAAAGTTGGTTAATCCTTAAATAAGGATATTTTTATTCTTCACAAAACATTTTCGATCTTTGTCAACCCATATCCGTGTCAACTCACTCAGAGTCTAGTCGAATCATTTAAACAATGGACCGATAACCACCTGATTTTAAATTTGGGGGCGAATAGAACCCAATGGGCCACTTGACTGACCCCAAGGCCGTGTGCCCATGGGTGGAGTCAGGCCAGGGGTTCATTTTTGTTCGGCCCAAGGAAAATGGGCTAAGGCCCAGCCATGGCCGTGCAACCTTGGCTAGATCTTATGCCAATTTTCCTTGGGTCGGTCCACTAATATGGACGTCGGTGACATCATTTCATTTTAATTCAAATGACACGATGAGAATAAGAGTCGAGTTATATTGGTAAAGATGTAGAAAACAAGAGTCGCGAGTTGATTTAAGGAAATCAACGAACCAAAAAAAAAAGAGGATAATTGGATTCTAATAATCCCTACTTTCCCAAATTGGACAATGGTGGACCGTACTTTCACTTTGTATTCTCATGGTCCAAAATAAAATAAAATTGGATTGTAGTGGTACCAAATCCACCTCCACATTCTTCTTATTTTTTCATTCCTACACTATATTGTTTTTGTTTTTTTCGTTCATGGCCCTAGAAAGTTAATGAATTGTAGTTTCTAAAATATTTTTTAAATTATTTTTTTGAGACTCCGAATAATTATTATGATTTTTTAAAAATAACAAAAGTGAAAAAATCGTAAAAATAGTAAAAAAATGAAAAACAATTTGGGAGAAACACTGTAAATTCATTAAAAATCATTGTAAAGTGTTATACTAAGTTTTGGATCAAATGCAACACAAAATCTATGATTCCCTTGAAAATATCCCACTACAATCCAACTTTATTTTTTTGGACCACCAGAATACAAAGTGAAAGTACGGTCCACCATTGTCCAATTGGTGAAAGTAGGGATTATTAGAATCCAATTATCCAAAAAAAGAATGTAAACTCTGGTCTACGAACCCGAATTCCGAGCATGGGGGTAAGGTTACTAATCCAAGAATTTAAGAGTTCTTAGATTTGCCTGTTTTAAAATACAGACTCTACTAAAACCGATCTCGAGAACGGGGAGAAGTTTTAAAAGAGTTTCACAACATCATATTCATGTCATGAGAGCATGGATTTTATTTACAAGATGATGTACGAAGGTGATTGACAATACAATTATATGATTACGAAATGACAAACAAGTAGATGACCAAACCTTACTTGATTGCAAGCGTTAATGGAGAAAGTAGAGAATCGGGACGGATGCGTCAAACGGCTTAGAATGTCGATATCGTAATAACCTCGGGACATTTTGTATAAGAACACGAGAGAACGTTTAGTGAGGGATGGAGAGAATTATAAATGATGGTTGATGATGAGAAGATTGAGTTGATTAATTCGATGGTGATGGAGTGGGGTATTTATAGGGGTTAACAGAGGTATTTATAGGGGTTAACAGAGGTGTGATGATGTGGGGTATTTATAGGGGTTAACAGAGGTGTGATGGTAGAAAGTCAGATGAAATTAATATTACCATTGAAGTATTTACGGAGCCTCGCGACCGATACCCAGTGACCGATATGGTATCGGTCGCTGGCGTAGCGACCGATAAAGGAAGACTTACGACCGATACCGTATCGGTCGCTAAATAGCGACTGATATGGTATCAGTCGCTGTCTATCGGTCGCCCGTGTCAATTCAAGCGACCGATACATATCGGTCGCTTAGGTCGGTCGCCCCAGACGTTTCATGTTGTAGTGTTTGGCCTTTGATCCTGCATGAGTCAAAGGCGCCAAGGAAAAGATCAAGGAATTAGACGTGGATAGCTGGCGCGCGAAATTGATTTTGACCGAGCAAGGTCGTGCGACCAATAGCGTGCAATCACAAGGATCGTTGACATGGCAAGGAGCGAGCCGCTTTTTGAATTATGTAGGTCGTGCGGCTTTGGGGAGATTCTTGGGCAGAATTTCGTGTGTTGGGCATGGTCTCCTCTCGTTCAAGGCCGTGTGGCCTTTGTCTATTTGTCGTGGGCCTTTGCTGGTTCTTGGGCTGCGGTCTTTTATTAGCCAAAGTAACATGGCTTTGGGCGGCTGGCCCAAGCTTAGATCCTTATTCCCGCGTAACTTTTCGGTACAAAATCCGATGTCTACATCTGCATAATTCCAGGATAAAGGGTTAAAAATTAATGAACATGGGTTATTGCCATTAGGCCTCCCTTGTCCCCAACTGATGATTTTGAGATTAAGCAATGCCTTTCGACTTGCCCGGTTTAACCAGATGTAGAAAGTGATCGAAGAATATTTCCTGGGGTGAACTCTTCGGGTGATGCCTATAGAATTGGCGATTCCAGGTGGAACTTAACCTAAAAGAGGATAAAGCTTGAAACAATTGAGTCCTTTATAAAAGGGTGTAGGAGAAAAATTGATTTGTTTCACTCTCTTTAGCTATTCTAGACATATTGAATCGCCGTTATACTCTCAGACTCAGCATAAGTAGGGGAGTATATACTCAGGGATGACGTAGTATACCCCGGATGCATTAATTCGAATACTTCAAGGATGCACTTTGTGTCGGGTTTTGGGTTAGGCCTAATTCCTAACTAGGCCACATGATTTGGGGCAGAAGCAATTCTAACCCTGAGGATTTCACCTAATTTACCCAACCCAAAAGAAATCAAGAAAAGAAAGCAAAGGTCGAGTTACCATTACCTAATGTCTCTCAATAGATCAGCCAAGTGGGATCTTCAACTCTAGAATGATCATCGAGATGTGACTCCAAGTCGAGATGTCCCTAAAAGAGGAAGACCCCTACAATAGTCGCGCAACACTTGAGGGACTCAACTGCTAACGCGCCTAATCTCGATCCAATCGAGATGAGATGAATGTATGTGGTCGTACCAAACTCCAAATGCCGAAAGAGCTCGGGAAGAAACTGCGAGGAATCACTCTCAAAGTTTGTAATGGTGGAATCCTTTCTCAAAGGAGAAATTTCCCATATGCCCAAAAGTCTCTAAACAGAGGGACTTAATAATCAAATGTCTTGAGGGAGGATAAGGTGTCAAATGCGGCCTCCTTCCCCCCATATTCATGGAAATAGGTGGCTAAGGGAAGGGGAAAGTGGCATGACCATCATTTTATATATAAAAAACTACGTTTAGGGCCACCAGCGATCGTGTTGTCGCTAACATGCATCATGATGAAGAAAAAACCGTATCAGCTTGAAGACATGCCACCATGGACTGTGATGCACATGACACGTCCCATGACAGGTCTAACATGGTCCGTTTCAGGTGAATCCTTCTTCTAAAGACCATTCCAACGCGATTTTACCTAAAAAATAATACCATATTATCTTAGACTATACATTCATTGTCCCAAGGAACTGACTTGTGTAACCTTGTAGGGCCGATTAATACGGTCGTAATCGAACCACTCGAACACCGATTATCAAGGTTTCTATTAAGACATATAATCATCGAATTAACTTGGCTTAAGGACTCGGATAAATTGAACATTGTATGGACAATCGCAACAAACTCCCAGTTGTCCCACAAGTATTCAATTTATTAAATTCCCTTGTCACTTAATGTTTCAGATTCGGATAAGTTAAGCTAGTGTTATCTTATTGAGTCCGAATGTTTCTCAACCTCCAATTTGGACTTTTGTAACTGGATGATCAACCATTGATCCATCCCATCTTTGCCAAGCCTTTTAGTTTATGCTCGTCAACTGGCCAACAAGACATCTTTTCTATATAAGGAGGAAAATGTCATCTTATTCAACAGCTAATCTCTAGTTAATCCAAACTAACCCACACTACAACAGATTTGGGATCTAATGGCGTTTATGTAGCGGCATTTATAACAGATCCCGCTCTAGCACCTATTTCGGAATATTGATTGTAGTTGGGAACCAACGTCTATGCAACAACAAGATCGCTACCAAGTTGGGAACCATAATACGTAGAAGAAGAGGTGATAGCTGATCAAGGGGACTCTATGATTGAGGAGGAGGTCGTAGAGGAACCAGATGAAGGGGATATGTTGGTTGTGAAGAGAGTCCTTAGTAACTCTCAAGTTCCAGAAGATCAACAACAATGAGAAGCTATCTTTCATTCTCGGTGCACTGTCAAGGGAAAAGTTTGATCTTTGATTATTGATGGTGAAAGTTGTACTAACGCAACTTCTCTTTCTATGGTGAACAAGCTCAAACTACAAACCAGCCCTTACCCCACGCCATACACCATTTAATGGCTCAATCAGGGCGAAGGATTACAAGTGAATTAACGGTGTTTAGTAAGCTTTTCCATTGGTAAGTTTTATCAAGATTCATTATGGTGTGACGTTATTCCAATGGATGCCTGTCATATTTTGCTTGGAAGACCATGGTTATTTGAGAAGAGTGTGACACATGATGGAAGAGCTAATACTTATACACTCTTGTGATCCACAACAAGAAGATCATACTAGCCCCTCTCAAACCATCCCATTCGTCCATACCCAAAGAGAAAGAGCCTAATCTCATTACCTTTATGACCACGGAACATCATGAGTTTAGTGAGCATAAGGAACTTATTCTCTTAGACTTAAACACAAACCCTAGAAACAAGTTTGATTGGGTTAGATGGAGGGTTTCTTCTTGAATAAATGAGTGGTGGTCAAAGGGTTGAAAAGTAGAAGGGTAAAGGTTGGTGGTGTCATGAACAAAAGGATCTTGATCAACATGGGAAGAATGAATGGCACTCACTTGCTCTAATTGTTGAAAATTGAAAACTTGCTTTTCTTGAGCCATTCTCAATTGACTAGAAGTCTCCACATTTGCCCTTTCTTTTTGCATTTCATAAATAGAGGCTAAGAGAAGTGAAATAATGGGATCTTGCTCCAAAGATGAATCTCCGCCTCTTGATTTGCTACCTCCCAAATCAGGAGCATATTTAACAAGCTCATGAAGAAATTGCTTAACCTCCTCCACAGTCTTCTTCAAAAATGTCCCTCTGGATGCAATATCGATTGATTCCTTGAGAGAATCAAAGAGTCTACAATAGACGTGTTGAAGTAGCATCCAGTTGGGTATATTATGGTGCGGACACTGACGTTGGAGACTTTTGAATCTCCCCCACGCGTCGAAAAGAGACTCTCCGGCTTTTTGCTTGAAGCTCATTATATCTTCCCGAAGTCTACAAGTTTTGTCGGTCGGGAAGAATCTTTGAAGGAAATCTCTTTTTAAGGCCTCCCATAAAGAATAAAATCCAGGTGGACATATATCAAGCCACATTTCAGCTTTTCCCATTAGAGTCAGAGGAAAGAACTTCAACTTCAAATACTTCGAAGATATCCCAGGTATATCCATGAAACTGATACGCTTCTCGAATCTCTCCATATGAGCAATAGGACTCTCGAAAATATCTCCATGGAACGAGTTACTTTCAAAAACTTCAAGAAGACACAGCTTGAACTCATATACCGCGTCGGGTGGTAATGGTGGTAAGATGATTGGGTTGCCTCCCGTACTCGAAGATGGAACGGCATATGATGGAAGGGTACGGGGTGAATCAGCTTGGACTTCACCCATCAGGACTCGAAGCCTCCTACGATGCTCGATAGGACATCAGCGCGAACCTACATGCACTAACAAGAACCAATAGAAGCATCAAATTCATCTAGATTAGCACAAACTAATTTCTAGCGTGAAAGCAATCTCAAATAACCAAAAACCAAGAAACTAAAACTAGGGGCGCTGGCTCCACGGCAATGCGCCATTTTGTGTAACAGCGGTTTTGTGGACCTCGGTTTTTATCGTTCTTCTCAGGGAGCGAGGGGCCTTGGTCATAGAATCTAAGTCAAAGGTGGGGATGAGATTGCTAGCGTAAGGAAATCGTTTTGAAGGGGTCACAACGCAAGAAACAAAGCTAAGGTCGGTCAAGGAAAGGAAACAGGCTTCGGAGGCTTTTCGGGATGCAAACGGGGATGAGGAAATGGGTTTTGCAACAAGAGAATAATAAAGAGGGAGAATAAGTGGCAATTCCGTTAGAAAATACCAACCGAGCTTCCTCTTTCGAGAATAGTCCGGATTAACTTCCCCAAAGTCCACCACGGACCCGGAGGGTTAATGAAACGGAATTCCCTAGTGAACCTCCTTTCACTTTCGTGGGTGAGCATTAACTATCCCATCTCCTACCTTCAACACAAGTGTTGGATGTGTTCGGAAACTTTCGGACCCAAATACATCCCACTTGAGGGAAGGATAGGAGTGGGAAATTGATTTCCCAACTAATTATTCACTAATATTGCTAACCAAAACCTAATCACCCATTTACACCCTTAATTACCCCCTAACCCATAGGGTTTCTAGCCACTAATCATGATACTAACTAAGCTAACAACATCCAAACCAACCCTAAGCATGATTTCTAACATCAAACAATTATAAACAAGCAAAATAATCAAAGTAGCAAGCAAAACAATTAAAGAAGCAAGAAAGTAATTAGCAAAGCAATTAATGAAAGAGTTAAGGGAAGATAATACTTATCAAATGCTGGAAATGAACAAGGAAAAGCAATAAAAAGGATGATCCAACAATCTCTCAATTGTTTGAATCCCTAAATCTTCAACAACACCACAAACCCTAGAATAATCCAAGGAAATCTCTCACTAATCTCTCTCTAAAACTCACCAATAAAAAGCTGGAAATAAAATCTAAAACTAGAATGGAATCCCATAAAATCGTCACTTGGAGTATATATATACAAAGCAAAATGGTTGGGCAAAATGCTGTCGTTTAAGGCTCAAGACGCGCGATGAAGACAAAAGGTCGCAGGCGCGACCCAGCGAAATCCATAGGCGATTTTGGGCTTCGTAAAATCGTTGGCAAATATTTCTTAATAATAATGTGTATTTTTAATAATTAAATAGGTTTATAAAAGAGAGAGAGTCGCTAGGCGATTTAAGGGAACCTCCAAACCATAAAATAATAAAGATAATTAACTCCGGTCTACGAACTCGATTTCTAAGTTTGAGGGTAAGGTTACGAATCCGAGAATTAAAAGAACTCTCGAATCCGCCTGTTAGAAAACAGACTCTACTAAAATCGAACTTGAAATGAAAAAGAGCGGGGAGAAGTTTAATTAATTTCACGAAATTATATTCTGAACATAAAATATAAAATAATGCGGTTTTCTTTTACAAAACACATACAAATGAAGGAATTAAAGCACAACTTACGTAATTAAAAACAATAATAATGAAAAGCGAACCTTGCTTAATGGTGGATGTTTGAAGAAATAATCCCTTAACTTGACCTTGGTTTGGAGCTTGGATGGAAGGATGTATATGAGAATGGTTAGAAGGGTGGTATAAAAATAATGATGAGAGTGATTATAAGAGAATTAGAGAGGGAGGATGGATAACAGAGAGAATATTGAGAGAGTTTAGGTGGAGTAATGATAATAGTTGGCTATGATGAGTGAAGAATGGTGGGGTATTTATAGGTGGATGATGAGTGATTTGGAGGGAAAGATGAAAGCACATCCCATAAATCAAGCCCTTCCATGCAAGCTTATAGGTCAGGTGGCTTTTAGCAATATTCTGGTCAAGAAAAAAGTCAATCACGTGGGCTAATATTATGGGATTGCATGGGGAAAAACTGGCGCCAAAAATCAGAGAAATTGATATAGGTCAGGCGGCCTATAAGAATTAAGCGCATGGATTGATGACGTGGCAAACAAAGGGCGGACCACTACTGGATGTAAATAACAGGCGGCTTACATGAATTTTTCTGGGCTGGATTCGCGTTTTGGGCATGTTTGAGAATTGATAAAGGTCATGCGGCCTCTATTGTTTTCATGCGGTCTTTATGATCTTTTAGGCCCACTTTATTGACTCCATGGGCCCAATGACCCATTTCGATGCTCGACCCAAATGACTTGCTGAGTTTTGACGATTTAGAATTTTGTTGGTACAAATTCCGGTGTATACAGAGGGCCCCCACTTTGATCAAGTCCGAATAGGATGAAGGTCAAAGTAGCCTGATATGTTTGGAGATGAGTGTCGGTGGTCTTCTGCGAAGATGATGCCTTTCAACGGCGTCCTGAGTGAAGATGGTCCCTTTTATGTCTTCGGCGGCCTTTAGGTGGTAACCGTTGGACGACTGAAGATGTTGGTGATGTCGTCAGAGGCCTTTAGGTGGCAACCGTTGGACGACTGAAGATGTTAGTGATGTCATCGGCGGCCTTTAGGATGCAACCGTTGGACGACTGAAGATGTTAGTAATGTCGTCGGCGGCCTTTAGGTGGCAACCGTTGGATGACTGAAGATGTCGGTAATTTCATCGGCGGCCTTTAGGTGGCAATTGTTGGGCGACTGAAGATGTCAGTAATGTCGTCGGTGACCTTTAGGTGGCAACCGGAAGGTGGATGATGTCAGTGCTCTTTTATGTGGCGACCGGAAGGTGGATGCTGTCGGTGCTCTTTCATGTGGCAACGCAAGATGGATGTCAGCGACCTTTTAGCGATAGCTGGAAGATGATGTCCCGGTTTTCCCGTTGTTGGTGACGGTTCCCTGTATAGAAACCAAAGAAGAATGTCAGATCATTTTGAACAATGACTGGAGATACAGAGATTTACCTGTCTGGCAGATTGATCGCAGTTGATCTGAAATGTCGACGATGCCCAACGGATTTTCCCGAGGCGGATCGGATTTTCTCGATGTTGATGGTGCCCACTTTGATTGAGTACTGGATCAAAGTAGATTTGTTTTGATGGACACCGGTCGAGATATGAATTTGATGTTCTAGTCTTTCCCAATGTCGTTCCAGTCTTTCCCGGTGTCGTTCCAATCTTTCCTGGTGTCATTGTTTGGCATGTTCAATGCCGAGGGACTCCATCGATCGCGAAGTCGATGGCCTTGGGGTAGAGTCTTTACCGGTCACGATGCCGATGGTTCTGATGTTTATGGGGCCCAACGGATTTTCCCGAGGCGAAGCATTTGATGATACCCAACGAATTTTTCCAAGGCCGCTGACTGTGCTGGTGATGTCCATGGCAACTTTTGTTGCTTTGGCAGACTAGAAGATTGTCATAAGGATGAGCTTTGGACGATAGTCCGCTTGAACTTGAAAGAACTCATCCAGAGTGTGATTAGAACTTCCTCTAATCTTGCTCTTAATGATTTGTAGCCGAGCTTGAGTCTTTCTGAGAGATAACATTCTTTGATTCTCCTTCTGTTCTCGATGAGTATGCATGCACCTGGTCTTCTAGACTCTAGACTCCTATGTACTTATGCATGACTGTTGACTTTATGCATGACCTCTTGATGTAATGCAATGACTAGGAGAATATGTACATGAACAATATTTTACAATGCATGTGACTCAATATGCAAACAACCCCTAATACCAAGATTAGAACGATGATTATGCAATGAATGGTATTTTACAATGCATATGACTCAATATGCAGAAAGCCCCCAATACCAAGACTAGAACGATGATTCCCTAAATGTCAGAGCAACTCGACATGCAATTTTAAGACAGGGCAAGATGGGTGAGGCTTATGACGAGGCCTGATGATAAAGGCGTTGTCCTGAATGATTTGTCTTGTCCTCTTGCTTTCTCAAAGCATTGTGGAGATAAGTAGAGCCTCGCTGCAAGTTATCTGAGGGTTAGGGGATCCCCCAATTCAGATGAACTCTTCTCTTAAGTCGGATGTTGTTTGTAATTAGCTATTGATGTGGCTGATTTCTTGTCCTTGATGAATGGGCCTCGCTCAGATGTGCTAAAAACGGACCTCAAAATGTTGAATCTCGCACTTGCACTAGTGATCGAGTCAAAAATCTCTTGGTGGTATGGGAGGATGAAAAGGGTTGGCAAAAGAAAGGGTAAGTCTAATGATGGTCAGACGGGTTCATGAGGCGCTTAGTGAAAAAGAGATGATGGTGGGTCGATGGTTGAATCTGGGTTTGTCATGATTGACAGATGACAATGTTTCAGCTAAGGCTAGACGGATGGCAAGGGTTAAGTCACCTCATAGAAGAAGAGGTGAGGGAATGGTTGAGATGGATTTGGGTAATAGGGAGAGAAGTGGTTTGCTATTTGGATGTGAAAGTGATCCAAGACTGACAGAAAGAAGGTTGAGGAATTATGATGGTAGGGATATGCAAGAGCTTCAAAATCCAGGGTTTACTCTTCTTTTGTCTAACTTGCCATGACGGGTTTTCAGGCTAGCCTCTCTTATTCTCTCACTCTCCTTTTGCCTATCATGGGATTCTAGGCTAGCCTCTCTTGTTCTCTCTCTCTCTCCTTTTTCCTAGTCTAGGATTCCATGATAGCCTCTCTTATTATTATTTTTTTCTCAAAGACCAAAATTTTGAGGACAAAGGATGCTCCGTTAAGTGAATTGTAGTAGTCGGGCCTCAAAGAGGTTCTACTACGTATCCGATGTGGAATCGGGCTAGTCGTAGTTCATAAGGTACAACTTCAAAGGATTGGTGCCTCGAGGAGTACTTGGTGAGGTAGGCTTGAGAATGGCTATGAAGGTTCAAAGGTTTGATGAGTTTTATGGATGCAAAGGCGTGATGACGATGCGAAGGCTTGGGGTGCAAGGCTTGAGAACTATTTGGAAGGTTTATGAACGAATTTTCGGTGTGCGTGACTATTAGCTCCGTCCCCGGTTAATCTCCCTCTTCTTTTTTTCTCTTTCTTTTCTCTTTTTCTTTTCTCTCATTTTTGTTTTCACTTTCTTGTTCCCTTTTTTTTTGTTGGCATGCTTCGAGACTTGGACGACCCAAATAGGGGTTTACTCTCCGAGCACAGGGTTTTCCATACGCAAACAAAGTGCTTAAGGGACATGAACGTCATACCACTCATGCCGCCCCATGTTGGTGAGCCAACTAGTAATTCTCTCTTTTCTCCTTTCTTTTTTTTTCTTCTCTTTTTTTTCGATTTCCTTCTTCATGAGATTGACTCATGTTCGTCTTTCTGATGTTATTAGTCACAACACACCTTTTGGATTTTGGGTAGATATGGATTGGTTATGAGGAGAATGACCGGGTTGGTCGAGGCTGAACGGTGAGCCTGATGAATGATGCAAAGAGGGATGATTTGGTGAAGGGGAATTTGGGATGAAGATGAAGGTTATAAGCAAGGGAAAATGGGAAGGTAACAGGTGATATGGATGCTGATGTGGGTGGTGAGATGGTAGCTCCCTGTCCTAGGCACATTTTTTTCATCTCTTAGTCTAGGAGTATAGAGATGTCCACTTTCAAGAGACTGGTGGTTTTGGTCTTTTCTCCTTTTGCCTAGCCTGCTTGATGAATGGAGACTGACTTCTCTCTTTTTTGTTTTTTTTTAATTAAACCCTGGATTCATGGGATGACAAACTTGGTGAATGAAAGAGTATATGAAGGTAATGATAGATGGATGTGTCAGACTTGGATGTTAAGGCTAATGAATGAGTGAAAGAGTTTTTCAACTGAAGTTAAGAGTGCAAGCACAAGATTCTCAAAGATTCATCTTATTGTATTCAAAAGGCATGCATATCACGGACCAACTCAATGTCTCCCCTAATTCACTCTGAAACAGAATGCTCAAAGGAATTCAGACCCTAGTTAACTTCAGAGTCCTCTTCCTGTGGTGTTGCCTTTCCCTGTTGACTGCTCTTGGAGGGTCGTTGCTCTAGTTGGCTTACTGACTAAATTACATTAGTCTTCAGCGCTCCTAGAAGGGTTGCTAGGTGAACCAGTAGGCCTCCTATTAGGACTGGAATTCTTTCATCCTTAGATGGTGACATTCTCATTGTTCATGGTCTTAAGTTGGATACATATGTCTTAAAGGTAAACGTGATATCCCAAATGATGGGTTAGGATGCTTTTGAGACCTTGTTTGAAGGTAGTCAGTTGTAGGCGCAAAGGTATAGTCTCGTTGATGTGAGACAACTTGGTGTGCCATCTTTCGAAATAATCCATGAAGGGCTCGTCTTCCCCATGCTTCATGGTCGTTAGATCACCCATTGTGGCATGCTTCTTCTGGATACGACTGTAGTGATTGATAAAGGCCTTAAACAGCTCATTCCAGTCAGCCTTGACTTGAGGTAATAGAGCATGGGACCATACTTTCGCTTCTCCATCTAGGATGGGAAGACTGTAGGGTACAAGTCAACATCAATTCTCTGAAGAGGTGCTAGTCGCATGAACTCGATGTGGTGAGTAGGATTTTCAGATGGCTTGAAATTGATGTTGGGTACTTCAACTTTGTTAGCCACCTTCATGACCGGGTGGATGGGCAAAGGCACATCTATGTACTTGTCAGCAAAGGCCGGAACAGTGCCCATCATCTTGGTAAGACTCTCAAGATTTTGTTCCAAGGCCTTGATAGCAGGATTTTCAATGACTTTGGGAACTTCTAAGACTGCTTTGGATTTCCCTTTGAACGACCCTGAGCCCCAATGACTTATCCTCTACAGGTGTCTTGACAAGTTCGGGCTCAGATTCATACCCATGGACTTTTATGACATCATCATCTCCCTCAGTATTTAGGCCCAGCTTCTCATTGATTATTGTGATGGTCTGCACCATGCCATCCATCACTTGTTGTTGCTCATGGAGCCTCTTCCCGATCATTTTCTCCTGTTCAAGAGAATTTACAAACACAAAGGCTTGCATCTTAGTGTAAAGGTCTTCGAACTGCTTGGAAATGTTAGCTTCAGCGCCTTGGACAAGGATCCCTTGGATCCGTTCCTCACTGATAATTCGAGCTCTGGGTTGAATGACAGATGGGTCGCAGCTGGGATTCAAAATCAACAGGTCGATATGTGGATCTATGATGCGGTCCTGGAGTCGATCTCCTATCTTGCCTGTATGGAAATTTGTTAGTGACTCGATAATCAACTCTGACACTTTCTACCCGATGCATGCATGCCTTAAAAGACCTATATGAGACCCTAGCAAACTTGACGACTATATTCTGACACAAGAGACTCACCCACTTTTTGGGAGTGCATGACCTAACTCTATATGGACGTGACAACAGAACATTATAAAGGGTCGAATAAAGTCTAATGTAGCGAGTTGATCATAAGTTGGAAAGCACAAGTCAGTGTTTCTCACTTCGGATGTGCTTAATCCACGGGCTGACCGTTTTAAGGAGAATTCGTAACTTAGCCCAACAACTCAGACAACACTAGCTATATTAGGTATTATGCGAACTAGAATAATGTTCCACAAGATTGACGACCCATTTTTTTCATTTTCTTTTATTTTTATTATTTACTCAGAGAAGATGGATATTGTAAAGGACTGAATAAAACCAACAATAAGCGAGTTATAATTAGTTTATAGGCTTAATTGACAAATCCAATATGGTTGGTCCTAACAATGGGTCGACCATAAATGTGATTGATTTATTAATTAAATCCATCAATTAATTTACTCAAGCCTAGTGACTATTATGCAGTCTAAGACGTTATCCATTAACTTTGTTGGACTTTTAATTAGACTTTTTTTGACCTTTGTTAAGAGAATTTCATAATGGACCATATAAAATCATCTAAGGTGAGTCAATTTTTATTTTTTTAATTAAAATAGCTAACCCTTGCACATAAATGGGCTCTTCCATTTGGCTAACCATAATGCCTCTAGGGTTAATTATATTAATCAATAAATAACCATTTTCTCAACCCAATGAATTTTATATGGACTAGAATGAAACCTCCAAACTAGGGTCGATTCTTTACAAAAAGGAAAAGGGGAAGGGAAACACATGCACACATAGCATACAACATGAGGGGCATCCTAAGCCAAGGCTCTATATTCATGGATTTTTTATGGTCGGAATACATGGCCTACCGCATGTTCTCGCCTCGGTGTACTCTTCACCCTCATAAATTTTGGGCAAAGTGTGTGAGGTCTTGCTCGTCGGACTTCAAGGAAGCCTTGGAGTATAACATGGGGAGAGGAGTGACCAAATGCTTAGAGATGTGGAGTGCATCCCTATAGTAGTGGCCACCTGCTCTCGGGGATAATCCTAGTTTACCTAACTGTTGCCTTTGTGCTCACATGTCAAAAGACCTGATGAGTGGCCCGGTAGGCAAAGATGTCAAAAAAAGAAAAATAAAATTGCGAAATAAGTCAACTTCTCCATTTTACAATTTCAAATCAACTCGATTTGTTCAAGTTTTACCCTCTTTTTAAGTTTAAGTCCTCAGTGGAGTCGCCAATCTGTAAGACCCCGGGAAAGGAGTGACCCTCTCTTCCCGATGAAGGCTACTTAGGTGATTGAGAGCCGACTAAGGTTGCTTAATCCTTAAATAATGATATTTTTACTTTATGAAATTCGTTTTCGGGGTGATGAAACTTTATTAATTTACAAACCTATTTATATTACAAAAATACTCGAAATTATACAAAAAATATTTTACTAATGATTTACATTCAATTATCCATAAATCTTGGGCTGGAGGGGAAAGACGAGGCTCACCTAAAAGAGTTAAAGGCTATGCGGGCTTTAACAATTCTAGGCATGGGCCCATCTGTCCTCAGCCCAAGAGAAAACCTGACCTTTATCATTTTATAGGCCCTTTTTCTCTTGGCCGATTCCTTAATTCATGAAATATGACGTAAAACCATTGACAAACATTTCTTAATAATAATGTGTACTTTTAATAATTAAATAGGTTTATAAAAGCGAAAGAGTCGCCAGCCGACTTAAGGGAACCGACAAACCATAAAATAATAAAGATAACTCCAGTCCACGAACCCGATTGCTAAGTTCGAGGGTCAGGTTAAGAATCCGAGAATTAAAAGAACTCTTGAATCCGTCTGTTAGAAAACAAACTCTACTTAAACCGAACTTGAAATAAAAAAGAGCGGGGAGAAGTTTGATTAATGTCACGAAATTATATTCCGAACATGCAATATAAAATAATGCGGTTTTCTTTTACAAAACACGTACAAATGAAGGAATTAAAGCACAAATTACATAATTAAATACAATAATAATGAAAAACGAACCTTGCTTAATGGTGGATGTTTGAAGAAATGATCCCTTAATTAACTTGACCTTGGTTTGGAGCTTGAATGAAATAATGTATATGAGAATGGTTAGAAGGGTGGTATAAGGATGATGAGAGTGACTACAAGAGAATTAGAGAGGGAGTATGGATAATAGAGAGAATTTTGAGAGAGTTTAGGTGGAATGATGATAATAGTTGGTTATGATGGGTGAAGAATGTTGGGGTATTTATAGGTGGATGATGAGTGATTTGGAGGGAAAGATAAAAGGCACATCCCACCAATCAAGCCCTTCCATGCAAGTTTATAGGTCAGGCGACCTTTAGCAATATTCTGGTCAAGAAAAAAGTCAATCATGTTGGCTAATATTATGGGATATCATGGGGGAAAACAAGCGCCAAAAATCAGAGAAATTGATATAGGTCAGGCGGCCTATAAGAGTTAAGCGCACCCATTAATGACGTGGCAAACAAGGGTGGGCCACTATTGAATGTAAAGGACAAGTGGCTGTAGGACCCGGAAAATTCCAGTTCGGGGAAATTGTTTCCGATGCGCTACTTAAGTGATCGGGAGCTGACTAAGGTTGTTTAATCCTTAAATAAAGATATTTTTATTTTATGAAATTCATTTTTGGGGTGATGAAACTTTATTTATTTACAAATCATTTTATATTATTTAAATAATCAAAATTGCATAAAAATATTTTATTAATGATTTATGATCGGCCCATTACCGAATCCGGGCCAAAAAGGAAACAAATGGGCCGCCAGAAAGATCAAAATCCGCATAGCTTTTGATGTTTTCTTGACTGGGCCATGCAACACAACCAATCACTGACTATTCAAAAGGTGGGAAATTCAGCTTTTCCCAATTTATTACAGTGATCACAATCACTCCATAACTCCTTGTTTTCATTATAAATACACCAAACCAAACCTTCTCTTTAAAAATAACAAACTCTCACACATCCAAGCACGGCAAAGGATAGGAATTATTAAAGACTAGGCGAGGCAAAAAGAACGCTAATTATAATGTCAGGGAGGCTGTTTGGCTATGTAGCTTAACAAAATAGAAATGAATGCCTCAATCACTTTGTCACAGCGTGCAATGCAAATATGTAATCTCAAGCAAGATGCAAAGTAAGTTCTAGAGATGCAACTAATGGTGGAGTCACTTAAGAAATCAAGGAATTGATAAAAATGATCAATTCAAGCTTTTGGTTATGTGGACTCACGGGATAGGGCTCAGTCAACTAAACCTAGTCCAAAGATTTGCGGCACGCATATTTACACTTACTAAGATAGTTAATGCAGTTAAGCACTGTAGACACTGGGATTTGATTCGATATAATCCCGACTTATCAAAAGTTTGAATAAAACATCAAGGGCCGGATACATCATTGAGCCAATGTAGCAGGCAATGCAAACAAAACAAGTTTAAGGTGGCCCACTACCGAAGACAAAACTCGCACGGGTTTTAATAAAAGGAAACGGCCCAGAACCAGGACAGGCCTAAGGTGCGGTCTAGCCCAGAGACTTCAAAACCCGCGAGGCTTAACTACTAGCCAAAGCGCGTCGTTTTGCTCCGTCCACGTCAGCAATCCGTGTGCGGGAATTATAAAACCTGCATGGGTTTTCTCTTCCAGAATCTGGTGCCGAAAATCTTGATCATCCCCATGATATTAGCCCATGTGCATTTGACTTTGCCCTTGACTTGGATGATTTGTGATTGCATGGGGATGGAGGGCATGATCCAAGGGATGTGTCCCCTCCATTTCCCTCCTATACACCACCCTCATCACCTATAAATACCCCCCCTCCATTCCATTCATTTAAACAAACTAACACCATTATTCTACCATTACTCTCCTAAACTCTCATCATACTCTCATCATTCTCACCACTCTCATTCTCATTACTGTACCAAAAAAACATCCCTCACATACTATCCTTCTACCATTCTTATACTCATCTTTCATCCACTAAGTCAAAGGAAGGCAAGGTTTTGATCGGCGCATTCGGGTTCCTAAACAAAAAAAGGTTCGCCTTTATGATTCTTTCGTTATCGTTATTTTAATCATGTAATTTGTATTTCATTTCCATTAATTGTGCATGTTTTGTAAATAAAAACCCTGTTTTATAATGCATGTTGAGAATATAAACTTCCGAAATTAATTAAACTTCTCCCTGCTTTATTTCATTTTAATGTCCATTTTAGTAGAGTCTGTTTTTTAAAAGGCGAATTCGAGAATTCTTATAATTCTCGAATTCGTAACCTTACCCCCGGACTTAGAGTCGGGTTTTGTAGACCGGAGTCATTCTCATTATTTTTATGGTTTGTCGGTTTCCTTAAATCGACTGGCGACTCTTTCATTCTTTTTACAATCCTTTTAGTTATTTAACATTAGAATTTGCACTAAAATAATTAAAAATGGCTTAACATCTCCAATTCGTCATATTGAAGGCTAAAACCGAGAGAAAGTGGGCCAGGAAACAATAAAAACCGCACGGGTTTTACTGTTTCCAACCCCCTTCTCCGCCCAGAGCGGACGCCCACCAAGACTAGTCAAAACCGCGGTTTTGTGGTTCTTAACGACCAGTTGTTTTCTTTTGGGCCCGAATTTGTTGTTTGGGTCGATTTTAAGTTATTATTAATATATTTTGGCGTAATTTCAATTATTTAAATAATAAAAACAGATTTGTAAAATAAATAAAATTTCACCACCCCGAAAATGAATTTCGAAAGTAAAAATATCCTTATATAAGGATTAAGCAACCTTAGTCGGCTCCCGATCACTTAAGTAGCACATCACGGAGAAAAGTGGTCACACTTTTCCCGGGGTCCTACAGATTGGCGAGTCCACTGGGGACTTAAACTTAAAAAGAGGGTAAAACTTGAACAAATCGAATTAAATTGAAATTGTAAAAGGGGGAAGTTAATTTATTTCGCGATTTTATAATTCTTTTTAGGCATCCTTTGCATACCGGGCCACTAATCGCGTCTTTTGACACGTTAGCACAAAGGTGACAGTTAAGTTATACTTAGGTGATTCCCTCAAGAGCGGGCGGGCCACTACTTGTGGGATGCACCCTACATCGCCAAGCATTTGGTCCCCTCTCTCCTCGCGTTATACTTAAAGGGCTTCCTTGAAGTTCTTTGAGCAATACCTCACACTCCTTACCTAAGGGTATGGAGCACGGAGATGAAAACGTGCGGTAGGCCATGTAATCCAACCATAGAAAAATCCAGGAACATAAAACCTTGGTTTAGGGTATCCCCTCATGTTGTATGTTATGTGCTACCCTCTTCCCCTTTTTCTTCTTTTGTTTTAGAGTCGACTCTAGTTTAGAGGTTTTGTTCTAGTCCATATAAAATTCATTGGGTTGAGAAAATGATTATTTATTAATAAGAATAATTGACTCAAATAGCATCATGGTTAGCCCAAGTGGAAGGGCCCATTTATGCTTGAAAGATGATTATTTTAATTAATAAATAAAAATCGACTCGCCTTTAATGATATTATATGGCCCTTTACAAAATTCTCCTAACGAGGGTCCATAAATTAATTAAAAATTCCAACAAAGTCAATGGATAGTGTTTTAGATTGCATAATAGTCACTAAGCTCGAGAAAATTATTTTGTCGATTTAATTAATAAATCCACCGCATTTATGGTCGGCCCGTTGTTAGGCCCAACCATATTGTGTTTGTTGATTAGGCCCATAAATTAATTATGACTCGCTTATTGTTGACTTTATTCAATCCTTTACAATATCCATTTTCCTCGACTAAAATAAAAAATAATAAATAATAAAAACAATAATATAAAAAGAGGTAAAGAAAAAAAATGGGTCGTCAGTCTTGTTGAACATTATTCTAGTCCGCATAATAGTCATTATGGCTTGAGCTGTCTGAATTGTTGGGCCAAGTTACGGATTCTCCTTAAAACGGTCGGCCTATGGTTTGGGCCCATCCGAATTGAGAAACACTGACTTAATTAAATCTATCAATTTAAACCTCGCTCGCTGTGTTTGACTTTACTCGGCCCTTTATAATGTTCTTTCCATAGATCCATATAGAGTTTGGTCATGCACTCCCAAAAAGTGGGTGAGTCCTTTGTGTCAGCATATATGTGTCGAGTCAGTTAGGATCATATAGGTCTCTTAGGGCATGCATGCATCGGGTAGTATGTGTCAGAGTATGTCATCGAGTGTTCTAACCTTGAATTTCCATGCAGGCATCATTGGTGTTCGACTCCAAGCCCACATTCAAGATCCACGAACTGGTCGTTTGATTCCGAACCCGCATTACGATCCATCTGCAACTAGTGACTGCATCATGTCTGGAGAGCAATTCCAAGAAGTCCCGGTCCAAAGCACCAAAGCTAACATCACGAAGCATTTGGACGAGCTCAAAACCAAAATGTAGGGTCTTGTATTCGCTAATACCCTAGTGCAGGAGCAGAAAATGAGCAAAAGGCTGAATGAACAACAATAGGTGATGGATGGTATGCTGCAGGCCATTACTAAGATCAACACCAAGTTAGGGCTAGATGCCGAAGAGGATGATGAAAAAATGCAAGGATATGAATCTGAACCTGAAATCATCAAGACATCCAGATTCTGGAGGAATAGGGATATCTAAGGCTAAGGTTAACACGCCTGAAGTGTCGAAAACTACAAGGGACCCCGCTAATAAGGCCCTTGAGCAGAAGTTAGAAAGCCTCACCAAAGCAATGAGCTCTGTGCCGGCCTTTACTGACAAATCCTTGGAGGTTCCATTTCCTGTTCAACCGACCTTGAAGATAGCTGACAAAGTTGAAGTGCCAAATATTAGGTTCAAACCTTCTCATAATCCTATTCATCATATTGAGGAATTCATGAGGCTGGCACCTTTAAACCGAATTGATGTTGACTTATACTCTACCGTCTTCCCATCCACCCTAGATGGAGAAGCAAAGGTATGGTATCATGCGCTGTCACCCCAAATCAAAGCCAATTAGAGTGAATTGTTCAAGCTTTCATCCACCATTATACTCGCATCCAAAAGAAGCAAGCTACGGTGGATGACCTGACCGTCATGAAGCAATGGGATGATGAGTCCTTTATGGATTACTTTGAAAGATGGCATACAAAGTTGACCCACATCAATGAGACAATCCCTCTCCGCCTACAGTTATCTACCTTTAAGCAAGGACTCAAGAGCAGCCTATCCAAGCACTTGGGGTAGCATGTCGTCAAAGACTTTGATTACTTGAAGGACATTTGTGTCCAATTAGAGGCTACGCACAATGATAAGACCACTTCGCTTGGATGGAAAGGGTCCAGCTCCAACAGGAGGGCTATTAGTGCAGCTAGCCACCCTCCTAAAATTGTGGAGAGTAACTCTATCCAGCACAAGGGGCCTCACGTACAAAAATATGAGACTATTACGCTATTGGATGTTCCTTACTCTCAGGCTCTCGACCGCCTGGTCAAGAAGGGTGTCCTGGTTTTGCCCTTACCGAAAGAAGAGCCAGAAATCAAAGGCAAAACTGGGATGCCAACCAATTTTGCCCCTATCACCGTTGCCGAGGGCATGACACTGAGAAATGTTGGACTTTATGGAACAAGATAGAAGATATGATAAGGGTAGGGACGCTGCCAATGCCAAAAGCTGCCAAGAAACCAAACAATCAAAGTAATCCTATGCCTGAGCATACAAATGCTATCCTCTATGGGGATTTCAGTTTCGAACCCTCCACTTTGATAGAAGAAACAAGTGAACCTGTCCCCGAAATAGTTGGGTTCCCTGAAGGTCTATTCATCCATGGTATTTGGGACAGTGACGAGGATGACGAGCACGAGCACTCCGAGATAGAATGGACGGAGAAAGATGAACCAGATGATATAGCATTTCTTACTCGCTCTAGCTGCCATAACCATAGGAACACCACCATCCCAGTGGCTATTCCTAACCCTACACCAACAAGTGGCAGTGTCAATCAGACCTCCTCTGAAGACCCTCTTCTTTCTCAACTCAAAAAGACCAGGGTTGAGGTCACCATATGGCAACTCATATGCACATCGCATGCTCATAGACAAAAGATGTTGGACGCCCTTACAGCAGTCACGGTATCACCTACAACGACTCTCGAATCCTTGGTTGCTCATGTGACCACCCAACAAGAGATGATTACTTTTGGGATTGAAGATTTGCTCCAAGGAGGAGCATCTCACAACAAAGCCCTGTACCTTACAGTGCAATTCTCCAACAAAACTATCCTACTGGTTCTGGTTGACAATCGTTCAACTGTAAATGTGTTCCCTTGGAGGACGGCGCAAAAGTTAGGGGTTCAATAACAACACTTGGCTCAGAACAGTGTACAACTCCAGGCTTATGACAATTCACCCCGGAGATCAGTCGGATCTATAGTGTTGCGCATTACTACTGGCAGCGTCACTCGGAATGTGGAATTCGTGGTGCCAGACATTCCATCCTCCTTCAACTTGCTACTAGGGAGGCCGTGGCTTCATGAGTTTTATACTTTAGCATCCACCCTACATCGAAAGGTAAAAATGTTGGTTCAAGGTCAGGTGACCACCATCTCGGGAGAGTCTATCAATGTTGTTTTCACTCATAAACAGTCAATTCTCGAAGTGGAGCACAACTCAATGGACGAAGAACTCCACAACTTTGAGCTTGTGGCGATTATGACCCAGGATGAAGCACCTTTTGACTTCGATCCCTACTCAAATCCCAAGGTACATGCTATGCTCAAGAGACAAGGATATTTCCCTGGGATGCCGCTAGGGAAGAATCCGAAAAACAAAATTCCTCCAGTGTTCAAGACCTTCAAACAGCAAGGAAGGTTTGGCTTAGGTTACAGGCCAACTGAGAAAGAGGTCAGGCTTGCAAAGATGGCTATCGTTGAACAGAAGAGGATTGACAATCCTCCCACTTTATTCTAGATGAAGCCCTATCCACTTACTTTGAATGGGCAATTTGTTAGGGAAGGTGATGATTTTCCCTATTATGGGTTCCCTGAGCCATTCTATCTAAAGAACAAAGGGATTCAGGTCGCTGGACTAGAAGTCTTCAATGATTGCTCCATTAATATGGCTATTGTCTTTGTTCCCGCTCGGGACAAACAACGTCTATTAGAATGGACTCATCTTACTGGGAGCAACATTTTTGGCATGCAGTTTGGACAAGAAGCTGTCCCAGAGAAGTTTGAAGCTGATCCAACCCAAGTTTCGATCCAAGTCTCATGATTACTAAAGACGGAGAAGCTAAGGCGGTCTCGTGGGTCGATGCTGAGGAGAATAATTTTGCTTTATCTGTAGGAGAGTCTGTTCCTAAGGACATAGGGTCAGGTCTTAAGGGTTTAGAGTCAAGTGAGTCTGGTCTTGAGTATGCTGGCGATGTATTCCTTTCTGCATTCAATAAGATGAACCTTTCTGCTTACTTTGATTCTTCTTTCCCCTCTTCCCTGAACTGCTGCGCCAATAATAATACTGGAATTTAATGAATCCTTAAAAGAATTTTCTAATAAATATGAGCATAAAATGGTGGTATTGGAAGACACTATCACCATTAATGTGGGCATGGAAGAACAACATAGGGAGTTGAAGTTGTTTCACCATAAAGAATTTTGTGTTTATTGTTCTTAGAATATTGTTCTTAATTTCTAGCTTGTTTGTTTAGATCATGAATGTTGGAGTTGTTTATGTTGTTAGAATGATAATTGAGATGATTAGAGGCTAGAATCTTTTGGGTTAGGGAGAAATTAAGGATGTGAGTGGTTAATTTGGCTTGGGTTAGCAATTCTAGGAGGTAATTCGTAGTGGAGTCAATTTCCCATTCCTATTCTTCCCTCAAGTGGGATGTATTTGGGAACGAAGGTTCTTGAATACATCCAACACTTGCGTTGGAAGAGAGGAAATGGGATAGTTAATGCTCATCCATGAAAGTGGAAGGAGGTTAACTAGAGAGTCCCGTTCATTTAACCCTCCAGGTCTGTGGTGGGCTTTAAGGAAGTTAATCCGGATTATCCTTGAAAAAGGAAATCCGGTGGGTTTATTCTAACGGGATTGTCACTTGATTCTTCTACTTTGTTGCTTCCTAGTTGCGAAACCCTCGTTCTTATTGCCATTTACATTCTGAAATCTCCTGACACTCATTTTTCCATATCGACCGGACATAGTTTTGTTTGTGTTCTGTTTCCGCTGTTCATCATCTTAAAACCCTCTAATTATCTTGTGATCTTGAACCTCACCTAGAGTCATGTCGCCCTAGCCAAGGCCCCTAGCTCCTTGAGAAGAACGATATAAAACCGGGGTATAAAAACCACGTTACAAGTCCTATGAGAGTGTTCACACCGGGGTCGTAGTCATGGGTAATGACACAGCTTGCAAGGTTGCAGGAATCGGCAGCATCAAAATCAGAACTCATGATGGCATCGTTAGAACTCTCAAAGAGGTTCGTCATATCCCTAACATGACTCGAAATTTAATTTCTTTGGGTACTCTTGAGGCTAACGGCTGCAGGTACAAAGGAGAAGATGGTGTTTTGAAAGTATACAGGGGTTCCATGGTTCTTATGAAGGGAATCAGGAAGGGCAGTCTGTACATCCTGCAGGGGTCTATAGTGACAGGATCTGCAACGACAGTCCTAAATCTTGATGAGTCCGACAGCACAAAACTGTAGCACATGAGACTAGGTCACATGGGAGAGAAGAGAATGTCAATTCTAAGCAAGAAGGGATATATTGATGGCGCAAAGATCGGCAAGCTGGAGTTTTGCGATCACTGTGTCTATGGAAAACAAAAGTGGGTTAGTTTTTCAAGGGCTAAACACACAACAACAGCGATCCTTGATTATATTCATTCAGATTTGTGGGGTCCTGCTAGAGCACCATCACTGGGTGGCAAGCGTTACATATTGACATTCGTGGATGACTTCTCGAGGAAGACTTGGGTTTATTTCCTGCGTCACAAGAATGAGACATTCTCATATTTCAAGAAGTTCAAAGCTTTGGTGGAGAACCAGACAGGCCGGAAAATCCAGAAACTCAGGACTGACAATGGGTTGGAGTTTGTTGATGCTGAATTTACTAAATTCTGCGAGGAGCATGGGATTGCGAGGCATCAAACCTTGGTGGGTAAGCCTCAGCAAAAAGGCGTAGCCGAGAGAATCAACAGGACACTTTTGGAGAAAGCTCGCTGCACGCTATCGAATGTAGGGCTTTGGAAGAACAAATCTTTATGGGCAGAGGTGATATCTACTTCCTGCTATCTGCTGAACAGATCACCTCATGCCTCTATCAAATACCAGATTCCAGAAGAAGTGTGGACAGGTAATCCAGTTAATTATTCAAAATTGAGGATTTTTGGATGTCATGTTGTAACGTGGTTTTTGTACCCCGGTTTTTATATCGTTCTTCTCGAGGAGCTAGGGGCATTGGTCATAGAATCTAGGTCAATGGTCGGGATGAGATCGCTAAGGTAAGGAATTCGGTTGAAAGGGGTCACAAAGCGAGAAACAAATCTAAGGTCGGTCAATAATAGAAAATGGGCTTCGGAGGCTTTTCGGAATGCAAACGGGGATGAGGAAATGGGTTTTGCAACAAGGGAATAATAAGGAGGGAGAATCAAGTGGCAACTCCGTTAGAAAATACCCACTGAGCTTCCACTTTCGTGAATAGTCCAGATTAACTTCCCCAAAGTCGACCACGGACCCGGAGGGTTAATGAAACGGAATTCCCTAGTTAACCTCCTTCCACTTTCGTGGGTGAGCATTAACTATCCCAACTTCAACCTTCCAACACAAGTTTTGGATGTATTCGGGAGCTTTCGGACCCAAATACATCCCACTTGAGGGAAGGAAAAGAGTGGGAAATTGATTTCCCAACTAATTACTCGCTAATATTGCTAACCCAAACCTAATAACCCGTTCACACCCTTAATTACCCCTTAACCCATAGGGTTTCTAGCCATTAATCATGATAAAAATTATGCTAACAACATCAAAACCAAACCTAAACATGACTTCTATCATCCAACAATCAAGAACAAGCAAAATAATGAAAATAACAAGCAAAGTAATTAGCAAAGCAATTAATAAAAGAGTTAAGGGAAGAGAACACTTATCAAAATGTTGTAGATGAACAAGAAAAAAGCAATGGGAATGATAATCCAACAATCTCTCAATTGTTTGAATCTTCAATCCTTGAATCACACCAAAAATCCATCAAAACCCTAGAATAATTAAGGCTAATCTCTCACTAAAACTCACTAATACAAAACTGGAAATAGAGTCCAAGTAACTAGAATCCGATCCCCCAGGATAATCGTCAAAAGGGATATATATACAATGCAAAACAGTTAGGCAAAACGTCGTCGCACAAGCCGAAAACACGCGCAGAAAAATGGGAGACCGTAGGTACGGTCTCTGCCGGCCCAGGGGAGGTAGCGGGTGCTACCAGTAGGGTGGCGGGCGCTACCCTGCGAAAACTGTTGGGCGATTTTTCCATCGTAAGACCGCAGGTGCGGTCCGGGAGACCGCGGGTATTGTCTTCCTCGGTCCAGCCCAGGGTAGCGGGTGCTACGCCCTGGGTGGCGGGGGCTACCCTCTTGTGCAGGTGTGTCGAGACTACCGCGAGTGCTGTCTCCTAGAATGCAAGTGCGGTCTCCTTCAGGGCAAACCTTCTGTTGGGCGTAGCGGGTGCCACGCCAAGGGTGGCGGGGGCTACCCTACTCTTTTCTTCCCTTTGTTCCTTCCTTCTTTCCAAGGCATGTAACGCCCACTACAAGGATCGTAGTGGGTGTTACCTCACTAATTTGCACTAAATGAAGGGAAAGTGGTCCCGGATCAACTCCGCTTCGGCTCTCGGCTCGGCTCGGCTCGGGAAATCACCAAAAGGCTAAAAAATGGCCCGTTTTAGCTCGTTTTTGTGTAAAACGCCAAAACCTACAAAATAACCAAAAACATACTAAAAAGGCATGAAAATAAACACGAAACGAGTCAAAAGCCTAAGAATTAAGGCGTTATTTAGACATAAAAATGGGTCTAAACACCTGTATATGCCTATGTGAATGATGGGAAGTTGTCTCCCAAGGCTGTTAAATGCATGTTTCTAGGTTACGGGTCTGAGTCTAATGGATATAGAGTGTGGTGTCCTGATTTGAAGAAAGTTATTCAATCTAGAGATGTAACCTTTAATGAAACTGCTATGTTATCTGGAATAGAATCTATCGGTACTTCTGATGATGCAGGAGATCAGGAGAAGGATACAGGAAGAATGGTGTTCGAGGTGGAGCAGGCTCAAGGTGGAGCTGCTGGAACCTGCAATCGGGAGCAAACTGCTGATGATGCTCCTGAAACAACTCAGGTCGATGAGCCTGAGAGTGAGACGAATGTTCCTCAGGTGGAGGAACAACTATGCATTGCTAGAGATCGTCCTAGGAGGGAGATCAGGAGACTAGCGAGATATACTGAAGAAGATGATGCTATGATTGCTTATGCGTTGAGTGTTACAGAGAAGACTCTTGAAGGTGCTGAACCTTCTACCTATCATGATGCCATCTCTTGTCCGAATGCCTCAAACTGGATAGGAGCTATGCAAGAGGAGATGGAGAGCCTGCAGAAAAATCATACTTGGGAGCTATATGAGTTGCCTAAAGGGCGACGAGCTCTTACTGCGAAGTGGGTGTACAAAAGAAACGAAGGTATCCCTGGTGTAGAAAGTGCAAGGTGGAAGGCCAGATTAGTGGTAAGGGGTTGCAACCAGAAAGAAGGAATCGACTACAACGAAGTATTCTCGCCGGTCGTGAGCCATACGTCGATCTGCACCTTGCTTGCCTTCGTTGCTCTATTTGATTTGGAGTTGGAGCAACTTGATGTGAAGACAACCTTCCTCCATGGTGAGTTGGAGGAGGAAATATATATGAGGCAGCCAGAGGGTTTAATCGTTCCTGGTAAACAGGAACAATTATGCAGATTGAGGAAGTCCTTGTATGGACTTATAGAGGCACCCAGACAGTGGTACAAAAGGTTTGATACCTTTATAGTAGGGCAAGGGTACACAAGAAGTCACTATGACAACTGTGTGTACTACAGGCAATTTGAAGAAAGGTCTTTCATTTATTTATTATTGTATGTTGATGACATGTTGATTGCCTCCAGGGACATGTCACTTATAAAGAAGCTGAAATCTCAACTCAACCAAGAGTTTGAGATGAAAGACCTCGGAGCGGCGAAGAAGATTTTGGGTATGGAGATCCAAAGAGATAGAAAGGCATGGAAGTTATTCTTGTCTCAGAAGAAATATCTGGAGAAGGTGTTAGACAGGTTCAACATGAGAAACTGTAAAGCAGTTTCAAGTCTGCTAGCTGCACACTTCAAGTTGTCTGGTGAGAATTGTCCTAAAACTAATTTGGAGGTAAGGAGGATGTCTAATATTCCCTATGCTAGTGCAGTTGGTAGTTTGATGTATGCTATGGTGTGCACTAGACCTGACATGTCCCATGTAGTTAGTGTGGTGAGTAGATATATGCAGAATCCAGGGAAGGAGCATTGGGAAGGAGTGAAGTGGATCCTCCGCTATGTGAAGGGTACTTTGGAGAAAAGCATCCTGTATGATAGAGGTAGTGCTGCAACGTCTGATATTGCAGGTTATCTTGATGCTGATTATGGTGGAAATCTAGATAGGAGACGCTCAATTTCAGGGTATGTGTTCGTCATGTGTGGAGGAGTAATATCTTGGAAAGCTTCACTTCAATCTATAGCAGCCCTGTCTACTACAGAGGCTGAATATATTGCTGCAACGGAAGGAGTGAAGGAGGCCATCTAGTTTAGGGGATTGGTCATGGAGCTTGGAGTACCACAGGGCAAGACCGTGGTTTATTCTGACAGTCAAAGTGCTATACATCTGACAGAGAATGACACTTATCATTCGAAGACCAAGCATATAAGCATCAGGTATCACTTCATCAGAGATACAGTTACTGCGGGAGATATTGTTGTAAAGAAAGTGCATACTTCTGATAATCCTGCAGATATGTTAACCAAGCCTCTATCTATAGCTAAGTTCGAACATTGTTTGGACTTAGTTGGTGTTTTGAGTATGTGAGAGCCCTGCGAGGCAACGCCCCACGGAGGGGCGTGTTGATGGCGACAGTCAAGGCATTTATTATGGACTAATATCTCGGATCATGGTCCAAGGTGGAGATTGTTGGGTTTGTGTGGCCCATTGGATCCTCGGGGTCCAGATTGAGGGAGGAAGAACGGGGCACCACTAGCGTTACATGGGACGCCAGCAGTGCCCCTCACAGAAGGTCACAAGATGGAGACACCACCAGCGTCATTTGGACGCTACTAGCGTCTACTTGCAAGGAGACGCTACTGGGGGGGTATTATGACGCCGCCAGGGGGCCTTCCCCTCACCCAGCGTTCTATTCGAAACCGAAGACAAGCAAACGCTACTCACTTGTGCTTCGCCCGCTACTAGCGCCACTTCCAGTGGCCTTGATTCACATGACGCGGCCAGCGTCTCAGCATGCTATTCGGTCTGCGGCGGAATTCGTCTGTAGCGGTTTTAGGTTATTTATTTTAACCTAGTTTTCTTTGCCCCTCAACTAGTATAAATACGGTATATGTTTCTCCACCAAAACATATCGGTAAACACAGAGAGCTAGAGAGAGAAAATATTGAGAGAGAAAGGGGTCTCACCAATATTTTTCCCAGTGTATCCTGAGAGATTGTGAGTTGACGGTTGAGAGATTGTTATTGTAATCTCCTTTGTGGATCGCATCACACCCTGTGATAGTGATCAGGTTGTACTCCTCCTTTCTCATAGTGGATTATTTTGTGGCTGTCGCTGTCCGTAGATTTTTCTCCGGGTTCTTCGGTTTCCTACGTAATTCTGGTGTTTGATTTTATCGCTTAATTTTCGGTCCTAAATTTTGTCGTAGTATCCGTCATCTCGTTTTCGATTCTATTATTCGCTTCCACTGTTACCTTGCTACTCACTTTTCTCTAACAACATTTATTGCCAATTTGCCATAGTGATTATTTTGCAATTTATTAGTTTACAATTATAGTTAAAAAAAACACAGAAAGAACAGAGAAGGTTGAAATGACCAAATATTGTTGTTATGTAATGGATGTGTAACATTAATTGCTCAAAGGTGTGGAAATACCTTCAGTGATCATGTATTACATGAGACCCTCAGTCTTTTCTAATTCTTGCCTTCTCCAAGGTATGAATTTTTATTGGTTTTCTTATAATTCAAGGTTCTTTTGTAGATTATTGATAGTGTGCCTAAATATATTCTAATTTTTCTGGTGCCTTATGGTAATGCCTTTTGTTTGAAGCAGAGGCAACGCCGAAGAGTGATGAGGATGATGGGTATTCCAGGGTTTACTTTTTACCACTTAAAGAGTCATTTACAGGTATTGTTGCTACCTAATGGGTCTATGCTTATGTGAAAAAGATGGATGGGTTTATAGTGAAGATGATTTGTGTTGTTGCAGAAATACAGACTGGGGAAAAACCATCACTCAGAAAGTAGTCATAACATGAATCCAAGCAACAACAGCAACAAGAAGATAGTTTTGATCACAATGACAGTGTTACTCTTGAATATTAGCAATACGAAGAAAATGTAAACGAGAAACACTACTAGATTTAGGCTTACATTTTGTTTACAATTTTACTCTTGAATATTAGCAACTATGATCTGAAGAACTATTTGGTTTCATTTTGATACTTTTCACTTCATTAAGTGAAATTTCAATTTAGACATTATGTATTATTTTACAATTTAGAACATCAAATGAATAAAATTTATGGTTTTTCTGTTATTGTAACTAAATTAATTGTTTGTGTACAACAGGTATAGTATATTATAATGACATCTTTATAAAGTGTATATGACTATCTTTACTATTTCCTATAGATATCTATGTTTTAAAATTGTGCCAAATGTATTACCAACAGATGTATTTGTTGGTCAATGTCTATGAAATTTGGCGGGAAATGTATAACCGACAAATAAAGTGTGTGTAATATTTTTACTGCCTGGGAATAGATTTTCCAACATTTGCATTTGTTGGTATAGGTGACTTATCTCCGACAGACATTAACTGTTGGTATAGAATTCGCAACAACAACAGATCAAAATTGTTGGTATTGGTTCGCAATACCAACAGAACACATTATATGTTGATAATACTTTTACAATCGGGTTTATTTCCAACAGGCTAGTGACAGATAATTATCTGTTGGTAAAACTTTTTACGAACAGATATTATACTATTACCAACAGATAGTCCATGTTGGCAAAAGCTATTTTTTTTTGTAGTGCTATGTAGTCCAGTGACTGTTTTGGTTCGAATTTTATGTTTGATCTTTGTGCAATTTTGTGAATTTAACTTGTCAAGTTCAATTTCGATTTTCTGTCTTAATTCAGGATTTGAGAGAACTTTTCAAGATTTGACATTGTCATTTAGTTTCATAAATTAGATTTCAAGTTAGGTCATAATTAATATCATACGATCTCGTTCAAAGTGTACAACAAAAAGTCACGTGTATTTTAGTGATACGCCTAGATTTATTATAGTTTATGAAAATGCGTAGATTATTAAAAAGTGAAAGTGTATATATACTCCAAGATTAAAAAAAAGGAAAGAAAAATTAAATTGTTGGACGATGTGATGAGTAGAGGTAACTTATTATCTAAAAACAAAATCATTGATACAAGGATTGTTCATCATCAATTAAAATATTACAACACAACCAATATATGTAAACAATAATTTTTTTATTCTTTGTTTGCCGCATGGATGGGAGCACAAACTTTTAAGACGACCACATTTTTGTGGACATGATTCTTAAAACAATACTTGAAAATCAAGCAAGTGAAAAAGAAAAATGAAAATACATCTTGTTTGAAATAAAGATTGGGAGACTTGGACGCTGGATTGTAATTTTACAAAGGAGTGTCCTGTGTCCGTCACAAGATTCCCACCCAATAATCAAAAGCCTTTTGTTGGTTAAAGGCCGATATGGGAAAAAAATGGATATGTGTAAATAGAGAAAGAGACATAAGTTGTACGTGTCGTAGGAAATGATTTAAATCAACATTCAGGAGTGAGGGTATGGTCCCTCCTTGAGTCCCTACAATAGTCATAAACCAAGTGGTTCCTTTGAGCCCATGCCATAGCAGAGAGCTGTTGAGTGGTGAGTCGACCAGTGCCAGAGGGCTCAACTTTTGGTAGCCGATGGCACCAGGCTGGGTCATTGGCTGTGCAACCAGCTAGCTTGAAGTTTCTGTATTTACCCACAAATGGCTGGTAGTTGTAGTTAGCCTTGTACCTTCCATCATCAGTAGCCCATGAAGATGCATCCCAAATTGAGCCGTAAACCCACATTGGCCTTGATGGGAACGTCGCATCACTCTTCCTTGGATATCTTCTTATGGGTACATCATCCACGAAGAATCTGCCATTTGTACAAAACTTTATCATCTTACAAAACATGCTGACTAGTACAACTTTGGACTTTGCCCCCCCTCTTTTTCTCTTGTACGTACGTACAACAATGACAACCAACAAAATTTCTTTGGAAATTGGAATTAAAATCCTCTACTACCATCTGACCAAATAAAGTCGATTTGTCCCTCTCGATCTGCATTTATTTCAACCAAATAGTCACCTAGATTGGGAGTCATCACTAAACATGCAAAATTCCCTTGTCTACGCTGGCCATTACCTCTATTGAAAATAATAAATGTCTTGGGTAAGACACATATAAAGATTCTTGTTATGATATAAAACCTATATATATAAATTAAATTGAAAAGAAACTACATGATTCGCTTCTATAATTATACTAATATATATAAATGATATAAAATCACATTATATCTAGATTATTTAAAATTTATAAATTAGTTGTTGGCATAGCCAACAAATTCAAAGCTTCTTATAATTGATAATCAATAGTATTTTGTCAAAAAAATTAGGGTTAAAAATGATATTAAGCATTAATTTCATAAGGAGCAAGACACTTAAACAGTGTCATGCTCCAAGACACCTATCATCACTCCACCTCAATATTATTCCGGTTTCTACCCATTCACCCATGAGTTACATATTCTACATTGAAAATTTAATGCGACATGTATCAATTATCAACTGTTACTCCCTCTGATTCATATTAATTGTTATCTTTGAAAATTGTAGGAAGAGTTTGACGCTCAAGCACTTAGTAGAGGCTGACGCTAACTTGAAACGTGACTTTAAACGTCAAAGATCAGGAAACAATGAAAGCCCTACTTGAGGCCTTGAAGAACACATATAAGAAACCTTTGGTAGTGAATAAGGTACATATCTTGCATTGTTTGCTTGGGTTTAAGATGCATGAGTCTGATGATATGTATGATAATATGAATGAGTTTAATATGATACTACGAAGTTGAATTGTATGGGATTTAGTTTGAAAATGAGATGAATGGTAACATATTTTTGGCTACTCTACCTAAATCATTGGATAATTTTGTAACTTCTATTACATCTTCGACTAAGAAATATGAGAAATTGAAATTTGCTGAAATCATCCGTAGAAGAGATTTTGATGTGTTTGCGTCTTCGAGGAGTGCTTTGGATGTCAAGAGTAGGAGGAATAGTCGGAGCTTGAGGCAGGGTCGATCTAAATTTAAGGGTCGAAGCATTTAATATGTATTATGTCAAAACTGTTGTGATAGAAGCCATTTTTGTAGGGATTGTCCTAAACTCATGGGCTCGAGAAAGAATAATTATAATGACCATCTTTTATTAACTTTTTCAATTAACTATGGTTGTAACACCTTACATTTTCAATTAACTTTTATTTATTTATTTTTCGATTATTGATAGTCAAAAGGTTTAAAGGCTCATAAAATAAATTGACATAGAGGGAGTACATAAAATGAGGCGTGGGTACACATATCGCAGCTAACAATTCCCACAAACTTCTCATGAAGTTGATAAAAAGATGCCAATTTGACATTAGCGCAACCCTAAGCGTTGCCATTTTGCTTTATTGTTTTTATTTATTTTTGGATGGAACCAATTTGCTTTATTGTTTTGTGATATCAATTACGTCCAATGGGACAAAAGCAATAGAACAAATACTGTGAATGTTATACGTGGACAGACTGGGTACCGGTGATCACGCCAAAGTTGATCGAACGTCAAACCTTTAGATGCGAAACATGACCGAACGCCAAACCTTTAACTGCTTCGGATGTAATCACTTCTAATTTTTTATTCCAAGGGTATTAATGCACGTATAACAAATAAATATCTCGTTTTTCTAACTTTATGTTTGATATTCTCTGTGCTTTCTACTCCTTTTATTTTATATTATTTGTTATTTTGTAAATTTAGTATTGTTTTTTAATTAATAATTTTTTTATATAATATTTTATTAACAATTGTAATATTACATTTTTATAATAGTATTTTTCATTACGAAATTAATGATATTAATTTTATTTAACAAACTATTATATATATTGAGAAATTTATGGTAAAAAATTTATAAATTTGATTGTACAATTTTCAAAGATAGCAAATATGATTTAAACGCATGTAGTACTTTCTAACAGGGGCGAGTGCTTTCGAATTTGAAATCTAAAACCTGATGGTAATCTATCAATGCCAAGGATAATGATTCTTAAAATTCAGGAATGTCATAATGTGTATGTATAAGGTTTCTAAAATGGTACATTAAAACAACTTGTAATTTGTTAGACAAGTTTAAGTTTTGAGCATCTAATATCAAGAACCTAGAACCAATGAATGCACAGAACATTGACCTAATTTTAATATAAATAAATACAGCTAATAAATGTATACATTTTCAAAATCTGGTTGCAGTTCTATTGATGAAACTTTTATTAGATTTTGAGGGAGGTCATGCTCCCTTAGACTATATACAATGCGGAACTCTATTGATGAAACTTTTATTTTCTCTCTCAGTTGTCACATTGTCTCTCTTACTTTTTTTTCATTACTTTCAGTTCTAGAACTCTACAGAGTTCCAAAACTCAAACGAATGAGAAAAAAAAGTAGGAGAGAGAATATGATAACTGAGAAAGAGAAGATAAAAATTTTATCAATAGAATTCCGCATTGTATATACTCTTACAAAACTCGAAAAGATTACAAAGGGAGGTGAGCCTCCCTTTAAAATATTTTCAAAAACTTGGGGAAACTCCATTATCCCTCAATTCTTAAGAATTATAGTAATGCTCCCAATGAATTGAGTTACACAATCTCCTCACTAGTCCTCACTAACCCTATTCAATCAATTTTAATAATCTCAATGAGTGTGGCTATTGAATCATATTTAATTTTTGCGGGAGTCATTTTCTGCCAAAATGATCATGAAGGCATCCTACCCAAATGACATATGGGCTACTTGCAATTATGAAAAGGACTTGCATCTAAACAATTATTTATGTAAACCACGTCATCAGCAATACATAACAGAGCCCCTCAAAATATAATAGTTCATCTACTCACTACCTTTTCCTTTATGCTATCCACATATATATAATTCTATCTAATTTGTTTCCCATTTGAATTCTCCCATGTAACAATTCCATATTTAAACTGAGAATAGTGAATACACATGGTAGGTTGATCATTGACTATTAGTAAATATGGTTAATTAAATAAAACACTTACATGATACATCAGACCATGTTCTTTTATTGGATTAAACCTAATTGATATATCCTAACTTAACTTAATTTATCCTCACTCAATCTAATTTAACCCAATTTCCTAAAAAACACCAAAATCAAAAATAAATTTTAAAATAAAAAAGAAATTCAAATAATATCTTCAATATCATTATTTATGTGATAGTGTTTTACATAATATTCTATCAAAATGTTACTAGATTATATTTTTACGATAGTATTTTTATTATTTTCATATATATTTATAATAGCACATATTGAGAATAAATTATGAGAGTACCTAAATTTTGATTTCCATGTAAACCAGAGTAACTAATAAAATAAGAAATAATGAGTATATTTTAATTACATTTCATGTTTTGTGCTATAATTATAAATCTAATTTATGAGAACTATGGTCAATGACATCATTCCTAATTTAATATTGGGTAGGATCAAACCAAAATTAGTGATCATGCATAACAATTAGCTAGTGAGCAAGCATATAACATATTTTAAATGATATTTGTAAACTAACTAATAATAATGGCCGGGTAGGAACTTACATGATTTCATCAGGAGACCAAAATATAGCGTAATTGTGGAAATCTTTGGTAGGATCAAACCAAAGATGAAATTGCATCTCTCTTCCTATGATTCTTCCATCACCACTTCCTCTAATGTAAACATTTGTTTGCAGTGTGTACGGTTCTCCTGGTATTGTTCCCAGGAATTCAATGTCTACTTCATCATGGTGTCCTGGGAAATCTTCGTTGTTTGAAAGCTACGTGCACAACAAAAAACCAAAATTAAAGAAAATAACTTTATATAAATTACTAATATACTAGTGCCAATTAGGAAACAGTAAATTACATTTATCCTACCTGACATTTGTGGTAATAATTTTTACACACCCGACATTTGTGAAATAATTTTTACATTACCTGACATTATGTGTTCATATATTTAAACCTCCTAAGATATTTTATATTTAATTTTTGTTGAATTTTCCGACGAACATTACAAAAATAAATATGAATTGACATTTTTACCCTTGATATTAATTCTTTTTCATTTTTCTTTTTCATTATAAGATATTTCTTCCATTGAATTGATTTTTCACGCTTGATATTTTATAAGATATTTTATAATTGGTTTTTCATTTTCAAAATGGGGAAGGATTGTGTTTTCGAAGAAATAATGTAGGGAAAAAGTTGGAGTTTAAATGCCATATGAATTAATATTTAAGGGTAAAAACGTCAATTCATGTTTAATTGAAAGTCATATGGATTAATATCAAAGGTAATAAAGTCAATTCATATTTATCTTTTTAATGTTCACCTAAAAATCCAACAAAAATCAAATATAAAATATCTTAGGAGGTTTAAATATATGAACACTTAATGTTAGGTAAATGAAAAATTATTTCACAAATGTCGAGGGTGTAAAAATTATTACCACAAATGTCGTGTAAGGTAAATGTAATTTACTCGATTTGGAAAAGAGTAGATGATTAGTTTGCTAAGGAAGTAATGTGAAAAATATCTTTAATTTTGTCAACTAACTACTAATAATGAAAAAGTTCTCTTACATATAGGGAGGTAATCACTCCAGCTGTGTAGCCTGGTTGAAGCTTAATGGCTGCACCGAAGTACCCTGAACGATACCTCTCCAGTGACTTGAATCCACTGCCTATAAATTAATTAAAATAGGTTACAATTAAATTATTAATTTCTGTTAAATAACAAAAATAACTCTCTCTCTATATATAGTTGTTTAATTCTGTATATAGCTATTCATTTACTTAAATCTTACTTGGACTAACTGCTTGGACAGTTGGACTACACAAATATGAAGTAACCTATTCATGTACTTAAAATTATATCTAGACTTACATAAATCTATTAAAAAATTTGATCAAAAATTACCAAATCTTATCAAAAAGTAATATTTATCATGTCTACCACTTACTACTGAAATTTACATACCCTAAGGGTGTGTCAAATTGATGGCTAAAAAATAATTGGCTATAAATGTTAAATTTTCGTAACTTTTGGTAAATTTTGTAACTTTTGTCAAATTTATCATAATATATCAAAATTAAATTAAATTTTTTATTTTGTAACTTCGATAATTTTTGGTAATTTTATTAAATCTAGGTAAAAAAGCTATCATACCAATTTACCGATAAATTCGAACCACCCTTTAGTCCTAAAAAAAAAATCAAGAAATGCAGTTTTCATCTCATGTCAAACGAATTCATGCCTTTCTATTAAAAGATAAAATTAAATGGTAATGACTTTTAAAGAAAAATGGTTACTTTGACAAATGATACTTCTTTTAGGAAGGAATTTATGACACCCAACGGGCCAACAAACAACAGTGTTCACTCGTCAAGGGATTTCCTTTTTTTCTTTGTCTTTCATCAATAAGGAATTCCTCATCAAACATGAAATGAAAAATATGGACTCTCTAAGTTACACTTTTAGGTCCTTGAACATAATTACTTAAATTAAACTACATCAAGGTAGTGTGTGTGTCTATATATATATATATATATATAGTGATATTGGATTCTAATAATCCCTACTATCACAAATTGTATGGCAATAATCCCTACTATCATTTTGGATTCTGGTGGTCCATAAAATAAAATAAAATTGTATTGTATTGTATTGTATTGTAGTGGGACAAAAGCGAGTGTATATATGCTAAATATCATAGACTTTGTGTTGCATTTGATTCAAAACTTTGCATAACACTTTACCACGATTTTTAATGAATTTACAGCATTTCTCCCAATTTTTTTTCAATTTTTTTTCAATTTGTTTTTCAATTTTTATGATTTTTTCAATTTTATTCATTTTAAAAATCATAATAATTCTTTAATCTCAAAAATAATTTAAAAATGTTTTAAGAATTACACTTCGTTACCTACCTAGGGTAGGAACCAAAAAAACAACAATATGGCGTAGGCATGGAAAAAATAAAAGAATGTGGTGATGGATTTGAGTATCACTACAATACAATTTTTTGACTACGTAATCCAAAATGATAGTAGTGATTATTGACATACACTTTGTGATAGTAGGGATTATTAGAATCCAATATCCCTATATATATATATATATATATATATATATATATAGGATAATTGGATTCTATTAATCCCTACTTTCAACAATTGGACAATGATGAACCTTACTTTCACTTTGTATTCTGGTGGTTCAAAAAAAAAAAAAAAATTGGATTGTAGTGGTACAAAATCCACCTCCACATTCTTCTTATTTTTTTCATTCCTACATTATATTGTTTTTGTTTTTTTCATTCCTGCCCCTAGAAAGTTAATGAATTGTAGTTTCTAAAACATTTTTAAATTATTTTTTTGAGATTTCGAATAATTATTATGATTTTTTCAAAATAATAAAAGTGAAAAAATCGTAAAAAATAGTAAAAAAATGAACAAAAATTGGGAGAAACGCTGTAAATTCATTAAAAATCATTGTAAAGTGTTATACTAAGTTTTGAATTAAATGCAACACAAAATCTATGATTCCCATGAAAATATCCCACTACAATCCAATTTTATTTTTTTTTTTACCACCAAAATACAAAGTGAAAATACGGTCCACCATTGTCCAATTATTGAAAGTAGGGATTATTAAAATCCAATTATCCTATATATATATATGTTTGCCCATATGCCAATCGTAGATTATACGGTTCGCTCTGGTGTATGGACCTACGTCCATCAACTTTGTATGAACCCGCCCAAAATACCCTGTTATGTGCCTGCTTGGCAATCCATTGATTTTGTAAGTTTTTATTTTATGCTTTTTGTATATCTTAGGTTAGAACACCAAAATATCTTACATAATTATTGCACACCAATGAATTAGTAGCTTATTTGATATCATGATAACCTTTGTTGAATAGCATCAGATTAATTTTCGTGACGGGGAAATCTCTTTATATGAAAATGAAGAAAGCTATAAATCATGCTTTTTCAGCTTGAGTTTACCCTTCTCCGTTCAATTGGATTATCGATGAAATATGGACTCCTTCAAATGACCAGCATTTATTTTCTGAAAAATCAAATAAACGTTCGCTTGCCCACACACAATATATACACCTTTAATTTACATAATTACATGTTTATAATTCATTAATTAATTCTAGGGCTTGTCTACCATAAAAAAAAAATAAATTCTTGGGTTTGTCCACAGAAACAAATGGGATTTGAAACATTGAGGCAATCATTGTTATTTTGTTATATGGAAATGGAAGTTGACATTACGCCACTATATTTTAAAAAGTATATATTTTCACTTTATAATTATTTATGAATATATATGTGCCGTTAGTCAATCAATTAATTTTCGAACCTGCAGAGCTTAGACCAAGTTTTTTTATTAGGTTCTTTTCAAGTTTGAATGGATAAATTAGGATAAGTTATGATAAATTATGATTTTTTGGGAATTGTGTTTTTAGAGTGGATTTTTTTTTATGGAATTGTGTTAGGTTTGGATAAATTTGGATAAGTTGGGATAACCTGGGAGAGTTATATCCAATCTAACCGAAGAACAGTACATAAGCCAAAATCATACGCTACATTAATTCAACTAATGTGTCAATTGGTAATTTGTCCTTCCCTTTAATTGGGATTTAAATTCTTGTAAACGCAATTCTTTTGGTGGATATTATGGTATTTTCATAAACTTGTTTATACAAAGATATAGTCCAAAAGAATATAATGCCTGCAATTGTGATACAACAACCAAAAAAAAAAAAAAAGAAAAGAAAAAGAAGGTTGAGGACTACTGATAAAAAGAAAAAGAAAAAGGAATTACCAGAAGAGCGATCAAGCAAGACAGTGAGAGTGCCTTGTTGGAGACGTTGGTGTTGAGGACCCCATAAATTCCGAAAGCCTTGAAAGAAACTGAGTGGAGCAACATGGGAGCTTGGGTAGTACCCAGGCGAAGGTTGTGCATGCCCTGAACTCATCAAATTTGTGTTAACCATTACTACTACAACAACAACAACAACAACAACATTTCCAAAAGGAGCCATCAACTTCATCCAGCAGACTGAATTCAAATTGAGTGAATACAAATTATGAAATAGGAATTGTGATTGGGAGTTATATCCCCAGTAACTGAAACAAGTGTTGCCATGTAGTTTTGCAATTGGGGGCTATAAATAGGGTAATTTTGGACCCACCAAATGAAGAGAGTTGATAAGAGTTGATGGAAAGTTTCATAACATGACAAATTTGGGTGGCACCTTGTGATCTTCTATTTTCTTCCCGCTGCACTCCAGTGTCACTCTTCCATGACTTTTTGTTTCCTACTATTCCATACTTTATTTGTTACTTTTGCATAATTTCGTAGCCCAGTTCGTATTCTAGTGGGTCTTGTGGGGTTCAATATCAGGTGGCAAATTCTTTAATCAATCAGCACACCCGCTTCATTGGCTCTCAGTTTAGTTTCATTTCTGTTCACAAATTTCTGATTGCAATGGCTCTACAATTATTAAATTCATCAATATGTTTGAAAGAACCTTAGAGATAAGTGAATATGGTTATTGAAGTTTATGTACCCTCACAACCAATGGCGTTAAACCACAAACCTTGAATTCTTTCAGGGTTCGTTTGGGAGTAATGAGAATGAGAATTTATTATAGGAATGAGAGAATGAAAATTCACAATTGAAATATGAAAGAAAATGTGTTTATGAATTCCTGAGTTTCCTCCTTGGTGACAATTCAAGTGAGTGTGAGATTGGGAATAAATGCACATTATTACTACCTTTATCTCAAAATATTTGTCCTTTGACTAAATTTTGACTATTAATTATTCATAAATTATAAAGACTTAAAATATGAAATTATCGTCATTAGAAAGATCATTTACTAAAAATTACAATGACATTAATTTCATATGGTAATTCATTGTAATTTGTGAATAATTAACGGTTAAAATTTAGTCAACAGACAAACATTTTGGGATGGAGTTAGTAGATACCATTCTTTAATTTGAATATAATGAGATAGTATTGGTAAATATTAATTAAGTATGACAATAATATCAGTATTTAAGAAGACTTGTGAATTCCCAATGCGAAGTACCACCCCTCCCCTAACAATAGATTAGTGAGAGTTGGAGGTTTTAATTCTCATTCTCAATATTGCCTTATTTTTAAAATTCTAATAAAACAAATATGAAAATTGTATTATTAATATATCTATTCTCATTCCCACCTCTCAATTCCCTCATACCAAATGTCTCGTCAAGGTACTTCAGATATATCAAACTAAAATAATATTATTGACAAAAATGTAGGAAACGTTACAAGACCTAGATTTGCCTATGTTTATGAGATCCTTAAAACAACTGACATATTTCTGTTCATATTTAAGGAGCTTCAGTAGCCTATTGGCAAGGTACTCTTTTAGTAAGCAGAGAAAGTAGCTGAGAGTTACCTCTTCTGATTCGTCATCAGTTTCGTCTAAGTTGTCGTAGTTATTGATGTTGGCCTTACCCATAAGACATAGGTATACAGTTTCTTTTGTTTCACTATTGCTTTTGCTATTGTTACTGCCGCTCCAGGCTGCTATCATAGCCTTTCTATTGGATCTTTTGGCACGAGGTTTTCTTCTATCTTTGTTCTTCCTTGCTTGAGGACAATCCTTTATCACATGATATGGAGAACCACAACGTTATGGAGTCAGTGTTATCTTTGGATGAATTCTCACCTTTTCGGTTGAACCTTATGGAGGATGAATATTTCAAGTGTCCTTTAAAACTTTGATTTTCTTGAATAGTCTATTGAATCCTCGCGCTATCATAGCCATGGTTTTTTCTTCGTCTTCATCGGAATCGCCTTTTGTTTTCTTGCAAACTTTTAAGGCAATTCCCTTCTTTTCTTTAGTTTCCTTAAGCAGGTGGATATCATGGTGATAAGTTTTCCCACGAGATCATCTGAGGATTTTCCTCAATTTTTCTTCATTCGGGTACGTCTTGCCAAGGGATTATTTGAGGTTGTTGATGATGTTGGTGAACCTCTTGTATATATCCTTAAAAGATTCATTATGTTCCATTTTGAATGCTTCATAGTGTTGCACAAGCATTTCGATCTTGATTTCTCTAACTTCGCTTATTCATTCATATGTTGTGACCAATGTTTACCAAACATGTTTAGTTGTGACACGGGCAGAAACTCTTTCAAACTCGTTAGATTCCATACTACAAAATAGGATGTTCAAGGCTGTGTTGTTTTTCTCGATTTGGTTAGCTTCAGTGAGTCTTTATGCAGATTTGTCCTTTTGGACAAGTTCATTCTTTTCGTTCAGCTTGGTTGGTATTGGATAGTCTCCCTTTTCGATAACTATCCAGCATTCGTCATCCAAGTCTTTTATGAAGATCTCCATCAATCTTTTGTATTGTCTAAAGTTCGAACCTTTGAACATGGGAGGTCTTGTGAACGAGCATCCTTAATAGATGTTAGAAGTTCCTATTCCATCCATGATCTTTTCCATGGAGCATTTAGACTCTTGCCAGTGGACCTAGTCTAATACCAATTTGAAGAACCCTATGTGTGTGTGTGTGGGGGGGGGGGGTGAATAGGCTTATTGAAGTTTCTCTACACTTACAACCAAGAACGTTAAACCACAAGCCTTAAATTCCTTCATGGTACTACAGATATAGCAAACTGAATAATGTTATTGGTAAATGTGCACGAAAAGTTACAAATAAGATGGTTACAAGAGGGTTTCATTATCCAGTCACCAACTGCCTTAGTACAGTTATTGCTTAACCTTCACACCAGCCACATTGACAGATTAAAACTCACAGAGACTCAGCACTAATCTCTGCTACACTTTTTTCACCAAGCACCCTTGGATACAATCCTCACCAGCACCTCTTGATTGGCTACAACACCCACCAATATTGACCATTGGCTACAAGTAGGGGTGAGCGCTTCTGGGTACCCTTACCTAAAATTAGTAACATTACCCTTACCCGTTTGACCGGTTTCTAAATTTTAGAAACCTTACCCTTACCCATTTAAACCAACTCCTAAATTTTAAGAACCTTACCCTTACTCGTGGTTCCGGTTCCGGTTCCGAGTACTCACCTACTATACACTAAATATATTTTTTGACTTTTTTTTTTAAGTATGTTGTGCTAAAGTCTGGCATATTTATAAAAGAATAATAATGTCTAACGTGTCATTATTTCATCCATAACATTTATACATTGACTACCATATATAAATTTCACATTGCTCTAAAGTACAAACAAACCATAACATTTAAAATCACACTTTTAATCACTTATAAAAATTGACAGAATGCTTAGATGATTTCTCTTTCTTTTCTCGCTATTCTTAACACTTTCTTTTGAGGCTCAGGGCGTCTTTTATATTCTTTAGAAATGCCCCTTTTCCATTTCTGTTTCAATCTCCATGTAATCCTTACCTACCTTGATTTTGGTTGTCAATGGTTTACTTCCTTTTTCATCCATGTTTGTTCCATTTAGCCGATTCTTTCCAGATATACGATATTGTAACACCCACAGGTTACTAACCACTAGATTAAACTAAAGATACACCTAACCCAATGATTAGCAGCGGATAAACATCTTGGAGTATTACCGCCGTCCATGGAGGTGGACAAGGCTAAGACTAAAACCCAACAAAACAACCAAAACATAAACTAATTCCGGACATACATCACCAAGACATAACTTAACTTAAACCACCTCAAAACAACCTAATACAACCCAACAAACTTATACAAGCCAAAAATACCACAAATTTCTCTTAAATCTTTGATAAAGAGTCTTTAACCACCTTCAATCTCCTTAAGATGCTCTAGGGTTTCGTCCTTCCGGGTCTTTTCCCTTCTTCTTTGCCGAGATTCCTAAAACGAAAAACAAAAACTTCGCAAAGTGAGTTAAACTCAGTACATATACGCCTAATAACATAAGAATCTTTTCATAATTCGATTTAGTTATTTAGCGCGGTTTTACAACATTAAAAACAATAAAAATAACAAACAAACATTAAAAGATAGGATAACTTACATAGCTTGACCATACTTAACTTGTGCAAGGGAAATATAACTTAACCTGTACTTAATTCACAACTTAAATGAAAATACTTTTGAGTTCTTCCATGTAAAAGTAACATACATAACCATGACCTTGTTTGAAAGCAACTTAAATCATGTATGACCTAACATCAACACACACACGAACCTTTCCATAAACATGTCTTTAAACTTCTATAAAACGAGACTTAAAACCCTTGAAAAGTCACTTATAAAACCTTACTTTTCTCTCTCTCTCTCTCTCTCTCTCTCCCTCTCTTAGAAACTTAGAGTACATAAAACTTAGTTGTCATATGATTATCTTGAAGGTCCCCTACTTGCGATCATCGGCTAAGCCTCCATATGCGCATACCCGGACCGATTGGGAGATCCAGATGGTGGACAATATCCTATACTGGCCAGATTTCCATGGGGTGCACTTTAGGCACTATATTTATATGTTTTCCCTGGTGTGCACGAGGCACGGTTGTCCTGGTGTGCACTATGGCACGGCTAACATGGTGTGCTCTAAGGCACGGGTTCCCTGGTGTGCTATAAGGTACAATTAAACTTATGCGGGACCGTTATTAATCTTATAACACTTGAAAACTTAAACCTTGATACGTTGACCTTGATTCTTAGTAGAACTGGATCCTAAAACCACCTTTTTAGTCATATCTTAAAATATAAACTTGTAATCTCCTTGAACAAGAATTGACTCATAAAGAGAGTTGATTCATGAAATAACTTAACCTCCAAAGTGTGAAATTATCGTAAAAGTTTCTCACATAGAGGGTACGTAACAAAAATACTTAGAAATAACGGTAAAACTATCCTCATAAATCGACCTTAAATACTTAAAAAAAAATCCATGTGAACTTGCATATATTTTTGAACATATTTCATGATAGTTTATATGTAAACATGAATAATATAATATAAATTTAGAATTTAACACAATAGATTAATTTATAATATTACACTTAAAATGTCAGACAATATACGTACTTGAAGACTTAAAAACACGCACTGGACGTGCAGAGACTTGAACAGTAGTGCAATGATCTCTTGGAGGGACTTTAAAAGAAAAGAAGTCATGAATTAGGACTTAACTTAGGTGGAAACATGGAGGAATAACTTGAATAAAATAACGCGACTTGCTAACGAACTTAATTTCTTAAGTCGCCATGAAAGGGTCATAACTATCTCTATAAACATCGTATCAACGCATAAGAGGACTTTTCGGAAAGCTCGAAACACGCTTTACAACTTTATAGTTAACTTTGAGGACCAAAGACATGATTAAGAAGGTAAAACTCTTATTTCCCTAATCTGCCTAGAAGATAGAAACATTAACAAAGCTTTTTCGAAAGGTCAAAACTCGAGTTACACTAATCAATTTTGAGTCCATAAGCTGTCTATGAAAAGCTCATGATTCATACTCCAACTTTCATTTTCACCATCACTTGATTTAAGCTTGGGAAGAGGTCGATTCCCAGCCAAAAACAGATGGAGCCACAACAACATAATTTCTGGAAAACTCGGACTTTTATCCTTCAATTAGAAGCTCATAACTCTCTCTCCCAGCATCCTATGAATGCATATCATACTGTTTTGGAAAGCTAAAAATGTCCTCTAAAACGTTTCTGTTCAGCCCTTAAATCATAGCAACCTCTAACTAATCGAAAAACACCCATATTTGAAATATCGTCAAAATTTCTCAGATTCGCGCGACTTTATGATTTTGGCCATAAAACCTAATATACTTATCAAAACGACAAGATACAAAAACCGGGTGCTAGATAACACTTTAATCTACCTATTAATGCCACGAAATGAGCCAAAATATTATTTCAATACCTCTGGAAATTTCCGAATTCGACCAGACCTCCACATTACTTACAAAACCCTTGCATGCTTAATTAAAACTTCATGATTTCTCATAATCACTTCCTAAAATACCTTCCTTATTTCTAAATACACATTTCCAGAACTAAAACTCTTTCAAAACTTTCATTCTTGGTCACAAAAGACACATGCAAAGCAAAGTCTCTAAAAACTAAAGCATCGAAGTGAAAGCCATCATGAATATAACACCCAACTTCATCAATTCACTAAAATATAGCCATTCCATCCTAATTTACTCACATGCAAGAAAACTTTGCTCAAGAATTTACTCATTCACAGTGGATTTATCTCTTTAAACACCATGCATAGCTTAATCTAGAAAGAGAAAACTCATTCAAGTCATAAAACATCAGCATTCTTCAAGAACTTACCATCTCCACTTGATTCTTTTAGCTCCTTGTAAACTCCTCTTGAAAACCTTAAAATCTTTGAACTACCTCTGAAAAAGGACATAGAACACAAGAGGGAAACTAACAATTCCATTCTTGATTCATTCTTAAAGAAAGGGAGAAGAGATGGGGTGACTTACCTCTTGAAATGGAAGTAAAGGAGAAAAGGTGAGATGGTGGTGGTGGACGGTGGTCGGATGGACGTCGGGCCAGCCAACGGCAGGGAGGGAAGTAGAACAGAGGGTGGTAGGGGAAGATGAGTGGCTCAAGTGAGAGGAAGAGCAAGAGTTGAGAGTGTGGTTATAATATCAAATGAGATATTAAATTCTAATATCATCCATATATATCAAGGCCCAAGATAAAAGAAAACTCCCCCCTCTCTTCCTCCTTTATGCGCCGATCCACAAGAGGCCCAAGTGAGAAATTTTCATCAATTTATTCTTCCCTTTTTATATTTATATCTCCTTAATTCCCCAATTACTTAAACTTAGTATATCGTAAAATATTATTGATAACTCATGGAAACCCAAATAAGTATACTCGTATACTTCCTTGAAAATTCTCATAATTATATCTTAAATTGACTTGAATAAAAGAAGGATCCGATATCTCGGTCTTGGAAAAAGAATTCGTAAACGATCTTCATCACCACAAAAATTATCGAAAGAGATTCATCAAGAAGAGAAAATTAGAGCTGAATCATGGATGATCGTTACACTGTTCAAGTCTTGCAAAACACACACTTGGTTAGGAAATCAAAAATTTTGAAACACATGCTTTAGTTATTCGTGGTTTATCGTTAACCTTGATTATTTACACTGATAAGTATGTGTTAAGGGACGATTTTCTTCGGGTTGTTACAGATATCCTTGATTTACTACACATAAATCAACTTTTATATTTTAAGCAATAAACAGATTTAGAAATAAAAGAGGCAATAAATCTTCCCTTTCCAATTTCTAGAAGATGTGTTCCCTACTCCATGATTCGAGCTAATATTGGCAATTGTATCTTCAAGGAGTTTGACATAAGGAAATTTTCTTTTCATGTAAAAACCTCTTCTCAGTTCTTCTGGTGTCCTCAATAGCTTTAAAGACAACGCCCTTGTTCAGGATTTCATCAAGGGCGTCGTTAAACCTGCATACGAGGGTTTCTACAATGTTGTAAGTTAAGAGGCTCATAAGCAATTTTAAGCGTATAACGACATCAACTAAATTCTATAACCACCCTAGTTCCAATCAAGGCTGGGACGGTAGAACCTCACATTACTAAAGAGCATAAGATTCTTGGACCGAATTTGGTCTGTCTGTGATCGATATTAGAAATTCAGAGAGCAAGCGATAAATCACATTGATAGGTGTCTTTGATCATCTGACATGTGCTGAACTTGGAGGTCGTATCTCAATGACGCTAGTGAACCATACATTTACATTTATCAATAGGGTTTTGCATGGATACAATCATAAATATTAACACTTATTAATTTTAGTACCTTTTACATATGTATCTCTAAGTTAAATGCAATTATGAACTTGTGAACGTTGTGTGCAAATCAATTATCATACCATCTTAACTTTGTCATGAAATACACATATTCTAATTTTTAATCAAAATATAGATGTTGATAGTTGAATAAACTGAAATACACTGATCAATGTGCCTTGAATAAACCTCTATGGAGTCACTTCTTTATTTTTGATGCATTTTGGAAGGACGAACATCGGCTAAATTCATGTGTAATATCTTGTTTAATTTTGGTCATTTACATTTTGTTTTTATACCTTAATTATCCTTGGCTATGCCAACTACCTTGACTGACTTGTGTTTTAAGTTTTGTATCCTTGATCCAATTTCAGCCAACCACCCTCTTTCAACCCTCTCCTAGGGTTTTTTCAAGTGGTATTAGAGCATGTCCATAGTCGAAGGCTTAACCGCCTTGTGGAAAACACCTCGGGAAATTGTGGAAATTAAACAACAAAATGAGTCAAGGACATTTTATCATCAGTGAGAACATTAGTCGGGTAAGAATTTGAACATGATTCTTATTTCCTTCATCTTGCACAGATTGAAAGGTATGTCATCTATAAACCCTTCATGGACTTTATTTATTCATGATATGAATTGAGGGGGAGTACCCTCTCTTAGTTCTAGTGAGTTCATTAAGTCATTACAAGACATGAGAGACGGTTTCAATATTAAGGGGGAGCTTCCTACATACTTTTTGATAAAAGTTAAAAAGGGGGAGAAATATCGTGCTGCAATTGAATTTTGCTTCTCATAAAAAAGGAAATTGTTAGAAACCCTTGAGGACCTTGGTAGACACAGGCTCAAGAACCTCCGCAAACCCAGGCTCAAGGACATTGGCGACTGGAACAGTTTTGATGAATGATAGAATTTCAATAATATTGGCATTTGACCTGGATATTTTAAACTTATACATTCCTAATCGTTTTGGGAGATTTGTCACCTTCTTCGATGATATTTAAATCAATATCTAAATCCAATATTATACTTACTAACTATTGATTTTTCTCTCTTGGAAGGTATCCAACTATTTAAGGAATGCTTGATTGCTATAGCCAACATGTATCACGTGGGCCTTTGTTTCCAGCAAGAAATCAATGAAAACAATTTTTTTTGAAGATATCTAATGACATCTTGCAACTTGAAGGTTACTTCCGAATTCCAACATTCGATTCAGCTCACCTCTTGCGTATATAAAGAAGACGAAGATATAGAAGAAAAATAAGGGAAGCACCTAACTCCATAAGAGAGCTGCATTGTAATTTCATATTCATTAGCCTCTTGTATTATAAAGTCCTCGGTCTGAATTTTTTTTTTTTTGTAATGGGACTTATATTGAGTTTGGAAGCTCACTTATGTAGCTAAATATAGTTAATGCTTTGTGATTTGTAGATCAAGGGTCACTACAACAAAAGTATCCTATAGTAACACACTAAAACTATTACTAGAGACTCAAATAGTGTTAACTTAGGTCTATCACAACGTTTTGCAGAGTGTTACATTAAACATTTGTTGCAATAGGTTATTAAAACACTTTTTAGGCTATTGTTACACTTGTGAAAAAAAAGTTACTATAGGTATGTAGGCTATTGCAATGCTTGCCAAAAAAAGTTACCTTAGGTGTTGAGGCTATTGCAACACATACAAATAGAAACATTGCCTTAGGTATTACCAAAGACAACAATTCTACTACATCCTATAGCAACAGTTCGTTGTTCTGACCTATAATCGTAAGGAAATTTCTGACACATAATAAATCATAATGAACATAAAAATAAATTTCATGTTTATTATCTTCTTTAATTTTCATCATTTACATTTCATGTTTATACCTTAATTATCCTTGGCAATATCAAGGACCTTGACCGACTTGTGTTTAAGTTTTGCAGCCTTGGCCCAATTTCAGCCAACCAACTCAATCAACCCTATTCTAGGGTTCTTTCAAGTGGTATCAGACCAGGTCCATAGTCAAAGGCTTAACCGCCTTGTGGAAAATACCTCGGAAGATTGTGGAAACAAAAAAATGAGTCAAGGACATTTTATCATCAAGGAGATTGACAGCATCAGTAATGAGGATACTAGTCGAGTAAGAATTTGAACATAGTTCTTATGTCCTTTATCTTACATAGATTGAAATGTATATCATCTATAAGCCCTTCATGGAATTTATTTATTCATGGCATGAATTGAGGTGCAACACCCTTTCTTAGTTCTAACCAAGGTTGTTAAAATCAGGATCCTAAGTCAAATCCATGGGGTAGTTAGGATCGGAATTAACCCATGTAGGATTGTGGATCGTGTGTAGATGATAGAATCGTATTGAGGATTTTGGGTTATAAAATCATAGGATGTAGACCAGGATCATGATTAGGATTTTAATAACTATGATTCTAACGAGTTCATTAAATCATTACAAGACATGGGAGACGATTCTAACATTAAGGGGGAGCTTCCAACGCACATTTTGATAAAATTGTAGAATGGGGAAGAAATATTGTGATGCAATTGAATTTTGCCTCTTATAAAAAGGGAAGATTGTTAGAACTCTTTCTTAACTTCAAAATAATTATGCTAATTCGCTTATTGCCAATGTTTCAAAAGAGGATATCAAAGAAGCCCTTTTCCCAATGGAACCTGCTAAAGCTACAAGGCATGATGAGTTTGGTGTTGGTTTCTTCCAAAACGACGAGAAACTAATTGCTGATGGTTTATGTTCTTCCATAAGTGAATTCTTCCTTAATGGAATTTTTTTTAAAAATTTAATCATACCTTTATTGCTAATTATTTAAGGTTGATAAGCCTATGTAATACTATTTACAAAAGTATTGCAAAAATTATGGTTAACAGGCTCTAGCCTCTCCTTGATTCTTTAAGTAGCAAAACTCAGAGTGTTATTGTTCCTAACAGGCATATCCATGATAATATTATGTTGACTCATGAGATTATGCATAAGTTTAACACGACAAGTAACAAGACACTTTGGGTGGCTCTAAAACTTGATATGTAAAAAACTTATGATAGAATTGAATGGAGATTTCTTTCGGATGTCCTAAAAATTATGGGTTTTCCCTATAGGTGGATCAAATGGATATTATAAGGTATTTCTACAGTCTCTTACTCAGTTTTGGGTAATGACCAACCTTGTCGTCTAATTAAGCCCACTAGAGGACTCAAACAAGGGGACCCATTATCACCATATGTATTTCTTCTTTGTATAGAAGTTCTCTCTAGATATCTCTATGAACCGAGTAAAGTTAAAAAGAATGGTATTGGTATTAACATTTGTAAAGAGGGTTCAACAATTCCTTCTCTCCTCTTCGTTGATGATAGTCTGTTATTTTGCAAAGGAAAAGAAAGTGCTTGTAAATTACTTAAGCAAACTCCTGATAATTTTTGTAAATCATTTGGGCAACTGGTTAATTATCATAAATCATCCTTGATTTTTTCAGCTAAAACCTAGTGTAGGAAAAAAGACACAGTACAAGGCATTTTTAATATCCCTATCAAGCAATCTCTAGGAAAGTATCTTGGTTGCCCCTTAGTGAGTGGACATAAGAAAATTGAGTTGCTTTCACCAATCATTGAACAAGCTAATAGAAAACTCTCTAATTGGAAAGCGAATACTACCTCTAAAGCAGGTAGAACTATCCTCATTGAGACAAACGTAGAATCTTTGCCTACACATACCATGCAATGTTTTCTTATGACAAAAAAAGACTTCAGAGAAAATTGATGGGATTAGTAGAAATTTTTTTCTGGAAGAATTCGAGGAAAGGTACGCCCATTATCAGGACTCGGGTCAAGGAAATTACTCCTACATTCACCAAGGACCTCACACAGAGCTTTGACAAGGCCCTCACACGGAGTTTCAAACTGAAAGATAAAATTACGAAAGGAAGAAAGGGAAGCATCTTGTGTTCCATTTTCTCCAAAATCCTTAATATATTCTTGACACACTAATCCTAGACCCAAATACAGTTGTAGAATATTTCACAAGAAGTATGGAAAGCATACATATTCCGTAGAAATCAAATTGTCAAGATGGAAAGAATCTGGAGGATTTCCGATCAAGAAATAGAGGGCAAGTAATCAAGTAAATCAAGCGATATAGCGGTTGACCATATCTTACAAGAAGAAGTATGGAAAGTGTATATATCCAGTATAAATCAAATTGTCAAGAAGGAAAAAATATGGAGGATTTCCAATCAAGAAATAGAGGACAAGAAATCAAGCAAATCAAGACATATTGTCGTTGACCACCAACAAGTAAGGAAATATGCAAGAAGGCAATAAATCACCTCATGACCTCAAGTCGAAACATTCATTCGATTCCAGGTGAAGAAATCGAGAGAAAAGTTGTAGGAAATCAGTGAGTGATTTCTGAGTGTGTAACTAATTGATATTGGTGAGAGTGTAACCAGTAGAGAACCTTTGGTAGATTGTAGCCGAGGACCTCGGCGAGTAGTGTAACAAACACTAAGTATTGTATTTTCTGTGGGTGATAATTACCAACGTGGTTGGTGGAATATTTTCCTATAAAATCGTTATTAGGAAAACTTAGTTGGAATACTAGCCAACGTAGTTGGGACACTAGCTCCACTATATCTGTCCTGAGGACATCAGCCGTAGGACAGTGAGATTGTTCGTAACCACCTCAGTGTAACATTTTATGGTTTGCATTCAATAATATTAATATTTTTGTTACACTGTGTTTAAAGGCTTAACGGTAAGTTAAGGTTTGTTACTAACGTCCCTATTGAGTATGTAGAATTTCAATAACCCTATTCACACCCCTCCTTTAGGGTTTTTCAAGTGGTATCAGAGCAAATCGACTCAAGAAGAGAGTAACTCCTTTTGTAAAAGATCATGCTTGGGATAAAAGATGATGATATAGGAGAAGGATGCTGCTTGGGTACACCCCCATTATTCTGAGGATCAAACTTTTGCCATTGGAAGAAGCGTATGAAAGCATTCATCATGGATCAGGACTATGAACTACGGGATAGAATAGAGAATAGAGACTTTGTCTCCACGATCACAGAGGGAGAAATCACGAAACCCAACATTAGATCCAAATATACTACCAAAGAAGCAGAAAAGACAAATAAAAATGTTAAAGCCTTACATACTCTCTATTGCATGCTTGATTCTAATGTGTTTGAATACGTCTCTGACTGTGATATAGCTAAGCAGGTGTGGGATAACTTAGTGACCACATATGAAGGAACGAGCCAAGTTCGAAGAATAAGGCTTGACCATTATGTCAAGCATTATGAATCCTTTAAAATGAAGAATGAAGAATCCATTAAGGACATGTACAAACGGTTCACTATCATAGTCAATAATCTCAAGTCCCTGGGAAAAACCTACTCCAATGAAAAAAATTCGCAAGGTCCTCAGATGCATTCCAAGAAAAAAATGGGAACCAAAAGTCATCGCAATCAAGGAAGCTCAAGATTTGAAAACTCTCCAATTAGATGACCTCATTGGAAGGCTTCTTGCTCACAAGATACATCTTCAAGAAGAGCATGATGAAAATGAAGAAGTAGTCCGCAAAAACCTTAATAGTACTAACAACAAGTCAAATGAGGATGATAAGAACCAGAGTTTGGCATTGATGGCCAAGGAACTCATGAAACCATGCAAGAAAAGTCATAACTCCAAAGGATGCCCATCCCAACGGGTAAACCAAAGAGGTAAGGACTTCTGAAGTAATGAAATTAACCCACTTTTTTGCTTTGTTTGTGGTGATCTAGATCACTTGATGAAGGATTGTCCCTACAGCAGAAAGAACAAAAAAAATAGGAGTCATATAGCCCTGATGGCCCATTGGAGTTACAATTGTGGCAGCTGGAGTGATGATGAGGAGGTTGCCAGCCATTGTCTTATCGGAAAAGACACCAGTGATATCAAGAAAGTTGATACAACTAATGATGATTACCAAGACAATGACGAAGATGAATCAAGGGAGATTGTTGTAGGTGAGACTAAGTACTTGGATAAAATTAAGACTCTAAAAAGGACTATCAAGGGTATCAAAGAGTTTAAAGATAAATTGGAAAAGACATGCAATGATCTTACCTCTAAGATTGACATTCTCGACAATGAAAAACTAGACCTTAAGGCCAACCTCGATAATGTTACAAGTCTTCTTGTTAAGCTAACCAAGGGAGAAGAAAACTTCGGTGAATTGCTTGGATCTTAATGTGCCTTCTTCAAAAAGGAATGATTGGGACATCGTCCCAAGAGCTAGTAAAACTCCTGTCAAGGACATTATGTCTCTCGAAAATTGCTAGCCAGAACAAGTGACCAAGGACGCTATAGTAACCTTGATAGAAAGGACCAAGGTCACATATTCTACTCAAGGCACCAAGGACAATGCAACTACCTTGGCAGAAGATCCTAAGGTTAGTCCTCTCATCTAAAAAATGAGTGCCATTCCGGTAAATCTCACTACTTCAACCATTATCGCTCTAGAAATGTGCAAGTATGGGTTCCAAAAGGAACAAGACCTCCTAACATGGTTGTTACTAGTAGTCAAGGACCTCAAGTTGATGTCAATTATGGCTTGAGGAAGGTTGTTTGATATTTTTGTAGGTGCGCTCTACATCCAACCTAGGAAATAGTGAAACCTCAAGAGCTTGGATGCTCAAGGAAACTTGGAGCAATCAAGGACATTGTATGCATCAGTAACAACTTTTGCAGTAAAACCCAATGTTCTTAGCAACTAATCAGAAGGCGAACAGAACCTCGTGTCCCTCGTGTTTCATAAAGTTTGACGTGTTGGATCTATTAAAATAGTGGTGTTATTGTTTACTCGTGGCATGAATTGAGGGGGAGCACTCACTCTTAGTACTAACAAGATCATTAGGTTATTGCAAATAATTATAGACGATTGCTATAGGGGGAGTTTCCTATGGTGTCTTTTTGATAAAAGTCAAAAAGGGGGAGAAGGATATAGTTACTGATGAATTTTATCTTTCATCAAAAAAGGGGAGATTGTTGGAATTATGGTCAAGGGCATTATTTCTACATTCACCAAGGACCTCACATGGAGCTTTGACAAAGACCTCCCATAGAGTTTTGATGTGAAAGACAAAATTATGAAAGCAAGAAAAGGAAGTATCTTGCGTTCCATTTTATCCAAAATCCTGAGTATATTCTTGATATACTAATCCTAGAATCAAATATGATTGCAGAATATTTTACAAGAAGTATGGAAAGCATACATATTTTGTATAAATCAAATTGTCAAGAAGGAAAGAATCTAGAGGATTTCCAATCAAGAAATGAGGACAACAAATCAAGCAACTCAGGTCGATTATCCGTTCAACATATCTCACAAAAAGAAGTATGGAAAGCGGATATATCCTCTACAAATCAAATTGTCAAGAAGGAAAAAATCGAGAGGATTTCCAATCTAGAAATAGAAGATAGGATATACCCCCCCCTAGGATTCTTTCACCTATGATTTCTTGGGAAAAGGACTGTAGACTAAAAGACCAAGGGGGTATGGGGCTCAGGAAGACTTATGATGTGAATTTAGTCTTCTAATGTTATCTAATTTGGAAAATTGATCATAATACAAATAGCTTATGGGTAGAACAAGTTAGACTGAAATATGCGAAAGATAACAACCCATTTTATAGCCAACCGAAACCTTCAGATTCTTGGGTTTGGAAGAACTTGCATAAAGCCTACAGTTTTTACAAACTTGGCACTCAATGGTAAATCAGTGATGGCACCAAAGTTAATTTCTGGTTGGATTGTTGGTGCCACCAAGAACCCCTAATCAACCTTTGCCCAATTGATGTTACCGATTTTGATGATACACTTCTAGTTAATGAGTTCATCATTGATAAACATTGGGATATCCCTAAAGTTTTGGACATTCATCCCTTGGATATTGCTAATTAGGTGTTCTCCTCCCCAATTCCCTCATCTTGTCAAGAGGATGAGAGTTGTTTTTTTGTTTATGTCGGCCTCCTAGCTTTGCCACAACATAACCAAACGAGAAAAATGGAAAGGTAATAAGATTTAGAAACTTGACGTCCATCCAAATCTGAAAAGTCTTTCTCTGGAAAATCTTCCATAATGGTCTGCCTCTTGAAGGTAATTTAGTCTGATGATGTGTCAACATTAACCCTTCTTGTGCTACTTGTTTGGACCAAAGGACCAACACTTGATCTATTAGTGCCACTTCTCCCAAAAGGGTCGGAAAACTACCAAAGACCATAACTGGATACAACACAATAGACTGGCCACTTGATTCTAGTGGAACGAACATCCTTCTTTCTCTCCGGGAAACGCTTTCTCCTGAGCTCAAGAGAGCCACCTATCTCCTTTAGAGCATCTGGAAAGAGTGGAACGACTACAATTTCAACAACTTCATTTTTAGTCACATCCGAGTAGCCATTAATTAGGGCAAAAAGAATTTCCCGGAATGGCAAGCTAGAAGATCATTCCAAGTATATCCTTCTACCTCTCCGTACGGCTGGCACATACCTAGGAGAGAGTCCCTTAAAAAACATATTGGTTAGGATCGTTAGGATCCTGGATGGGTCAAACTTAACTGTGATGGTTCCATCAACGGGCAAGGTGCAACAACCGGGTTGTGATTCGAGACAATCTCGATAGATTTGTTCATGCGGGTTCCCTCAAACTGCACTTGGAACCTATTCTTCTTGTGGAGGACAATCAAGTTTGGGATGGAGCAGGCTTCCAAGCAAGTTTCAAGAGAATTCAAGTTGAAAGTGATAGCCTTATCCTTGTTCGAGTAATTCAAGGGTGCTTTAAAACTACATTGCAAATAGACATGACTATTAGAGAAGAAATTATCTTCAACAATGTGAGGCTTTCTCGATCGGTAAAACATGTGTTTAGAGAAGTTAACATGGCGATAGATTGGTTAGCAAACAAGGGGCACACCATCCAAAATAGGGTGGTTTGAAGTCTTGTCCCTGATTCTATGTTTTCTTTTATTTTGTTTCATGATAACTTATGGAACCACCATGTGAGAAGAATCTTATAAATTCATTTATATCCCTCTTTTAATTTTTTCCCGGATTCTAGAAATAATATATATATATATATATATATATATATATATATATTTTGAAAAATTTGCGATATATAATATATTATAAATAAGGCATATAGTCTGAGTACAGCCCTAAACACACAATAAATCTATGTATCTCTTTTGTTTGTTGGTATTTCTAGAAAGTTAAAGCGTTCTATCTCTAAGATGTTTTTTGATATTACAGTAAACAAGGCTAAAGTCGTTCCTGATGTTTTTGAACGTACTAGCATTCCTTGTAAGCCAAATGTTGTAAATATATGAAGCTGCAACTACGTAAGTGATTTGTTTTCTCTGTCTATCCCCTTTGAGATTCAGTAATTTCCTTTCCCAGTCGGTCCAGTTATCTGCATCTGGGAGGGTAACCCATTCAGTGATCCGATCCCTTAATTTTCTGGCAAATTCGCAATCAAATAGCAAGTGCTCTATTGTTTCGTCCTGGCAGTGACAAAGTGGGCAGTGAAGTTGCATTGTAGGAATATGAAGTCTGGTTTTGACCTGCAATCTTCCATGCAGCGCCATCCAGGCACAAAACGAATGCCTAGGAGTATTTATTCTATTCCATACAATTCTGGCCCATGGCCATTTTGTATGTTCACCTGACAGCTTTTCATACCCTTTCTTGACTGTGTAGCTATGGCGGGGAGTAATTACGTTTTTTGTTTTTTCCTTCACTGCACATAATTTCTTGAAGTACCAACACATATCCCCCTTTGGTTGGTATTGCCACCAGTCTTGCCCCTTAATATATCTTTCATGGATCCATTTAACCCAAACGCTCTCCTTGAGGTCTGCTATGGCCATGACTTGCTTATGGATTAGGGCTGTGTTCCAATTTCTCAGATCACGAATTCCTAAACCTCCCCCTGATTTTGGCTTACAGACATTCTGCCAGCTGATAGGGGGGTCTTTTTATAGCTTCCATCAGCTCCCCAGAGGAAATTCCTACACACTCTTGTGATTTGTTCTATCACTTGCTGTGGCATGACCAAAATTGATGCCCAGTATGAGAAGGCACCCATGATGACAGTATTGATAAGAACTACTCTTCCTGCATATGAAATATTACTGGTTCTCCAGCAGCTGATTCTTGTAGTGATTTTATCAACCAGTTTTTGACAGTCAAGTTTACTCAGTCTGCCATCGGTGATCGGCATGCCGAGGTAGTAGAAAGGCAAAACTCCAATTTGAAACCCTGTAACTTGCAAAATCTGTGTTTTGATTTGCTGTGGAACACCACAAATCAAAACTTTTGATTTGGTAGCATTCGCAGTAAGACCAGACGTATGTTTGAAGTGATGCAAAGTATGCATAATCTTTTGAACAGTATAGGGGTCTGCTGCACTGAATATCATTAAATCATCAGCAAAGCTCAGATGTGTGAGATTGAGATCCTTACATCTTGGGAAGTATTTGAATTTGCTGTCTCTGGTTGCATCTTGAAAAGCCCTTGAAAGATATTCCATAGACAGGACAAATAAGAGGGGCGAGAGTGGATCGCCTTGTCTTAACCCCTTTGCCCCTTTGAAAAAACCATGTGTGCTTCCATTGATCTGTATTGTGAACGAAGTAGTCGTGATGCAGCTCATGATCAGTTTGATGAAATGCTGAGGGAATTTGTAACCTTGCAAGATCTCCCTGATATACTCCCAATGAACACTATCAGTAGGACATTGTGAAGGAGCTCTCTTCCCGGAACAAAAGCAGTTTGACTTTGATTGATCAGGTGTGGTAGCACAACATGTAGCCTTAACGCTAGAAGCTTGGAAACAGTTTTGTAGATGGTGTTACAACACGAAATTGGTCTGAAATCTGCTGCAGTGATTGGATTGTCTACTTTGGGGATAAGGGTTAGGATCGTGGAGTTGAGTGCAGGTAGGATTCTACCTGTTTAAAGAAATTCATTGATGGCTGCACAGAACAGATCACCTATTTGCGGCCAGGTGTGTTTGAAGAAACCACTGGAGTAACCGTCTGGACCCGGGGATTTATTGTTCGGGATAGAGAATAGTGCATTTTTGATGTCACGTTCTTTGAAAGGAACGCAAAGTCAGAATCGTTGTTGCACATTCGTAATCGCCCTACTTGATTATATGATGTTTTATGGCAGATCTTTCATTTGTATCTTCCCCAAGCATCTTATTGAAAACCTGAGCAAGATGAGTCCCAACTTGTGGAAATCCGGAAATGGTGTGTCCATCATGGTCTGTTAGAGAGTGAATACTAGCTGCGATCTTCCTCTTTTTCATTCTGTTGAAAAAATATTTTGAGCACATGTCTCCATATGCACTCGTTTCAATTTTGCTCTGTTGGGAGATGATTTGCTTTGCTGAATGAAGGATTCCAAGATAATGATCTTTTGCAGCAGCTTCTTGGCTCAGCAGGATTGGGTTTGTTGGACCAGTATTAAGCAAATCTTGGATTGTGAGAAGATTACTTTTGGCTAGCTCACATTGCTTGTGGATATCAACAAACTTGTTTCTGTTTAGCAGTTTAAGAGAAGCTTTGAGCCCTTTCAGAACATAATAAAGATCATGCATGGGAGAGCCATATCGTCTTCTTGCAAGAGCATTCACAATAATCTCAGCAAAATGTTGGTCATTCACCCACATGTCACAGAATCTAAAACAGGATTTCTGCCTCGGACCTTTCATTGTCTCAAGTTGCTGTGGCTTGTGATCAGAGAGACTTTGCATCAAATAAGAACCTATCATATGCTCTGTCGAAATCAGCCACTCTTCATTGTAGAAGATCCTATCAATCTTCGATTGCACATGACCATTTGTCCAAGTGAAATTAGCTCCCTGACAATGTAATTCCATCAATTGACAGTGCTCAATACAAAATTTGAAGTCCTGGGTTTCAAAGTTTTGAACTGCAGTGCCATTGAGTTTATCATCTTGATAGAGAACTGAGTTAAAGTCACCAAGAATACACCAAGCACCATCTATATTATCTGCAATGTGTTCCAGATCTTCCCAAAGAGAAATCCTATCTTCACTCCTATTGAAACCATATACAAATGTATAGAAGGCTGATGTTCCAGTGTGGCAGTCAGTAATGTGGCAATGAATATACTGAGCCTGAGTTTTTATAACTTTGACAACAATCTTATTCGATTTCCAAGCAATGAAAATACGCCCTCCTCTATGCTTATCAAAATTGTTGCAAGTAGACCAAGAGTAGAACATACCTTTTGAAAGTATTTCTTCTTTTTCCAGTTTCACCTTTGTTTCTAACAAGCAGATCAACTTTGCTTTTGTGCTTCTCAAGAAGATGAGGACATCCTCTTGTTTCTTGGGGTCATTAAGACCCCTCACATTCCATGATATGTACTTCATTGTGGATCTGGATCAGATCCAGAGGACTGGTCTTTTCCCTCTATCCCTTCTTCATAGTCCTTATCAACATTCATATCATCATCATAGTGCACTTCATTTTGATCCAGGGCTGTGAACCTGTTTCTAGTAGGAGTGTGCTCAATTTCCTGCACATTCTTATTGGAAGGGCTTCTGATTGTGTCTTTGGGAAAGCTGATAAAGCCTTGTTCATCAACCTCCCTCTGAATTTTTCCTTTTGGTTTCCAGATTTGCTTGCTATTTTTGACGATCTTCATCTCCTTTTTCTTCTTGCATTCTTCTGTACTATGACCCATCATATGGCAAGCATTGCATTTGATTGGCTTCCAGTCATAGTCCACTTTCTAGGTAACAATTACATCCTTTTCATTCACGAATTTGATCTCGTCTGGTAATTTTTCATCTACTTTCACTTCAATTAAAACTCTTGCCGCTGCTAACATAGATCTGTCTCTTGTTGCTTTGTCAGTTTTTATGGGCACTCCAATGAGAGATGCTAGATTTCCGAGATTTATTGGACTCTAGTATTGAATATCCAGGTTTGGGAATTTAACCCAGATAGGCAGACTCTTGATCGCATCTTGATCAAATTTTTCTTCGGGAGTCCATGCTTTAACAACTAATGGCTTGTTGTCAAAGAAGAAAACTCCCCGATGTAGGATCTCCTTCTTGTGTTCCTCCTTTTCAAATCTGATCAAGAATAGCATATATATATATATATATATATATATATATATATATATATATATATATATATATATATATATATATTGCACAAGAAAACAGGTTATATATAACAAAATAAATGTAGCATATAAGAGTGAGGGCAGGATCCCTCGAAATCACATACTAAGTACTATGTCTACAAGACTTCTGTACTTTTTCCTAGATTTTGCTGCAAGAAGGACCTTGTTCATTACATCATTTTTCACTAATGTTACTATCGCCTGAGGAGTAGCACTGCGAGTTTTGTGGACACAGTTGTTTCTTTCAGTCTAGATATGGTAGACATACGCTGTGAGGAGAGCACAATTCAGATGAGTTTCTTTACTGGTTTTTCGGAGTTCGCTCAGATGGTGTTTCCATTCCTGGGTGGTTGACAGATTACTAAGCTCCCAATGTCTCATAGCTTGCCTCACCTCCTTTCCAAAAGCGCACCCAAGAAAAAGGTGGTCGATAGTTTCAGCCTCCAAATCACAGTAGGGGCAAAGTGGATTACCACTAGTTTGCCAACGGATTGTTCTAGCTCTTACAGGTAGTTTCCCGTGTAAAAGGACCCAAGTGACGAAGGATTGGCGTGGGATTGAAAGTGGATTCCAAATGATTGTGGCCCTTCCTACCTCATTCATAATTCCAAGGCTCCATATGTATCCCTCTGTCGCATTGTAATCCTCATTAGCTGTAGCCCCCATTCCTTTCCAGCGCCATCGGTTTGAAGTATTCTTTAACAAGGCAAAGGTGCTTGAAGTAGGTGCAGACATCATAAGGGAGTTGATATATATATATATATATATATATATATATATATATATATATATATGTATATAGTGATATATATATATATATATAGTGATATATATATATAACGTAATAGTCTCTCCTCAAGACTTTCTCGCTCTTGGCGATTTCTGACAAAGCAAAAGCGCCCCTGCGTCCTGGGCTTCGGCCCTAGTCATGGCAAAGACCAGGAAGACTAGCAACCAGCCAAAAGCCAAGACACCGACCAAAGCCGCACCAGGCTTTACTCCGGCGAATTCTAAATGTGAGGTGAGCAATCGACAACAAAATACTAGGCAAGCCGCCATCAAATCTCCAACAACTGATGAATTGGTTGGGCAAAAATCAGATCAAGCTCAAGAAATAAAGGTAATTGCTGATCCTCAACATCCTAAACAAAAACGATCTACAACTTTTGCTTCCCTACTCGATCTAGACGAGGGAAACAATCTAGAGTATATCGAAGCTACTGTCATTGGAGGATCCCCAATTGCAACGATTGAGAAGGAGGTTGTTCAAGAAGAAATTGACTACTAGAAATCATCGGTCCTGTGTCGAGTGATAGGTGCAAATCCTTCTTTTCCAGTAATGGAAGGTTTCATTAAGAGAATATGGTCTCACTATGATCTGAGCAACATAGCAGCTGTGAGAAAAGGGGTGTTCTTGGTGAGATTCAGCAAAGAGGTAGAGAAAAATGAGGTACTCAAAAGGGGTTTCTTTTTCTTTGACAAAAAGCAATTTGTGGTAAGACCATGGAATCCAACACAAACGATTAACATGGATGATTTTAGCTCACTACCAATCTGGATCGGATTTCAACATCTTGATGTCCAGTACTGGAGCACACAAAATCTTAGCAGGCTAGTTAGTCTAATTGGTATACCAATTAAGACTGACAAAGCAACAAAAGAAAGAACAAATCTTACCAGCGCACGAGTTCTGGTGGAGGTAAAACTGGACAACACTTTTCCAACTGAGATCAAATATGTAAGTGACCAAGATGTGGTGGTAACACAGCCTGTGGAGTACGACTGGAAACCAACTGCTTGTGGATATTGTCAGATGCTGGGTCACACAGCAGAGGAATGCAGAAAGAAGATCAAGGCAGAGGAAAACAAATTAGTCAAGCCCAACACAACCATGCAGGAATGGAGAATCAAGATAAAAGACAGGTTCGTTGATGACGATGGTTTCATTAAGATATCCTCTCCTAGAGGTGGCACAACTAGAAGCCCAGGCTCAAACAAAAACCAAAACAATTCTGCACCCACAACAGCAAACCAGTTTCAGATATTAGCAGACCAAATGGACAATACTGCAGGTGTCTCACAAGAGAATGCAAATGAAGCAGGGGAAGAAGTAGAGGAGGGGAGTAAGAACTCCTCAGGCTCTGCCACGAATCCCATATGAAGATTATATCATGGAATGTGAGGGGTCTAAATGACCCCATAAAAAAGAAGATATCATGATCTTCTTGCGTAGCACAAAAGCTACTGTGATCTGTTTGATTGAAACCAAGGTGAAACCAGAAAAAGAGTCCATCCTCACTAAAGGTATGTTCAAGACTTGGTCAACTTGCAATAACTTCAATACTCATGGTGGTGGTAGAATATTTATAGCCTGGCGCTCAAACAAGGTAAATGTACAAGTGCTTAGTGTTGATGCACAGTATATTCATTGTCAAATCGTTGATTACAGTAGCAACATAGAAGCAACTTATACCTTTGTGTACGGGTTCAATCGAATGGAGGAGCGTTTATGTTTGTGGGATGATTTAAGGAGTATATCGAACTTTGTAGCAGGTTCATCGTGTGTGATGGGTGATTTCAATTCAATTCTGCATGAGGGAGACAGGCTGAATGGGACTCCCGTCCACAGTTTTGAAACCAAGGATTTTCAAAGCTATATTGAGCACTGCCAGCTCACTGAGTTGATTTGTCATGGAGCTACACATACTTGGTCAAATGGTCATGTTCAAACAAAAATTGATCGAATTTTTTACAATCAAGATTGGTTGCTTGCAAATGATTATATGAAGGGTCTATATCTACCACAAAGTCTTTCAGATCACAAACCTATCATTCTTGAGATTTTGGAAGGTCCTTAGCCACAGACCTGTTTCCGTTTTTGTGACATGTGGGTCACAGACCCTAGTTTCCACAGCATTGTTGGAAAAGCCATGGATAAACTCAGAGCCGGATCACCTATGCATGCAATTTACCATTTACAAAAAGATCTCAAACCAGTTCTCAAGGAGGTTAATAGAAGCAAATATGCTGATATTCATACTCAATGTGAGAAGGCTAGAGATAAGCTGCTGGCCATTCAAACCTCTCTTGTGACAGCCCCTATAGATCAGAGACTTATAATGGAGGAAAGAAATGCGAAAGATTACTACAAAGTAATTTTAAACTCAGCACATCAACTCATCTCACAACAGAGCAAAATTGATGTCAATGCACATGGCGATACCTGCTCTTCTTTTTTCTTTAGTAAAATGAAGAAAAGGAAACTCACTTCAACTGTCCATTCGCTGACTGATCACAATGGGCAATGCATTACTGGTTTCCAACAAGTGAGCAGTCACCTTGCTAGCTACTTTCAAAATCTTCTGGGCAAGGACTCTGATCGCATACAGCACATACATCAGACAATTATTTAACAAGGGCCCACATTAAACTATCATCAACAGCTGCATTTAGGCTCACCTTTCAACAGGAAGGACATCAAAGAAGCACTTTTCTCAATCCCGAACACAAAATCCCCTGGTCCAGATGGTTTTTCAAGTGGCTTTTATAAAGCTACCTGTCCTCTTGTGGAAGATATCTTCTATGCAGCTGTAAATGAATTTTTTGAGACAGGCCGGATGCTCGCTGCTCTAAACTCCACGACTCTTGCTGTCATCCCCAAGATAGAAAATCCAGACTCAGCTACTGATTTCAGGCCTATCTCCTGCTGCAACACTTTCTACAAGACAGTTTCAAAGTTACTTGCCACAAGACTAAAGGATGTCCTGAGTCATTTGATCAATAAAAGTCAAACAGCTTTCATTCTTGGTCGTGAACTCCTACATAATGTGCTAATGTGCCATGAACTCTCCCGTGGATTTCGCAGGAAAGCCTCCCAATCAAAATGTATTTTCAAAATCGACTTAAGAAAGGCTTTCGACAGTGTGAAGTCGGTTTCTAAGGGTTACAAAGCTTTTGAAGGGGATAATGCCAAATGGCCTTGGGCAAGGATTGTGTGGAACAAATACAACACCCCGAGACACTCATTCTGTGCTTGGATGACTTTGCATCGGAGACTTCAAGTTAAAACCAGGTTGCACAACCAGGAGATCCATCCTACTTGTCTAATGTGCGGCAACCATGATGAAACAATAGAACATCTTATGTATGAGTGCTCTTATGCTCATAGGACCATAGAACACCTAACCGATTGGGTCAAACTCCCAAATGCACATAATTGGGACCTATTGGGGAGGAAGATACTAAACCTCAAGGAAAACAAGGTAAGGAAGCATATCATCTTCGCCATTTTTGCTTCATACATCTACAACATTTGGCAGGCGAGAAATAACCTGGTTTTCAAGAACATCAATAGAGACCCATCACAGACTTCACAATCTATCAAACATCATCTGTGGGATAGGACTCTTTATCTTACAAATAACAAGGCTAAGTTTTCAAATTGCATAGATATGTTGTGTAATTAGGCTTTTATGTTTTTCATGGACTCTTTTCTATTTATAATATAACTCACATTTTTACAATATATATATATATATATATATATATATATATATATATATATATATATATATATATATATATATATAGATTTTTGGATGCTAATATACTGAATTTTTGGGGTACTTCACAATAATGCATTGAACTTTGACATTGGACAATAATGAACTGAACTTTAAGGGATGTTGGACAATAATGCATCCGGAATGATTTCGACGGTGGGTAACTTGGTGGCGATCTTACATGGCATGCCGAGAAGATAAATTGGCTGAATAATATATAAATTTATGACATATTAGGTAATCTACACAAGCAAATGTGATTTTATACAATTATAACAATAATTTATCAATTAAAACACATTTAACAAATGTGATTTTATGTTTTTTTTCTTTTAAAGTTCATTCTATTTGCTTATGTGTAGATTAGCAGACATGTCAGAAATATAAATATTTTTTGGGCAATTCATGTCATCCACTAGCTAATTAGCATTATCACCAAGTCAGCCACAATCAGAATCGTTCGAGGTGCATTATTGTTCAATAGCCCCCAAAGTACAATTTATTATTGTTAAATGCCAAAGTCTCAATATATTATTGTTCAATACCCCAAAAATTTAATATATTAGCATAAAAAAATCATATATATATATATATAAAACTCCTAGAGCCAACAATCTAATCAAAGCGAAATCTTTGACAATTTGAGAGCCCGAAAGGCAATGAACAAACTAGAAGGTTCCCCCACCCCCACCCCCACCCCCTTCATGTTCTTGGAGTCTATATTTTTCCGATTTTCACGCTTTTTTTCTTGGAAAAGGACAAATTTTGTGGGGGGAATGTTTAAAATTCTAGGTGACATGATAGGCTTTAGGTATTGAGAAAGCATAATTCAACGGTAGCTCTAAAAAGTAGTTATAACTGTCTGGATGGAGTTCCACAATCAATGCTATAAAATAACTACAAAAGATGGAGTCCTCCATAATCCACCGAAGATCGTATATAATTCGGGAAAACCTGATCATAGTTAGAAATTATTTTTAACTATAGTAGTTCAAATGTAAAATAACCCTAAAATATATTTTTAAGAAGTCGAAATTGATATATATATTGATTAAAGAATTTGTTATAATAAACAATCTTTTTTGCTGAAATATAATTTTTTTACTAAATTTAATATTTGAAAGATTTTCTACCAACTTTGATTTTTTTTCAATTATCATAGTTGGAAGTGTAAGTATCATTAGTTTTACCAAAAAAAAATTAATATTAAAATATATTCATGAAGGCTGTGTTCGACGGTAGCATTTGAGATAGCGTTTAGTGTCTTGACCAAGTCAAAACTCTAATTGCATAAATATTGGTGTTCGGTAAGCTAGCATTTTGAGGAGCGTTTAACGTTTTAAAGAGGGTTTTGTGAAACGTTAATAAAGTTAACGTTTAGCGTTTGGAGTAGCATTTCATATTTTTTTGGTAAAAAAATATCCTTTGAAAATTTTATCTTGGAAATTATTGATATCGTTTTATGTCGATTCACATTAATATGTTAATTCAACCGCTAAATTTATCGAACACAATTATCTTTCGGACAGTCATTCGCTATCCGCCACTTAAACCGCTATCTGCTACTTAAATCGTTATCCACTATATAAACCTCTATCCGCTATCTAAAACACTAATTTTGCGGAACAGTGCCGAAAGTAAGTTATTACAAACAGTTAATCATATTTACTGAGTTATAAATCTTTTAATACATGTGATCAATTTTTTATAAACTAATAGTTATACAATTTTCAACTATCATAGTTGAAAATAATTTCAACTATGGTAGAATTTTCAATTATACCATCGGCAAAGCACCGTGACTTGTTTAACCGTGATATGTGTTTTGTGCCACCACTAGCAAGCATCATATAACATAGCGGCAGCACTGTTCCTTGAATTATTAAGGAGTGTTTGGTTTCAAGGTTCCTAGTTGGTTTGACAAATATGCTGGTGGGGATGATTTTAAATTAAGTGGAATCGATTATCCGGTCAAAATTTATCATTCAAAGTTTGTACAGTAAAGAATTCGGACACAAAGACTATACTCAAATTTAGACTGAATGTCCAATGTTCAAACTCGATTGTCCAATGTCGAATTTTATATAAAGACGAATTCTTTTTAAAATTGAAAGTTGGAACTACCAAACATTATTCAATCAATTTATGTTTAAATTATACATAAAGATAATTTATAAGACAACATAAATTTGGTTAGTAAATGATAATATTAAATACACAAAACTATTAAATAATACTTTGTTCAAATATTATTCTTAATATTTATAAATGATAAAAAATAAAATATTATTTTACTTGATTTGGTTGTTTAAATATGTGGTCCTTTGATTACATTATCGATTGGAACGGAATTGTTGACAATAATTCTCAATAATCAATTAAATATGCGGGACCTATCAACTAAATATCGATATTCTTTAATCTTATTCATGTCATTATTATTATCTTCTGTCTGTTTATGAGTATACGTTATCTAATAAGATTTAATTAATTATATATATATATATATATATATATATATATATATAATAATTGGATTCTAATAATCCCTACTTTCACCAATTAGACAATGGTGGACCGTACTTTCACTTTGTATTCTGGTGGTCTAAAAAAAATAAAAAATTGGATTGTAGTGGGATATTTTTTAAGGAATCATAGATTTTGTGTTGCATTTGATTCAAAACTTAGTATAACACTTTACAATGATTTTTAATGAATTTATAGCGTTTCTCCCAATTTTTTTCATTTCTTTTACTATTTTTTACGATCTTTTCACTTTTATTATTTTTAAAAAATCATAATAATTATTCGGAGTCTCAAAAAAATAATTTAAAAAATGTTTTAGAAACTACAATTCATTAACTTTTTAGGGGCAGGAACGAAAAAAACAAAAACAATATAATGTAGGAATGAAAAAAATAAGAAGAATGTGGAGATGGATTTGGTACCACTACAATCCAATTTCTTTTTTTTTGGACCACCAGAATACAAAGTGAAAGTACGGTCTACCATTGTCCAGTTGGTGAAAGTAGGGATTTTTTTTTTAATAGTAGCTATTTAGGCGGTAAGCTTTGCCTTGTTTTGCTCGGGGCGAGCAAAGGGGTAGTGTGGGGGAGTTGATTAGACTCATTTTTGAGCCTTATTTATACCTCCATGCTTGGTCTTTCAGCTCGTTTTTCACAATAATAATGCCACTTATATTATGTTTTTTCCCTGTTTTGTAGGCCCCGAGTGTGAGACCCAAAAGACTCGGGAAAAGAGCGAGATCCTTAGAGCGAGAGGCTGGCCCGGGACTCAAAGTTAGATGCCGAGATCATGGAAGAAGTCGGGAGCCGAGAGGAGTCAAAAAGGCCGAGACATCAAAGAAAACAGGGGGCACGATCGTGCATCATACCGGCACGATCGTGCAGTCCCCTTGATCTGAAGAAGCTCCAACCCCAAATTCCGCGCGATCGTGCAGTCCCAAGTGCACGATCGTGCACCACCTTCTGGAAGATCCGCACGATCGTGTCGCTTCACTGCACGATCGTGCTACTCCTTGCCTCAGGAATCGCCAGAATTTTCAAAACGGCACGATCGTGCCGAATTTCCGCACGATCGTGCCGATTTCGGATTTCAGCCCCTGTTCCGGATTCAAAACGGCGCACTTTGGGGTGTTTTTGGGGAACTATTTATAGATTTTTAGGGTTGAAATTCAGCAGCTTTTATCATTCCCTAGGTTACTTAGTCACCATTATTGGTATTCTCCCTAGTTTTAGCCCTAAAACCCCTTTTGATTAGAGCACTCTTAGCTTAATTAGTGTTAATCTCTCTCTACAAACCTCTCTTTTTATCTTCATTTATTGCTTTGCGCTGGTTTATTTTCATCATTTGAAGACTTTGGAAGGATATTTAAGTTATTTTGGAAGCATTTATTGAAGGAAAGTCATCTTAAGGTATAATTTATCTCATTGTTACTGTTTTATTGTTTTCTTAATCGTTTTATGTTAGGTTTAGTGTTTTGTTTGCTGAATATGAGTTGTTTTGCTAGCTTAGGTTTGAATGTTATTAGTTTAATGTTTGTTAATATGATTAGAGGCTAAGTTTTTCTGGGCTTGGGGGTTTAATGGCCCCTAACGGGGTCTAACCTTGAAGGTTTAGAGAAAGGGGGTGATTATTTTGGGTTTAAGGATTCTCTCACCTTTTACCCTATCATTGTGGGAGGTTTGGTTGTCTGGAAAGTTGTCAAAACTCCTCTAACACATTGATTTGGGTCCTTGGTGGAGTGATTTACCTTACTCTCATGAGAATGAGAGTTGGGTTGATTAGGGGTGTTGAACTAATTACTCCAAATTGCTTTCCTTCATGGAAATGAGGAGAAGTGATTCGGTTTCAATCTAATGTCTCCTTTGGAAGAGGGAGCTTAGAATGGTTTAAATTTATCAACAACCCATTCAGAGCCTTGTTTGATCACTCCGTCTTCCTTTATCTTCTAGGGTTAGGCTAAGTTAGGTGGCTAGAACAACCCCCGGGTCCTTCTTTCTTGTGAGTGTTCTCTTAAGTGTTAATCCTTCATTAGTTTTATCTAGTTAACCTAAATCTCATCTCTGGTGAAAACTCTTGTTTAAACCGAACTCTTTTGCTTAAAACGGACCGAACTTGACCTAGTTCCCTGAGGATACGATATACAACCCTGGCTATATTATAGCTAAACAAAATGGCGCCGTTGCCGGGGAGCTAGCGCTTCAAGTTTTTTCGTTTAGTCTAAGAGTTTAGTTTAAACTACCTTGCATGTGTTGTTGTTGTGCGTCGTAGAGTCCTAGGGCGGACTTACGGTTTTTGCTTGAGTTCTGTGCATGTCCGCCCCGTACCCTCCTCTCCTACACCGCTCCTACACCGGGTATGGGAGGGTCCGCTATTCTTCTTCCCGACCTCGCCGATGGGGTTGTTTTCGACTTCAAGCCCGGTTTCTTACACCTCATTGAACAAAATCAATACCGAGGCTCGGACATGGAAAACCCCATCAAACATGTGAATCAATTTCTCCAAAGGGTCGGCATGGTGCGTATGCCCGGTGTTAGTGATGAATATCTAAGGCTCAAGTACTTCCCATTCTCCCTTGCGGAACGAGCCAAGAGTTGGTTGGACAATTGTGCTCTGAACACTTATGATACATGGGATGCATTGTGTAACGACTTCCTCAATCGGTTCTACCCCCAAGCGGAGGCGCAACGGATTCGATCGGAGATTATTGGGTTCAAGCAACGATCGTGCGAGTCATTATTTGAGGCATGGGAACGGTTCAAGGGCTTGCAAAGGGAGTGTCCACATCATAATTTCAAGGCCTTAACGGTTCGGTCAAGCAAGCAATAGATAGTGCCTCGGGTGGCCTATTTTTGGGTAAAACTCCGGATCAAGCCGACACTTTTCTTCAACAAATGGCTCAAACCTCATGTCATTGGGGAGGTGGGCGAGATCCAGGAGATCGATTGACTTCCGATGAAGACGGCAATATAAACTTCCTCATCAAGACCGTCCAACAATTGGCACAAGATGTGGCCGAGATCAAAACGACTCAACAAATCAAGGCGGTGAGTGAAGTTCAACTGCCTCACTCACCATCATCCTCGGTGTCTGTCAATCAATGTGAGGTTTGCCTTGGGCCACATGCTACCTTTGAGTGTTCTCCGGAGTTTATTGCGAAGGAGCAAGCCAATGCCTTGTACCACCAAAATTTATCTTGGCGAACCGATAACCCTACTCGCCCTCAAGGAAACCCCGCATATGTAGCCCCTAGAGGCTTCGCTCCCCAAGGACAAGGTCGCCCTCACCAAGCCCGCCCATCCTACCAACACCCCGCTCCACAACCCGTCCACCAAGCTCCTCCAGGCTACCAACAACCCATCTCATATCCCTAACAACCCATCTCATACCCCCAACCATCTCAACCCTCCACCCAAGACCAAACCCTTGAGTTGCTAAAAACTCTAGTGCAAGGCCAACAAACCGATAGGGCACACACCGAAGCTCGCTTTAAAGCCTATGAGACTCAATTGGCTCAGCAACTTAACCTCCAAAGCCGTGAAGGCCTCCCTAGCTAACCTCAACAAAATCCCAAGGGACACCTCAATGCCATAACTTTGAGAAGCAGAAAGGAGTTGGAGGGCCCTAAAGGTGGAGTGCCGCAAGAAGAAGTGAGGGATGAAGTGGAAGTTGAGGATATCGCTCATGAAGAGGAGGGAGTTGGAGTGCAAGGACAAGAGGGTTGTGATGAAGGAGTTGAAGAGCCCAGTGATGTAAGAGGAACGAAAAGGAAAGAGGCGGTGACTGAGAAGGAGCAAGAGCCAATTCTTCAACAAAAGAGGTCTTTTCAACCGCCCATACCGTTTCCCCAACGGTTTGCCAAGCAAAAGGAGGATGCCAAGTTCTCCAAATTTCTGGAAATCCTCAAGAAACTACATGTCACTATCCCTTTTCTAGAGGCTATCTCTGACATGCCTTCCTACACCAAGTTCTTGAAGGATCTTCTATCGAACAAAAGGAAGGTGATGGAGCATGCGACAGTCTCATTGACCGAGGAGTGCAGCGCGGTGATTGAAAACAAGCTACCTCCCAAGCTTTCCGACCCCGGAAGCTTCTCAATTCCATGTTCTGTCGGAGATATGGCCATTAGTAAGGCCCTTTGTGATTTGGGGGCAAGTGTAAGCGTTATGCCTTATTCGATCTGCAAGAAGCTGCACATGGGGGAGTTGAAGCCCACAACGATATCTTTGCAAATGGCCGATCGATCGATTCGCCGGCCCTTGGGAATCCTCGAGGACGTGCCGCTCCAAGTCGGCAAGTTCTATATACCGTGCGACTTTGTGGTTTTGGAGATGGCCGAGGACGCCCAAATCCCAATCATTTTGGGGCGTCCCTTCCTCGCGACAGCGGGAGCTATGATCGATGTGAAGAATGGGAAATTATCTCTTCACATCGGCGACGAGAAGATCGAGTTCAACTTACAAAGCTCCGTTGCTACCCCATCGATCAATGAATCATGCTATGAAGTCGATATCATCGATGAAGTCGTTGAGGAAACCCTCGGTCCTCATTGGGCTTTCGAGGACCCATTGGAAGAAGCCTTGTTAGAAGCATTTGAGCCGAAATTACTGGAAGGGGATGTGGCATCCTATGTGGCTATTTTTAATGGAGAATTGAACTTTGAGGAACCTTGCGTGATGGAAGCTTTTACCTCCGGGATCTTTGAACGGGAGGCGGCATGGTATACTACTCTCCTCAACAATGCACCGACAAACAATGATCCTTTCGTTGAGTTTGAGGAGATTTCAAGTGTGGAAACACAGCCGCAAAAGGACAAACAATTGCCGACTCCGGAGCTAAAACCTCTTCCCCCAAGTCTAAGGTACGCTTTCTTAGGACCTAATGAAACCTATCCAGTCATAGTCAATGCAAATCTCGATGGCACTCTTCTTGAAAAGTTGTTAACCGTTCTTCAAAAATACAAAGGGGTCATCGGGTATTCGATTGATGATTTGACCGGATTGAGTCCCTCTATTTGCATGCATGAAATCGACCTCGACCTAGATGCAAAGCCCTCTAGGCAACCCCAAAGGAGGCTTAATCCAAATATGCAAGAGGTAGTAAAGAAAGAGGTCCTTAAGCTTCTTGAGGCGGGTATAATCTTTCCCATAGCTAATAGTGAGTGGGTTAGTCCTGTCCAAGTGGTACCAAAGAAGGGGGGGGGGGGGAATGACGGTAGTGATGAACGATAAGAATGACTTGGTGTCTACAAGAACCGTGACGGGGTGGAGAATGTGTATAGACTATAGAAACCTTAACAAAGCCACCCGAAAAGATCACTTCCCGTTGCCCTTTATGGATCAAATGTTGGAAAGATTAGCCGGTCATGCTTTTTATTGTTACTTAGATGGTTTTTCCGGGTTCTTTCAAATACCCATCCACCCTAATGACCAGGACAAAACCACATTCACATGCCCTTACGGTACCTTCGCCTATCGAAGGATGCCGTTTGGGTTGTGTAATGCCCCGGGTACGTTCCAACGATGCATGATGGCTGTTTTTTCCGATTTGATTGAGAAAGTTATGGAGGTTTTCATGGATGACTTCTCGGTATACGGTAACACCTTTGAAACGTGTTTGCAAAACCTTGAAACGGTGTTATCGAGATGCCTTGAAGTCAATCTTGTTCTGAACTGGGAAAAGTGTCACTTCATGGTCCCAAAAGGGGTGGTTCTAGGCCATGTCGTGTCACAACGGGGTATCGAGGTTGACCGGGCGAAAGTGGAGGTCATTGAGAAGCTACCACCCCCGACCACCGTCAAGGGGGTGAGGAGTTTCCTTGGTCATGCCGGCTTTTACCGCCGGTTTATCAAGGATTTCTCCAAAGTAGCAAGGCCTCTCACTCAACTCCTGGCCAACGATACCCCTTTCATCTTTTCTGACGATTGTGTTGAAGCTTTTGCTAGGTTAAAGCAAGCCCTGATCAGTGCGCCGATCTTACAACCACCAGACTGGCTCTTACCCTTTGAAGTGATGTGCGATGCGAGCGATCTCGCCATTGGGGCCGTCCTGGGGCAGCGGAAAGATAACAAACCGTACGCGATACACTATGCAAGCCGCACCCTCGACGACGCCCAAAGGAACTTCACGACTACCGAGAAGGAGTTGCTCGCAGTTGTTTTCGCCATCGAGAAATTCCGGGCCTACTTATTGTGCTCGAAGGTGGTTATCTTCACCGACCATGCAGCTCTTCGATACCTCCTTGTGAAGAAAGATGCGAAGCCCCAACTCATAAGATGGATACTTCTCCTTCAGGAGTTTGACATTGAGATCAAAGACAAGGCCGGGGCGCAAAACGTGGTCGCCGATCACCTTTCTCGGATCGTAGTAGAGCGCGATGATACACCCATTGATGACACCTTCCCCGATGAGCACCTTTATGCCGCAAGCGCCATCAACCTCCCTTGGTATGCCGATATAGTCAATTATTTGGCCGCCGGCTTGTTGCCCCCAGAACTTAGCTACCATGAGAAGAAGAAGCTAATACACGATGCAAAGTTCTACCATTGGGATGTTCCATTCTTATTCAAGTCTTGCAAGGACGGTATCTTTAGGAGGTGCGTTCCGGAAGATGAAGTACAGCGTGTCCTAGCCCATTGCCATGAGCTTCCATGCGGAGGCCACACCGGTGCTTCAAAAACCGCCGCGAAGGTCTTACAAGCGGGCTTCTTTTGGCCCACTCTTTTTCGCGACGCGGATAGACACGTTCGGGCATGTGATCGATGTCAAAGAACCGGCAACCTCACACGAAGGCAAGAGATGCCTCTCAATTACATCTTGGAAATCGAGGTCTTTGATGTTTGGGGCCTCGACTTCATGGGCCCCTTCCCATCCTCAAAAGGTAACTTGTACATTCTTGTCGCTGTGGATTATGTATCAAAATGGGTTGAAGCGATTGCTAGCCCTACAAGCGATTCGAGGGTGGTGATGAGGATGTTCAAGAAGATCATCTTTCCAAGATTTGGGGTGCCGAGAGTGATCATCACCGACAATGGTTCTCACTTCGTGGAAAAGAAGCTGGGCGCACTTTTGGCAAAGTATGGGGTGAAGCACAAAAGAGGTCTTGCATACCACCCACAAACAAGTGGGCAAGCCGAAATTTCAAACCGGGAAATCAAGTTCATCTTGGAGAAGACCGTTGCAAAGTCGAGAAAAGATTGGAGTGATAAACTAGATGACGCCTTATGGGCCACTCCCTTCAAGTTGGTGTATGGGAAAGCATGTCATCTTCTGGTAGAGCTCGAACATAAGGCTTGGTGGGCCTTGAAAGCGTTGAATTTTGATATCAAAGCCTCTGGTGAGAAAAGACTCCTCCAATTGAATGAACTTGAGGAGATACGGCTTGATGCTTACAACAACTCCAAGATCTTCAAGGAAAGAACAAAGAAATGGTACGACAAAGGCATAGCCAAGAAAGAACTTTGTGAAGGAGAACTCGTGCTTTTGTTCAACTCAAGGATGCGACTATTCTCTGGGAAGCTCCGATCAAGATGGTCGGGACCATTCCGGATCTTCAAAGTGCATCCATTTGGAGTATTTGAACTCGAAGGAAAAGATGGTGATACATTTAAAGTCAACGGATCGCGGCTCAAACCGTACATAGAGGGAACGGAGCGCCCGGAGGGATACACTTGCACCCTCCAGGACATCAAGGAGAATTGAAGAGATTGGGGTTGAGCTCAAGACTTTAAAAGAGCGCTTCATGGGAGGCAACCCATGTTTGTAATTGAGGTATTAGTTCTAGAAAAAAAAATGAAAATGAAAAAAAAAGGAAAGAGAGTGGAGAGTTAGGAGTGAAAGGATGTGAGTGAAAAAGAAGAGAGTTGAAAAAAAATTGGGAGTTAATTTAAGGAGCTTTTGTGCAAAAGAAGAAGTGAGTTGGTCTTTGGTTTGAGTAAGTATGTAGAGTTGAGTAATTGGAGTGTTTTGGTTAATTAGTATGAGGGAGTTCTAAAAAAATTGAGAAGGGTGAGGTTTGAAAGGAGTGCAAGGGAAATCTCAGGCAGAAGTGCACGATCGTGCTGTTCATTGGCGCGATCGTGCAGCGGCGTGCGCACAGAAAGCAAGGGAAAAGCGAGGAAAGTGCACGATCGTGCAACATTTCAGCGCGATCGTGTCGTTTCTCCAGAAGGTAGGTCACGATCGCGCAGCTTTAGCGTACGATCGTGACGTTTGAGATGCCAGGATTAGAAGAAAAAGGGCACGATCGTGAGAAACATCAGCACGATCGTGTAGATTTGGCAGAACCTAGGTCACGATCGTGCCGAATTCCCTCACGATCGCGCCGTTCACGATTTTGTTTTAGCGCCCAGTTTTCCCTAGAAACGGCACGATCGTGCCGATTTTTGGCGCGATCGTGCCGTTTGCGATTTCCAGCGACTTCTCGGCCTTTTTAAACCCAATTTTCACCCCACAAACCCTCATTTCTTTCCACATTCGAGCCTCCTTTCTCTCTCACTCTCACCCCCCTCTTAAACCCTAGCCCCAAACTCCTCAAATTCATCCTCCATCTCTGAATTTCCCCAATTTTCATCCTCCCTAAACCCTAAATTCTCCATTTTCTTACCTCTTTCTCAAACCCTAACCTCACATCTCCATCTCCATCCTCTATTTCCCTACCATCACCATTCTCACTCATCTCCTTTTCAAACCCTAAACCTCACCATCGTGGCAATCCCTCACCCCTCACAAATCCTTCCACTCCTTCCACAAATTCAAGCACCCATACCCTTTTCCTCCCACAAAAAGCCCTAATTTCTCTCTCTAGCATCATTAACTCCCTCATCTTGGTGAGTTAGGGCATTAGAGAAAGAAATTCATCCCACCCTTTTTCTCAAAGCAAGTGTTCAGGCTCTTCAAGGTCTTCAAGGTCTTCAAGTCAATGGCGCCCAAAAGGAGTGCTAGGTCAGGGGCTTCTTCATCATCTTCACAACCTCCCCCACCAAAACGAGGTAAATCTGAAGAACAACCTCTCGATTTCGACCAAGATGCTAGAATCCAATTCCGTAATGATGACCATAGGAAGAGGTACGACGCTTTCAAGACTAGAAAGATTAGTGTACCCAATGTTTACCATGAGTTGTCCTGTGAAAACATGGGAATCAAAACGGCTTTGGAAGGTTTTTTTGATGTTTTGGGGTGGGGGGAATTCAAGAACATTGACCATCCCATCTTTGGGCAAGTTGTTCTAGAGTTCCTCAGTTCTTTGGAGGTTGCCAATGATATGACAGCTGAAGCCTCCATAACCTTCAAGATTGATAAAACTGAGTTCAACTTGTCCCTGGACCAATTAAACTCGTTGCTTGGGTTACCCACTGACGGGGAGACCTACATCAAGGCAAGACGCCTCAACACTAATGAGGTCGTCCGAAGGCTTACGTGTAAGGCCAGAAAAGAGCGGGAAAAGGATAGAATGGATCGAATCATTTACCACAATCCCCGCACCACAAAGGCCTCCGACCTTTGCAACCCGGCCATCCGCTACTTTCATCGTCTAGTGGCCAATTCGGTCTGCGGAAGGCATGATGGTCGATCAAATCTACGAGGGGACGATCTCGCGGTTATCTACCGAACCTTGATCAACAAACAAATCAACACGGGATCGTATATAGTGCATCAACTGCATGAGATTAGCCGGTTGACCAGTGCTCGTCGCGTCATCGGAATGGGGCACATCATTTGCCACATTGTCGACCGTGTCGGGATGGGTGCATACATGCGTCGACGGCCGCCTCAAATCCACTGTGAGCCCCTTGATATGGTTACACTCGTCAACATGCGGATCATCAAGCAAGCTAACCGGGGATTCTCCTACGTCCATGGGAGCAACCCCGAGATCTTGCTCTTCCTTGGTCCGCAACGTGAAGAGTGGATCGACCCGTCCGACAAGTGCAATTGGTCTTGTGATGCGAGGGAGGAAGAAGAAGGTGAGGAGGAGGAAGAGGAAGAAGAAGGTGAGGAAGAGGAAGGGGAAGAAGAAGGTGAGGAGGAGGACGAGGAACAAGAAGAGGAGGTAGGAGGGCATGGGAATCTGTCCTACCTCGAAGCCATCAATGACTTATCCGCCCGTTTTGGCCATTTCGAAGTGCAAACATCGGCGCGTCTTGATAGGCACTCCGAAAGATTCGATGGCCTCAACGCTCGTGTTGAATCGGGCTTCACGAGGATAGACCATATGCTCCAGCAACAACAGCAAATCCTTTTCGACGTGAGCTATGGCTACTATCAAGGTGGCAGACTCCGAGCTCCCCCGGGTTGGTATCCTCCGGGCTACCAACACCAACCACCGCCCCCTCCGGGGCCCGACGATATGTAAGTTTCCCCGCCCCCACCCTGCTCTTTTCAAGGATTATTCTTATTTTATTGTGGGGGAGGTCTTATGGTCGGTTGGGAGTTTGAGTCTTTCGGTTATTGTGGCTTAGTGAGGCATGTTCCCTTCCTCCCTTCAGTATTTCCAAAGATTTTTGCATGTGGTTTGAGATACTTTCGTTGTTAGGTGATCGATGGTGAATTGAGTCTCAAATAATGTACATTTGTATATACCTTGCATGTAGTTTTCTTCTTTTTATTTGGTTCACTAGAACCGCATTTCTTAACTTCTTTCGCATTTAGTCTAGTGCATATAGGCTAGCTTTGCATTGTTTTCTTAACCTTGGTTTTCTTCTTTGTTTGTTCGTGGATGGCCGGTCTTCGTTTAGCTATGCGGATCCCTGGTAAGATCGTTCCATCCTTTTCTTTTCTTTTCTTTCTTTAATTGTGCTTTGCTTTTGTTTTCTTTGCATGCTTGTTCTTACTTTTTGGTGGCGCGCCCCTATTGTGCATTGTGTTGGGATTTCTTGTTGTTGGAGCCGTGTGGGCTCGGGCCGCCACCCTTTCTCTATGTGTTAGATGTTTGTATATATGTTTGCTTGTTTCCTTTAGGTGTTTGTACATATGTTTGTTTTTCCTAGTTTTTCTACCCTTCATGAGACACCCTTCCCACAATGAGGATATTGTGGATTTTAAGTGTTGGGGGGAGATCATTATGTTTTGGGTAGAGCACCTAGTCTTTTTGGGTCCTTTTTGTTGCTTTTTCTAAAATTTAAAAAAAAAAGAAAACAGAAAAAAGAAAGAAAAAAGAAAAAAAAAGAAAAAAAATTAGAACATCATTAGGTTAGGTTAGGTAGTCCTCCGGTGATGATTGTAGGCTAAGTAGTGCCTCTTGTAGCTTTGTTTAACCTTTGTATAGCCGACTGTGATTCAAAGCTTTTAAAAAGAATTTTCGAAAACATCTTGATTTGGGATTGCATTTTGATAGTAAAGATTGATGGCCCTTCTTGACCCATTGATGTGAGCTTTGCACATGAACGTTTATGTTCTCTGATTGGTTGTTGAGCACAAACCCGTGAGACTACTAAGCCAAAACGACTAATCACTTTTATTAGTCTCGTATCCCCATGTGTGACTCAACCTTGGTTGCGATCTCTAGAACTTGCTTTTCATCGCTTTGAAACTGCATTTTGCATCATGCATTGACGATATGATTGAGGCATTCATTCTTGCTTATTTTAGCTACATAGCCAAATAGCCACCCGAATCATGTAATTTCCCACCTTTAACCCTTCTTTTAGCCTTTGATTACTCCTTCCCTTTGAAATAAACCGAAATTTCAAACCGTGGCCGAATGCATATCTTCCTACCCTAAGCCATTGCTTGGAGTTATTGAAGTGCGATTAGTAGGGTTGCTTGTGAATACATTCATAAAATGGTATGTTGGGAATGTCATGATTAGGATGTGATGGGTTGTTCCCACTTATGATTGCGTTAAATTAGCTTGATTGCGTTAATGAAACCCGCCGAGTTTTGTGCTTTGTATTTAATCCTCTCTTTATTCACACGCTTCTAAAGAAAAAGAAAAAAAGGGAGAAAGAAAGAAAAATAAAAAAAAGAAAGAAAGAAAGCAAAAATCGAAAAAAAGAAAAGAAAAAAAAGGAGAGAAAAGAAAAAAAGAAAAAAAAAGAGAAGAAAACAAAAGGAAGCAAAAGTGTGACGGCAAATGAGGAATTTAATTTTGAGGCGGTTTCCAATAAATGTTTCGGGTTTATTATAATTGCTTATGGGTGAGTAAGGTTCAATAACATTGCGTGAATTTGGCGAAGTATAACTCCAAGCTTGGCTTCAAGCTCCACTTATCCAAATACTTTCCGTCCCTTACCCCTATCCTTAGCCCCGTTACAACCCCTTCAAAGACCTCTTGATTGTCATGTGCATTTTGCATCTAGCGACGGAGAATTGAGATGATTAGCAAGCATATGGTAGATTGTTTCTTAGGCTAGAGTATTGAGAGAACCAGACATCGAATTCATTTTCAAAACACATGAGAGGAGTGTTTCCATTTTCCCAAGAGTGAGATTTGCTCTCAACCATCTTAGTTTCACACTCTTACATGTGCTTTCTCACTAATTTGGTGACGGAGGGGTGATTGATTTGATCTTGATGGTGTAACTCCTCTTAAATCCTTTTCAAAATTCTTCCTCTGTCTTGTGCCAAATTATTTTTAATCGCTTTTGGTTGTGCCTTGGTTAGACCTAGTGGCTTGAAAGTTCTGCTAATGCTTACCTGAGGGGGGCTTGTACATAGTTTGGTTGGTATTTCTCGCGTTTTCCTGTTTCTCTTCTTTTGTGTCCTTTTTCCTAGTTTAGTAGGCTTGGTGCATATGCTAAATGCACCCGTTGCCTCCCACGAAAGCGGAGTAGCTATTTAGGCGGCAAGCTTTGCCTTGTTTTGCTCGGGGCGAGCAAAGGGGTAGTGTGGGGGAGTTGATTAGACTCATTTTTGAGCCTTATTTATACCTCCATGCTTGGTCTTTCAGCTCGTTTTTCACAATAATAATGCCACTTATATTATGTTTTTCCCCTGTTTTGTAGGCCCCGAGTGTGAGACCCAAAAGACTCGGGAAAAGAGCGAGATCCTTAGAGCGAGAGGCTGGCCCGGGACTCAAAGTTAGATGCCGAGATCATGGAAGAAGTCGGGAGCCGAGAGGAGTCAAAGAGGCCGAGACATCAAAGAAAATAGGGGGCACGATCGTGCATCATACCGGCACGATCGTGCAGTCCCCTTGATCTGAAGAGGCTCCAACCCCAAATTCCGCGCGATCGTGCAGTCCAAGTGCACGATCGTGCACCACCTTCTGGAAGATCCGCACGATCGTGTCGCTTCACTGCACGATCGTTCTACTCCTTGCCTCAGGAATCGCCAGAATTTTCAAAACGGCACGATCGTGCCGAATTTCCGCACGATCGTGCCGATTTCGGATTTCAGCCCCTGTTCCGGATTCAAAACGGCGCACTTTGGGGTGTTTTTGGGGAACTATTTATAGATTTTTAGGGTTGAAATTCAGCAGCTTTTATCATTCCCTAGGTTACTTAGTCACATTATTGGTATTCTCCCTAGTTTTAGCCCTAAAACCCCTTTTGATTAGAGCACTCTTAGCTTAATTAGTGTTAATCTCTCTCTACAAACCTCTCTTTTTATCTTCATTTATTGCTTTGCGCTGGTTTATTTTCATCATTTGAAGACTTTGGAAGGATATTTAAGTTATTTTGGAAGCATTTATTGAAGGAAAGTCATCTTAAGGTATAATTTATCTCATTGTTACTGTTTTATTGTTTTCTTAATCGTTTTATGTTAGGTTTAGTGTTTTGTTTGCTGAATATGAGTTGTTTTGCTAGCTTAGGTTTGAATGTTATTAGTTTAATGTTTGTTAATATGATTAAAGGCTAAGTTTTTCTGGGCTTGGGGGTTTAATGGCCCCTAACGGGGTCTAACCTTGAAGGTTTAGAGAAAGGGGGTGATTATTTTGGGTTTAAGGATTCTCTCACCTTTTACCCTATCATTGTGGGAGGTTTGGTTGTCTGGAAAGTTGTCAAAACTCCTCTAACACATTGATTTGGGTCCTTGGTGGAGTGATTTACCTTACTCTCATGAGAATGAGAGTTGGGTTGATTAGGGGTGTTGAACTAGTTACTCCAAATTGCTTTCCTTCATGGAAATGAGGGGAAGTGATTCGGATTCAATCTAATGTCTCCTTTGGAAGAGGGAGCTTAGAATGGTTTAAATTTATCAACAACCCATTCCGAGCCTTGTTTGATCACTCCGTCTTCCTTTATCTTCTAGGGTTAGGCTAAGTTAGGTGGCTAGAACAACCCCCGGGTCCTTCTTTCTTGTGAGTGTTCTCTTAAGTGTTAATCCTTCATTAGTTTTATCTAGTTAACCTAAATCTCATCTCTGGTGAAAACTCTTGTTTAAACCGAACTCTTTTGCTTAAAACGGACCGAACTTGACCTAGTTCCCTGAGGATACGATATACAACCCCGACTATATTATAGCTAAACATAGATGGGGAAGAGACTGAAGGAACAACAACAAGTGATGGATGGCATGCTGTAGTCCATCACCAAAATTAATACCAAGTTGGGGTTGAATGTTGAAGAAGACGATGAAGAGATGCATGGGTATGAATTTGAACCTGAAATCATTAAGACATCGTCAGATTATAGAGGAATAGGGGTATCCAAAACAAAGGATAATATCCTTGAGGCATCTAAACCCACGAAGGACCCTGCTGTTAAGGCCCTTGAACATAAATTGGAAAGTCTTACCAAAGCAATGAGCAATGTGCCAGCCTGTGCTGACAAGTACCTGGAAGTGCCATTGCCTGTTCAGCCAATTCTGAAGATAGCTGATAAAGTTTAGGTACCGAACATCAGGTTTAAACCCTCTGAGAATCCAACTCACCACATTGAGTAATTCATGAGGTTGGCACCCTTAAACCGGATCGATGTCAGTTTATACTCTACTGTCTTCCTATCTACCCTAGATGGCGAAGCCAAAGTATGGTATCATGCTTTACCACCCCAAACGAAGGCCGACTTGAATGAACTATTCAAAGCTTTCATTAATCACTACAGTCGCATCCAGAAGATGCAAGCTACGGTAGATGACTTAACCACCAAGAAGTAACGGGACGACGAATCCTTCTTGGATTATTTTGAGCGGTGGCATACCAAGTTGTCTCACATCAATGAGACAATCCCTCTCCGTCTACAGTTGACTACTTTCAAGCAGGGACTGAAAGGTAGCTTATCCAAGCACTTGGGATACCATGTCATTAAAGACTTTGACTACTTGAAGGACATTTGTGTCCAACTAGAGACGAAGCATAATGATAAGACCACTTCGCCTGGATGGAAGGGGTCTAGTTCCAAAGGAGGGCTACTAGTGCGCCTAGCCACCCTCCTAAGATTATGGAGACTAACTCTATCCAACGCAAGGGGCCTATTATACCAAGATATGAGACCTACACACCACTGGACGTCTCTTATTCATAAGCTCTTGATCGGTTGGTCAAGAAAGGTTTCTTGGTTCTACCTTTGCCAAAAGAAGAGCCGACGATTAAAGGGAAGAATTGGGATGCTAATCAATTTTGCCGTTATTATCGTTGCTGGGGACATGATACCGAGAAATGCTGGACTCTTAAGAACAAGATAGAGGACATGACAAAGGATGGGACGGTGCCCATGCCGAAAGCTGCCCAGAAACCTAACAATCAAAGCAACCCGATGCCCGAGCATACAAATGCTATCTTCTATGGTGATGTCAGCTTCGATCCTTCCACTTTAATTGTTGAGACAGGTCGACCTATCCTCGAGGTACTTGGTTTTTATGAAGACCTATCCATTTATGGCATTTGGGACAGTGATGACGATGATCAACATGAACACTCCAAGACAGAATGGATGGAGACGGATGATCCAACGTTGAACGATGTGGCATTTCTCACTCGATCGGGCCGCTATAACAGCAGGAACACCACCACCTTAGTGGTTGTTTCTAATCCTATGCCAATGGTTAGCGATGACAATCATGCTCCTCCTGAAGATCCTCTTCTCGCACAACTTAAGAGCACCAGAGTTGAAATCACTATCTGGCAGCTGATATGCACATCGCATGCGCATAGACAAAAGATGATGGATGTTCTTACTGCATTAACAGTAACTCCCACGACGACTCCTGAATCTCTAGTTGCTCATATGGCCACCCATCAAGAGGTCATAACCTTTGGAATTGAAGATCTGCCTCAAGGAGGGGCATCCCACAACTAAGCACTGTACCTCACAGTGTAGTGTTCCAATAAAACTATCCCACTAATTCTGGTTGACAATGGCTCAACCGTCAATGTGTGCCCTTGGAGGACGGCACAGAAATTGGGAGTCCGACGACAACATTTGGCTCAAATTGGTGTACAGCTCAGGGCTTACGACAATTCTCCTCGAAGATCAGTTGGGTCCATAATATTGCCCATCCATACAGGCAATATCACTCGGAATGCGAAGTTCGTAGTGTAAGACATTCCAGCCTCCTTCAATCTGCTACTAGGGAGGCCATGGCTTCACGAATGCAATGCTATAGCGTCTACCTTACACCAGAAGGTAAAAATGTTGGTTCAAGGCCAAGTTATCACCATCTCGGGAGAATCCATCAATGTTGTCTTTACTCCTAAGAAAACAACCCTTGAAGTGGAACACAGTTCCATGGACGAAGAACTTCACAACTTTGAACTTGTGGCAACTTTGAGCCAGGATGAAGCTTCATTTGACTTTGATCCCTACTCAAATCCCAAATTGCACGCTATGCTCAAGAGATAAGGTCATTTCCCTGGGATACCACTGGGAAAGAACCCAAAATACAAGATTCCTCCTATGTTCAAGGCATTTAAGCAGAAGGGAAGGTTCGACTTAAGATACAAGCCAACCGAGAAAGAAGTTAGGCTCGCTAAAATAGTTATAGCTGAGCAGAAGAGGATGGACAATCCACCTACCTTGTTCCAAGTGAAGCCCTATCCACTCACTCTGAATGGGCAGTTTGTTAGGGAAGGTGATGACTTCCCCTACTATGGGTTCCCTGAACCATTCTACCTGAAGAACAAGGGAGGTCGGGTTGTCGGGTTAGAAGTTTTCAATGACTGTACCATTAATATGGCTACTGTTTTTGTGCCTGCTCGGGACAAACAGCAACCATTGGAATGGACACATCTTGCTGGGAGCAACATATTTGGCATACTGTTCGGACAAGAAGCTGTTAAAGAAGAGTCTGAAGATGACGCCGTTATTGTTGCATTATCCAACCCAAGCTTTGACCCGAGCTCTATGATCACCGAAGATGCAGGAGTCAAGGCTGTCTCGTGGATGGATGCTGAGGAGAATAACTTTGTTTTATCTGTAGGAGAGTCTGTTCCTAAGGGCATAGAGTCAGGTCCAAAGGGTCTCGAGGCAAGTGAGTCTGGTCTTGAGTCTGCTGGCGATGTATTCCTTTCTGTATTCAATAAGATGAACCTTTCTGCTTACTCTGATTCTTCTTTCCCCTCTTTCCTGAAATACTGCACCAATAATAATCTAGAATTTAATGAACCCTTAAAAGAATTTTCTAATGAACATGAGCATAAAATGGCGGTGTTGGAAGACACCATCACCATAAATGTGGGCACGGAAGAGCAACCTCGGGAGTTGAAGCTAGGTAGTTCGCTCACAGCAGAAGAACGGGTAGCATTTACAGAGCTTCTCAAGGAGTTTGTGGATGTATTCGCATGGTCCTACGAAGACATGCCAGGGATTAACAGGGAGATTGCAGAGCACACTATACCTTTGCTCCCTAATGCAAAGCCGGTTCGACAAAAGGCTAGGAGGATCAAGCCTGAATGGGCTAAGAAGATTGAAGAGGAAGTGATCAAGTAGCTTAACACTAAGTTCATCAAAGCAGTCCAATACCCTGAATGGATTGCTAATATCGTTCTAGTGCCCAAGAAGGATGGGAAAGTGTGCATGTGTGTAGACTTCCGGGTCCTTAACAAAGCCAGTCCTAAGGATAGTTTCCCATTACCACACATTGATGTGTTAGTGGATAACACTTGCGGATTCGAGCTCCTGTCATTTATGGACGAATATGCCGGTTACAATCAAATAAAATGGCAGAAGAAGATATGGAGAAGACCTCCTTCACCACACCGTGGGGAACATACTTTTATGTCGTCATTCCTTTCGGTCTTAAAAATGCCGGCGCAAAATACTAAAGGACATCCAACACTCTGCTTCATGACATGATGCACATAGAAGTAGAAGTTTATGTGGATGACATGATTGTTAATTCTAAGACAAGGGAGGAGCATATCCCTAACCTCCGCAAGTTCTTTCTACGACTTCGCAAATACAAGATACGGCTTAATCCAGCAAAGTGTACCTTCGGTGTTACCTCTGGGAAGGTGCTAGGCTATGTGGTTAGCCAACGAGGCATTGAAGTTGACCCTTCAAGGATAAAGCCTATCCAACAGTTGCGACCGCCCAAGACAGAAAAAGAGATAAGAGGCTTCCTAGGACGAGTCCAGTAAGTGAGTAGGTTCATCTCAAAGCTCACGATGACTTATGAACCTTTATTCAAAAAACTGGTGAAAGGAAGTAAAGTAGAATGGGACGATCAATGTCAAGCTTTCTTTGATAAAATCAAGGAGTATTTACAACATCCTCCAGTCCTCATGCCGCCAGTACCGGATGAGCCTCTACTCCTATACCTTACAGTGACAAGCTCCGCGATGGGGGCTATGCTGACTCAAAAGGTTAAAGGTCAAGAGAGCGCCATCTACTACTTGAGCAAGAAGTTCCTAGACTATGAAAGTCAATATGCAAACATAAAGAAAATGGCTCTCGCATTAGTATGGGCCACCAAGAAGTTAAGGTATTACATGCTTTCGCATACCGTATATGTCATAGTTGAGAACAATCCCATCAAATTAGTTATGGAGCAACGAACCATCAACAACCGCATCGCCCGATGGGTAGTCATGCTTTCAGAGTTCAATCTTCAATATTTACCCCAGAAGTCCATCAAAGGGCGAGTTGTTTCAGACTTCCTGACTGCTTCACAATCACAGGAACCTCCAAACACCCACTTGGAATTCCCAGACGAAGATGTATTCTTCACCGATGAAATTACATGGGAAATGTATTTTGACGGAGCTTCTAACCAAATGGGATGTGGAGTAGGAGTCATATTAATATCTCCAGAAGGGGCACACATCCCTGTATCTATAAAGTTGGACTTTGATGCTACTAACAACGCTGCAGAATATGAAGCATGCATCAAGGGTCTACAAGCTGCTTTGGCTTTAGGCATACGCCATATAAAGGTCTTTGGAGACTCTAGCCTCATCATCAATCAGGCTAAGAACGCGTGGAAGGTTTGAAGTGAGTGCCTCTTGGCTTATCAGCAGAAGCTCTTAGGACTTGCTAAGCAATTTGAGCAAATTAGCTTCCAATACCTTTCTAGGGATCACAATGAATTGGCTGATGCACTGGTCAAGTTATCTTCAATGATATCGATCCCATCAGGCACGCTCCAACTACCAATAATAGTAGAGCGGCAGTCTGAACCAGCGTATGTCTACGCCATGGAAACACAAGAAGAAGAGACTGAGGAATGGTTTCTTGACATATGCAATTTTCTTCAGAAGGGAGAATATCAAGCTGAGTTGGATGCTCGAGGACAACGAGCGATCAGGTCCCTAGCAGCACAACTAAAAGTGCAAAAGAGGTTATGGCTATCATACACGGAGGAGAGTGTAGGCCTCACATGAACGGACGCATGCTAGCGAAGAAGATCCAAAAGGTTGGTTACTGTTGGACCACTATGGAGGCAGACTGCTTGGATTTCGTTCGAAGATGCCACAAATGTCAAGAGTATGCCAACCTGCAGCATCAACCTCCCTCATATCTGACTACGCTGACATCACCGTGGCCATTCTCGGTGTGGAGTATCGACATCATTGGCAAGATACACCTAACCGAACCAGGAGGACATGAATACATCTTGGTCACCATTGACTACTTCACTAAGTGGGTAGAAGCAGCCTCTTTTGCCAAACTCACATCCAAACAAGTGGCCAAATTCATCCTTCAAAACATCATATGCCGATACGGAGTGCCTCATGAGATCATCAGTGATAACGGGAGCCATTTTCAGAATGAAGTGGAGGCTCTGCTCACCACTTACAAAATTCATCATCATCGGTCTTCACCTTATCGACCTCAAGCTAATGGAGCTGTAGAAGCAGCCAATAAAACGGTGGCAGGAATCATCAAGAAAATGGTGGTCACTTACAAAGATTGGCCCGACAAATTAGCATTCTCCTTATGGGGATACCGAACCTCAATACGAACTGCCACTTGAGCAACACCATATTCATTAGTGTATGGGATGGAAGCAGTCCTGTCGATTGAATTAGCGATCCCTTCATACGAATAGTGGCAGAAAGCCAATTGCCGAAAGCAGAATGGGCTAGGGCAAGGTTCGAGGAGTTAATGTTGATGGATGAAAGATGGTTAAGGGCGTTGCATAATGTGCAAGTTTACCAAAGTAGGATCACTCGTGCTTTTAATAAGAAGGTGAAAAGTCGTTCACTTCAAGAAGGTGATCTGGTGCTTAAGGAGATGAGGGCACCTATACAAGACCCAAGGGGAAAATTTACACCTAATTGGAAGGGTCCTTATATGATTAAGGAAATTTTACCAGCAGGAGCAACACGGCTTGCTACTATGGATGGAAAAGATATGATTCAGCCAACAAATTTGGATCAACTCAAGCGATATTATGTTTAATATAGCCCAGCAACTGGAAAACCAATTTTCTGACACTTGGTGAAAATTCAATATATGCTCATAAAATGAAGAAAAATAAAGTTTGCAAGAACACAATAATTTTAAACAATACTTCTTTTATTAATGACTAGTATGCAAGTACACTGCTTGTAAAACAAAAAGAAAATTCAAAAGGCGTAATTAAATAAAGGTTTATTCTGGCAAAGCAGTTCAGTTTCCTTCACTTTCCTCCATCTTCTAATCTTTCTTCATTTTTTTCCACTTCGCCAGTGGGCTCACGGTCAATTTCCATGTCTCTAGGACCATTTTAGTCCATCTCTTTGTCCTTAGGTTTATAGGCCCGCCTATGTTATTTCCGTGTCTCCACCCTCGGAACAAGCCGGTCTTTCGCCGAGACATTTGCACCAAGACGGTCCTTTATTGATGAACGAGGACGCACCCTTTCCTTCGCCGATGTCCTCTTTCCCTTGCCTCTCCACCACGACAAGATTCGATAGCCGCGATCAGCCATCCGTGATAGTCAGCATCGGCAAGCTGTGATACATATACCTTTGGTGGAGCCTTGAGTGTTGGCCTTCGTTCCTAATACTTCAACCACGACTTTATCACCGAGCCACGAAGCTTCAATTGCTCCATGGGCTTCACACAGCAGCTCGGGGATGTTTTGTTTGCGGCCCATCTATCGCGACACACGCTCCGGGAAGTAGAAAGTCATATGCGTCAAACCAGTGATGCACACATAGGCGTCGCGGGAATAGCTAATCACATACTCGGGAATATGCAACTACTCGATCCACCAAATGATGTCGCGAGACTCCTTCAGAAAGGCGATCCATTCCGTTACAGATTGACGTTCGGTATACTTGCGCTTCCTTTGACCATAATTCGCAAGCGCCGAGGAAGTTTGAGGCTCCTCGATGAGGCCCAAATGCTCCATAAGCCATATCTGCCCACAAAGTTAGCACGGGTCACAATTGCATACCAATTCTTCCCAAACTAACGAAAAAAAAGAGCCTAAAACCCGCCTAGGTTTTACGGGCAGTAGGCAGGCACACAAAATGAGAAGAAAAGAAATGTGGGAGAAAATGTACCTGAAGAAGCCGGGGGCTCCCACGAAGTTCATGCACCGGATTCGGATCGTCCAAACCATTCATAGTCTCTGCTAGCATCAACGGCACTAGGTTGTAGCCTCGGGCCATGTCTTCAACAATCTGGATTAGGCCTGCCAGCCCGGTTCTTCGCCCACCATGGTCGAAGCATAATTCTCCAAGGAAACATAATACGAGTGCTCGCACTCGTATCAACGGACCATATTCCAATGTGTCGGGAGATTGAAAGTATTCGACGATAGTTTCAAAACGTACCTTATCGCCGAATAGTGCGCTTCCTATGACCTGGGATGGAAGGCATAGCAGCTCCTTGTATTGTTTAACGTCGTTGGTAGATGTTGGAGGCGACGTCGGACGTGTGAAGTGATTCGTCCCGGAAGCGGGCATAGCTCCTTCAATGTGAAGGGGAAACCGCGCATCTTCGGATCCCAAAAAGTCTCCGCTGCACGAAGAAAGTCATGGTTGACTCTCACTTGCTGGAGGCTCAGCAAGCTCGTCAGATTATATCTCTCGAGCTCTTTCTTCTCTTCTCTGGATAAGGTACTCATCCAAGTAGTAAGCTTCTTCTCAAAAGCCATGAGAATTTGGGGGATTTTTGTGTTTTGGAGAATATTTAATGGAGACTTTAAAGTGAAGATGATGAGTGATGAGCATATGCATAAGATAAGGTATTTGTACACCTTCATCCATGATCAAAATGGGGTAAAACGATCAGCAAGTAATCATATAGCCGTTGCCATCACATCCCATGATTCAAGCCCCTTCCTAATGGCTAACAAAAAAAATATATATATAAGTTAAAACCCGCTAGTTTCAAAGAAGCGCTTCAGCCATTGTGCCCGCTTCAACTGCTTAAAACCCACCTAGGTTTTAAGCGGCTGTAGACACCAAAAATAGTACTCAACAAACACCTTGAGGATTTCAAGCTTGTTAGAGTCCTTGTGGACTTTTGACTATATAGGTACCCCATGGATCCAAATGAATCAGGCCCAAGATGCTCCCTCGCAGGTCCAGTACTTGAGGTTCTCGCCCATCTTACAATCGAGTCCCTTGTGGATTCCGTACTTAGGTGCCTCGTGGATCTCGTACCCGAGTCAAAGTCAACTCTTGATCAAGTCAAGTCAAAGTCAACTATCATGGTCAACTTTTGGTCAAAGTCAACTTTTTGGTCAAAGCCAAATCTTGGTCAAGTCAAAGGCAACTCAAGAATCCCCGCGGACTTTTTCAGAAATTTTCATACTTGATGAAGAATCTCGCGGATTTGTCAGTCCAAGCCCAGCAGAATCTCGCGGATTTGCCAGTCCCAGTCCAAGGAAATTCTTGCGGATTTGTCATGCCAACCCAAGAAAAATCCTGGCGGATTTGTCTAGCCAGTCCAGAAAAATCTTGGCGGATTTGCCAGGCCAGCCCAGGAAGACTGCGTAGATTTTGCAGGCCAGTCCTGAGAACTCCTCGCGGATTTCTACATTTTTGGGGTCAGACAAATTCTCGCGGATTTCTGCATTTTTGGGCTCAGACAAATTCTCGCGGATTTCTGTATTTTATTCGGCCCGGAAAAATTTTTGCGGATTTCTGCATTTTTCTGCCCTGACAAATTCTCGCGGATTTCGGCATTTTGGGCTTAGACAAATTCTCACGGATTTCATATTATGTAGTCAGATAGTGAAAATCTTCGCTGATCCAAATTTTGGGTCAAGCAGAAAAGCTTTGTGGGTCAATTTTTTTGGCCCATAATGCAAATCCTCGCGGATTTCGAGGTGACCCGGTACATGGAATTCTTGCGGATTTCATCAAACTGACGGTCAATTGCAAACTGCAAGTCAAAACCGTTCACTCCCACAATGAGCTCCTCGCGGATCTAGTGGACGGCCAGGCAGTTTTCTTTAGTCAGAAACGATCAGGCAATTTTCTTCAGTCAAAACTGCCCATTCCCACAACAGGGTTCTCGCGGATCCGTGGTAGGGATTGAAAATCGTGCGGTTTTCTTCAGCCATATAACTTCAAGGAGAACTGTCAGTCAAAACTAACTATACCCACTAGGGCGATCCTCGCGGATCCCATGGAGTAAGGGCCTTATAAGAAGGGTTTTCAGCGAACCGTTTCGGGGGGTTTTTCAGTCCGGTATAGGTGCATCCAAAAACATTCACAAGAACTAAGAAAAATACTCTGTCTGTATGGGGGATCCTCGCGGATCCGGAGTGGGATTCACAAAAAATACCTTGCCAGTGCTAGGATCCTCGCGGATTTCATAAGTAGGGATCCTCGTGGATCCCACTTGGGTGCTTGCGGATCCAAAACTTGCGGTTCCTCGCGGGTTTGCAACTTTCGGGTTCGATAAACACTAAAATCCTCGCGGATTTTGGAAGAGCGCCGCTGCCCGGATTTGCGTGATACATCGAGAAAGTCAAGTTTAATCAAGCAAATCCTCGCGGATCCGCCAGGATTGGGTAAACTTTTTTCTTCCATTTTGTTGGGTTTTCAGTGATTTGTAATCATGTAGCACCTTTGCCCGGCCCGATGTATTTATTTTTTCCCTTTAGATACTTGTTTAACTTGCGAACTTTCTTTTGTGCTTTAATTTTAAAATTTGAGTGACAACTTTGTTTTCTTGTTTGTTTTGCAAAAAAACCCGATGTAGTAAAGGCCGTCTTTGACGGGCAGTGTAACCCTCCTACACTTGTACCTTTACCCTCGAACCCGTTTTTTGGTTCAAAGATCGAGGAGTTCTTACTTGGTTTTGTCAATTTTCATAAAATTGACTGGCGACTCCATTTTTTTATACATTATTTCACGCATGTTAGCATATTTGATTTTATTTGAATTTATTTCCCAGCCTTCTTCTTTTTGCGTGAGTAATTGATTTGCACAGCCGGCTCGGGTGGCTTCACTACCTAGGAATCCTCGCGGATTTCTACAGTGAGTTCACTTGAGACACTCCGTAAGTCACCCGGTGGACTGTCTTAGGTCTGACAGTGGCTTAGCCAAGCCACACAGTCATGAAATCCTCGCGGATTTTATGGTTGTGGCCTTGAATCTGGCGCCCGAGTAATCCTAGACCAGAAATCCTCGCGGATTTCTGTTTTGGGTGCTCAGGCCGACTTTGGACCGGGTCAATATGTTATGTCATCCAAAGTAAAGAAGCATTAGGGATTTAAATTTAGTAAAATTAAATATTTTTAACATGAAGTAATGAAATCGACAAAAATAAGAATTTGTGCATAAATAATTAAAAGTGCACCCTAGGAAAAATAAGCAACCCTACGTCGTCTCAACACTCCGTGGGGGCCGTGCCCTCCGGGCTGCGGGCCCTACAGTGGCGACTCCCCTAGGGACTTATTTAGTAAGTGGGTAAGACTTGAAAAGTCGGGTTTTTTTTTTAAAAAAAAAAGTTATCTTTTTTTTTTATTTTAGGCATATTCGCATTTTCGGGCCTTCCCCTTTGTTGGGCGCATAAGGTACCGTTTAGGTTTCTATCCCCATTTTTTTTCCATTTCGGGAAAATAAAACCATTAAACTTGGTGGGTCCATTTAGACCTTCAACAAGCCGGTAGTTGTTTTCCCACTCGTGCATCACTCCTTAGTCCATGTGATAAAGGGAGCAACCCGAGTGTGCTAGTCTTGCCATGCACCCTATGGAAGACAAAGCACTTGGAACACGAGCTAGAGGTTAGGTTGATCCAACCCTTGATCTTTAAACACAGACCCTTGGTTAGGTTGGATTGCATTCTTGTGTGCTATGTGTTTATTGACCTTCAAACCTGAGACGTGCCACAATGCTTAAGCCTAAAAAAAAGTTATGCATCTGCATAATGGGCCAAGATAGTTGATTTTGTCTATACAAGGTTTGAGCCCTCGGGGTCCTCACGGATCTCAAGTTGGGATAAGCCTTGTATAGACCAAATCAATATTTTACCCCTTTTCTTTTAACTGTCAAACACTTGTTTAGGCTCAATAGTGGACATGAGCCCAAGAAATCCGTGAGGATTTTTAGTGAGCTCGACCCCTATGGGGTCTAAACTAGAGTGTTTTTATGATCATACATTTGCATAATGTCGTACCATCTAGTGCAAGCAGGTCATTTGGGCCACACAAGTCGGTTTGGGCCTTGAGGATCCTCGCGGATCTTTAAGTGAGCCCGACCTTGTGTGATTCAAATGGGCTCCTTGTTGTGTTTAGTAAGCTAAAATGATATATTTAGCCCTTATGTGAGGCCTGAGCCTGAAATTTTGATATTGGGCTCGGCCCGATAAGGTCTAAATATGTCTTTCTAGCTTGAGTCTGCATTTGCATAAGAGCTTTATTAGGGTTCCGCATAAGATCTAGGGCCTTAGTTCGGTCATTCGGGATTCAAATAAAATTCTTCATCCATAGCATGCATTGTGTCTTGTCAGTCGGTGTTTAGCTGAGTCCTGAATTCCTTCATCTTCCCACACAGAATAGGTTGGTTTCGGGTATATAAAAGGGACGAGACAGACCGGTTAGAAGCTTTTGATATCAAGTATAATAGCAACGAAGATCGTGCATCATCTGAGGCAACTGATAAAGAAGCGACCGACGAGGAAGCGTCGAAGAAGGTGTTGAGTCTTTGGTGATTGACCCATCTGAGACGATGTCGGACCCTAATAACGATCATCTTGAAGATCATCCTCATGGTGATGACGAGGAGCAAGTACCTCTTCCTCCACCTCCTCTACGTAACGAAATGGAACAACTCACCAACATAATTCTGAATATGCAAGTCACTATGAATGAACAACTAGAGGCACAAAATCACAGAATTGATGCTGTCATTCATGACATGGAGGAGGTGAAGAATTCAAATGAGAAAAATCACATTACGGATGAGAATGAACCACATCAACATGTGAGGAATTTCATGGGGGCTATGACCCTAAAAGGAGTTGAGGAAGACATTTATCATATTATATTTCCTTGGACTTTAGGCCCGGACATTATGAAGTGGTACAACACACTTAGTCCTACCAAGTTCTCATAATGGAGCTTACTTTGCAAGGAGTTCTTACATCAATACTCCTACAACGTTGATATGCCTGTCACTTTACGGGACATGGAGCTGATGAAGCAAGGAGAAAATGAGTCTTTCTCTAACTATTTCGCTCGATGGAGAGCAAAAGCTGCTCAAATGGTGGATCGACCTTCTGAGGAACATCAAGTAGATATGCTTGTGCAAGGATTACAACCCTTGTACAATGCCCACTTAAGGTTTCAACCTCTCAAGGACTTTGTCTCATTGAGGTTAGCTGGAATCAAAATCGAAAGTGAGCTAGGTAATTGGGGGCTGGAAGAACACTTATACTAATAAGAAAACTTCTAGCCTAACAAGGGAAACGAGGTGAATGCCTTAGAAGACTCCATGTGCTGAGCACTAGAACAACTTCCAAGAAAAGGGATGAACTAATACAAAATATTCCGAGGTTAGGATGCTGATGAATTCTACAAGTACCACGGAGCCCGGGGACATTACACTGAACAAGATGCCTAGATCAAAGCAATTATCCAGAAGAAATGTTTTGAGTTGTATTGCATTGTGCAAGCCTTTTATTCTTGAATACTTCTCGCATGATTGTTGAATCTTAGTAATTGTTTAACTTTTGAGCTAGTTGAAGAGTTAGTATAATAACTCGAGAGATTTTTAAGCCTTTATAGACTATTCATTATATATAGTCTCATTTTCTTTTTGTGTGTAACTCTTTCATGTGTGCATCTCTAGAACTTGGCTTGACATTCCTTAAAATCACATTTGGCATATGCAATATGTTAATATGATTGAGGCATCCTTTTGTTAGCTACATAACCAAAAAGCTACCTGGCATTTTGACCTCTTTTTACAAGCCCTTGCTAACCCTTTTTCCTGTCTTGTTGTGTACCCTATAAGTGCGCACTCTTGGCCTTTACATAACTTCCTACCTTTAGCCAAGATAGAATGAGCAACAGTTCAGCTTTATGGGGCAGTTTTGTGGTCGATTGTTGGGAGTGAGTAGTTGGTTTGTTGCTACAAGGGAAGTACATTGTTGAATATCCTTTCTACCCTTTTTATCCTCAAAGGTTGTAACTTATAACTATTGGGGTTTGAGTTGTTTTTTTATATATTCATGTTATTCATTGAAAAAAAAAAGAAAAAAAAAGTTCAAAAACAAGGAATTCATAATAGAAAAAAAAAGAAGCAAAACAACAAAAAAAAAGGAAACAAAAAAGAAAAAATGAAAAAAAGAAAAAAGAAAGACAAAGTTTTATTTTATTTTAGGTTTTGGATTTGTATTTGGTACTCTATCCTGAGTTTCATTTGTTGGGGATGTTTTGTGCTCATTTAAGGTTCATTATGGAGGTGTTGCATTGCATTGTAGTGGAAATGTTGTTGCTCTTTAGGTACTTGGCTAATTAGCTCCACATTTTCCAAATGATTTCCCTCCTTACCTTAGCCTAAACCCCATCACAACCTTTTGAAAGTCCTCATGATTAGCATTTTTGCATGTTGTCCCTAGTGATAGACAGTTGAGAGTCTTGCCAAGCTTATGGAACTGTATACATTGGAACGAGTTTGAGTGAACCCTTGCATTTCTAAACACATTGAGAGGAGTGTTCCACTGTACCTAAAGTGAGGATCTACTAGCTTCACTAGCTCATCAATTGCTCAGGTGATACATGATTGTTTAGAGGTACAACATAGAGTGACTGGCTTTGTGTCTTGGTCTTATGCTCATAGTATTGAAATAGAGTTTACTTTGAAATGATTGTGACCTTATTGAGTCTCTATTATGCATCCCATTCTCATTGCTCTTATTGTCATGTGATATAAAGTCCTTCCCAATATTAATATCTTATTCGTGAAGTTTCGCACTTTCTTTTCTTCATGGCTTATCCTTGTAGAGACTGGGGGCTTTCTCTTCCCCTTTATCTTCTTTTGGAATTGGGGGCTTTCTCTCTATCTTTTTTTTCAACTGGAGGCTATCAGGATACATCTTATTTTGGCTTAGATTTCCTAATCTCTACAGGTTGCATCCAGGGACAATTTTTCCTTTTGCTCACCTTTTAGCGGTCAATTTAGGGTGCCTAAGAGTGGGCATTTCGTTCTCATCTCTTCTCGTGCAAATGGCACGTTGGTCTTGTCCCTTTCCTTTATGTTCATCGGATAGCAAGATCAAGTTCTACTATCCAGGGGCGATAAGTTATAGCTGTGGAAAAGTCCTAACAATTTTTTGTGAGCCTGAATGCAAAAGCCCTTGCGGATTTTCAGGAGCGAATGTTCATCATCAATTCTGCTAGCAAGATTTTGCATAAGAACAACTTTTTTTAAGCATGTTCATCATAAGTCAAGTCCTTATAAACCCTCACGAATTTTTGGGGCAGTTGGATCGTTCGAACATTTTCATGGAGTTTGCATGGTCCACAATTTTCAAGAGAAGTCCTTAGTTGATTGTATATTACAATTACTTTTTTCTAAGCATGTTCAACATAGGTTCTAGCAATAGAAGCCTTACAAGCCCTTGAACAACTTTTATGAAAGCATGTTCACATATAACAATTTGGGCTTGAAGATACGAGTTTTGTTGACCCAACATCCTTGCAGTTTTGTTTTTTCTTCATGAAGTTCTTGCGGATTTTTGGGTGGCCTATCGCTCCTAGAAAATTCATATATGATCTAAGAAGCTTCAGCAAACATGGACAAGCTAAGGAAATTCTATACTTAAGGACAATGTCAAATATAACAATTGGTGACCAGAACCAGAAAATACCCCCAAGTTATTAGCCACTGACTTATTAAGTCAGCAACTAAATACTTACACTACCTTTTGAACTACGACGGCCTGATTCCACTCATAAAGTGGATACGTAGGAAGCTTTTGAAGTCCGGCCTAAATAATCAAACAAAAGTAGCTTCTTTCGAGTGATCTCCCAAAAGGATCTTTTTCCAATTTCCAGGTCGTGCTCAAGCAGGTTAAAGCAGAATCCTTGCAAAATGTTTCTAAGAGCTCTCGTAGACTTTATAACTCGTAGAGACTAACCTCTTTTCTCGTCGATTATTTAAGTCCGATCAAAGTCTTGGAAGATTCCATGTTGACACAAGCTCTTGCGGTTCCCTCGAGTTCCACAACTAGAGTGTTTTAGGATATCGATTCTCATGGATTAGATTAAGATTCATCACATATTTACAAAAGAGGTCGAAGCTGAGGGTACGAGTGAAGGCTAAAAATGTTCGCGGGTTTTGGTTTTCACTATTTGAAGCGTTCTAATATTTCCAGTGCCATCGACCACAGCTCAATATCTAGACTCTCTTATTCATTACATGTGTGTCTTGCATATTCAAAAAAAAAAAAAGTCTGCGTAAGTGCATTAACATCCTGCATTACTAGAGAAATAGACTCCATTCATTGCATCATAAAAGATAAACGAACAGTCTAAGCATTATACATGCACTCAGTGCTCATCAGTAGTGATCAAATCAACCGCTTCCAGACTTGAGAACCCATCACATGAACCAATGGTCGATAAATCAGCATGTACGCCAAAGAAGTAGGTCCAATCTTCATGTGGAGGAATGATGCGCCGAACTCAAGAAAACCTGCCCAATTCCTTTGGATCCTCGCGGATCCAGAACCATCAAATACTACTTCCCAGTCTACATATAATTATTTAGGCTCAAGCATACAGTCCAAGTTGAGGGGTTCCTCGGGCAGATCTCATTTTTTTTTTCGACCTAGAAAATATTTTGGAAAATGCGGTTTAAATACAGTCCAAAGTCAAAGTTGGTGTGCTCTGTGCGGATCCAAGTTCAACCCCAGATAGTGTTTTAGACATTTTTTTTTGGGAAATATAGTGCATTCCAAGAATGGGCTCCTCGCGGATCTCAATTCTTACCTAGACAGTTTCAGACATTTTTTTCGGCGGTAAAGTTTGGGAATAAAATGCAGTCCACGAGTAGTTCTTAAATTCACTTAGTTCAAGCATAATGTAGGACATGTGCACAGGTACCACTTAGATAGTCGCGGATTCTAGTCCCCACACACATAATACTTTGACTGAAAATTTAGTCACCATGCACGGGAATTATTAAAATCTAAGTGGAGTTTCGTCCCTACACTTATGGCATTTTAATAAGAAATTCTGACTTGATGAATATGCTAGTCTTGCACCATACAAGTGAAATTTGGTCAATGAAACCCCGAAGATCCGTGTAGTTCCAGTCTCACTAAAGGAAAAGATTACAAATTCTCGCAGATTTACTCCAGACCCTGCAGATCTGTTCCTGAGGTTAAAAGAACTGGAGCAAAAATACAGCAAGCTCAACAAATGGAGATTATCACGCATCTTCCAAGTTTTGAAAAAAAAAAATCGGAGCTTATTCGGCCATCAAATGGAGATTACAGCAATGGTACTCCTCCTCGTGGATTTTCATATCTCCCCTACCAAAATGCGGATGAAGAACTTACTCCGTAGTTCGGTGACAGCCCCCTGAAGTTTGCAAATCAGACAATACCATGAGGATCTTATCTGAGCACCTCGCGGATTTGTCTAAAAAAATCTGCCAAGTTTTCGAAAAATTTGAGTTTAACAAGCAAAGACTCAAAATTCGACTGTATGAAAAAACATGTCCGACTGCAATTCGGCCTAGATTCTCGCAGATTTCTGAAGAACCCAGGCAAAATTTGAGTATGATCCTCGCGGATTTCTCGGCATCAAGAACGAAAATAGCTTGAAGTGGAAGAAGAGCGAAAATGGCTGCTATTGGCTCCTCGCGGATTAGTTAGAGTTTAAAAAAAAAACAGAGATTTTCAGTAGTTGGGATTCTCGCGGATTTTTGGTGCGTCAAAGGTTCAAAGTGGTGTTTCAAGTGCAGCTCAACAATAGTTTCTCAGAGATTCAAAATCTGAAGTGAATGAAAAGCTCAAGCAAGTCAGTCATGGCTTCTTGAAGGTTCAAAATGTCAAGTTAAGAGAAACTTACTCAGCTGCTCAACACAATAGATCCTCGCGGATTTGGCACAAAATATCAAAAACGGAGCTCCACACGAATCTAGAAACTCACTCAACAATGTGGACAATAGGGGCAAAGTGAGAGAAAAATTCCATGTTGAAAATCTGTGGATGCACGCGGATTTGTGGCTGGTCAAGAGATGAGAGATTGTAGAAACACATTGAAGGGAAGTTATTATTATTACTTCTTTCTATTTTCAATTTCATTTTTTTTCCTTTCAATTTTCGGGGCTAACCTCAAGAAATTCATCAAAGTCTGGACTACCTCTAGCATATCCAGATCGGACTACCTCTGACCATTCTTCAGCTTAATCGGATTACCTCCAACCAATTTTTCAGCTTCGGGCTACCCCCGGAAAATTTATCAAAGTCTAGACTACCTCCGGCAATTTCAAGCTTGGACTACCTCCAGCAAATTCAAGCGGACTACCTCCGTATACCATCCAAGTGTTCTGGCTACCCCGATAAATTCATCAAAGCCTGGACAGCCTCCAGCATTTCCGGATAGGACTACCTCTGACCAATATTCATCTCAATCGAACTACCTCCGACCTCAGCTCATTCGGGCTATCCCCCGAAAGTTCACTAGACTAGCTCCGATAGTTTGAAGGTATACTTTGACTTTCTTCTTACTCAGACTCAGTTAAAGTGGGGGCTAACTATAGACACAAAAAATAGTACTCAACAAACACCTCGAGAATTTCAGGCTTGTTAGAGTCCTCGTGGACTTTGGACTATATAGGCATTAGGCACCCCATGGATCCAAATGAATCAGGCCCAAGATGCTCCCTCGCAGGTCCAGTACTTGAGGTTCTCGCCCATCCTACACTCGTGTCCCTTGTGGATTCCGTACTTAGCTGCCTCGTGGATCTCGTACCCGGGTCAAAGTCAACTGTCATGGTCAACTTTTGGTCAAAGTCAACTTTTGGGTCAAAGCCAATTCTTGGTCAAGTCAAAGTCAACTCAAGAATCCCCGCGGATTTTTCAAAAATTTTCATACTTGATGAAGAATCTCGCGGATTTGTCAGTCCAAGCCCATTAGAATCTCACGGATTTGTCAGTCCCAGTCAAGGGAAATTCTCGCAGATTTGTCATGCGAACCCAGGAAAAATGCTGGTGGATTTGTCTGGCCAGTCCAGAAAAATCTTGGCGGATTTGTGCCACCAGAAGATCTGCAGATTTTGCAGCGATCCGAGAACTCCATGATTTCTGCATTTTTGGGCTCAGACAAATTCTCGCGGATTTCTGCATGTTTTTCGGCCTGGACAAATTTTTGCGGATTTCTGCATTTTGGGCTTAGACAAATTCTCGCGGATTTCTGCATTTTTTTTGACCCGAGAAATTCTCGCGGATTTCTGCATTTTTTGCGACCCGGACAAATTCTCGCGGATTTCTACATTTTCGGCCCGGACGACATTTTCGCAGATTTCATTTTCAAACACAGAAAAATTCTGGCGGATTTGCCAGGCTGGAGCAGATAACAAATCCACGCGGATTTTATCTCCAGCCCAAAAGGTGGATCTGGCGGATCCCGTTTTCCAGCCCAGAAATCAAATCCTGGCGGATTTTGATATTAGCTCAGGAGAAAAATGGCGCGGTTCTTCGTTTCCAGTTAGTTGGCGTTTGCTCGGTAGAAGAACTCCCACCCCCATATTCCCTACGAAGGCAGTTCCTCGCGGATTTGTTGGGATGAGGGGGATGTGTTGTCAGGAAAAACTGTCGAAAATTCATATTATAAAGAGGGAAGTCTCGCAGATTTTCCTGGGGGAGAAAGGTGCGGTATAGGTTCATCAAACGCATTTCACAAAAAAAAAGCCATTTTGTCGGTACTAAGATCCTCGCGGATTTCGTAAGCAAGGATCCTCACGGATCCCACTTGGGTTCTCGCGGATCCAGAATTGGGGTGCTTGCAGATTCGGCTCTTGGCTCCTCAAGGATCCTTGCGGATTTGGTTACTCCTAGGGTCAAGATTTGCAACTTTCAGGTTTGATAAATGTTGAAATCCTCGTGGATTTGTTGATTTCCAGGGTCTCGGGTCCTCGCGGATTTTGGTAATTAATCCTTTTTTTCTTTTACTCATATGTAACAATGTAGTCATTAGTCCCCGCCCGCTGTAATTTTCTTTTTTTTAGTACTTATTTGAATTGTTAAATTTACGTACTTTGCATGCACTAATTTATAAAATTGTTGTGACAACTTTGTTTTTTCTTTTTCTCTTCTTTTTTTCTTGAAAAAACCCGATGGAGTAAAGGCCACTTAGGCGGGCGATGTAGGAGCAACCCTGTTCAGACTGACCCAAGACAGTTCATAGCCTAAATGGAGGCCCAAGCTGATTCAGACACGGAGATCCTCGCGGATTTCTGTCTGAAGAGCTTGGACCGACTTTGGGCCGGGTCAATCTTCTTATTCATAAAGAAGAAGAAGTGTCGGGATTTAAATTAAGTGAAATTAAATAGTTTTAACAACATGAAATAATAAAATCGGCAAAAATAATAATTTGTGCATAAAATAATTAAAAATGCACGGTAGGAAAAATAAGCAACCCTGCATCGTCCTGACACTCCATGGGGGACCGTGCCCTCCGGGCAGCGGACCCTACAGTGGCCCAAACCCTATTTTCAGTTGTCGCAACCCATTTGCTTGTTTTATTTTGGGCTCTTCTCTTTGGATTCAAACAGCCCCTTTGTGTATTTTTGATGTCTCGGGTTTTGTTATCGACCCAATGACGCTTGGTTCTGAAATTTTTGCTTGAGTTAACTCTGACACTTAAGTTTTTGGTTCTTTTTATTTTCTTTTCTTTTTGGGGAAGCGAGATTAATTGGGATTAATCTCATCATATAGAAAATCATTCAAAATTGCATTAATAAAGCGTCAAAGTTGTGCAGTCACCCAGTCTTGCATAAAATAAAAATATTATAAAGAGTTTTGCATTTTATATAAAAAAAAGGGAGTAAAAAAATATAATATAAAGGGTCTTGCATTGCATTGCACGTTTGTTATCACCACAGGGAACCCAAATCGCCGCTGTCCTCTGCCAAGTTGCCACCTGCATTCGAAGCCCCAGTGTTGGAAGTATCGACCGTGCCAAAATAGGTGTCCCAGGAGTAGTAGTCAGGACTAGGAGCAGTCTACCCAGGAGGCCATGGCCCGGACAGGGGCACTTCCGAAGGATGTACGCTCGACGGTGAAGACATGGAGTGTTCCTGTGCAGTAGCCAGCCAGGAATGATCAGGAACTTGCCACTTGACAGATAGAGTAGGCCATATAAGACCGGTTCTATAGTTGGGGGCTGGCCAACCGGAAGAAGCAGATCCTCCCAACCAAGAAGCATATCCTCCCAAACCAAGAGTGTTGAGGCGCAGACCACTCTTGAGAACCCATGGACCATGATGGACTCATCCCAGGAGCAGGGGCAGGCCACCCTGTAGAACCAGAACCGAAAGTGGAAGCATTATAGAGTGCAGGACGTGAAGTAGCGTCATCTGCTAGGGTCTGACTGCCAGGATACCCTACGGATGCACCTGAGTCACGGTCCCTCACCACTATCTCCCGACCACGCCGAAGCCAGTAGATGAAGTTCGCATAGGACGCCTTGCTCCAATTCAGGTTTCGAATATTATCAAAATTGAGAAGGTTTCGGAACCACGTCAGGGAAATGTTGTTCCATGGTTGGCAAAAAGGGTAAGAGCGGTCACATACACTAAGAAAATGAAGTGGCGCTGCTCTACAGGCAGATCTTGGAAACTGGGATCGCGGATGGCCAATTCAAAGTGCTTATAGGCGAAATTGGGGAGACCTTGTCGTTGTCCCAAACGCGCAAACACTAGACCCAACATATCAAGAACTACCGGAGGGATCTTCGCGTCAAAGACCACGTCCTGCCCACCCCAAGGAAGACCGGTAATCATAACGAAATCTCTGGGTGTGACCGTCATCTCACCCACAGGCAAGTGAAATGAGTTAGTTGAATCCCACAACCTCTGAGCCATTGCTCGACCTATGATACGGAACGTCCGTTTCTTCCAGGCCTCCAGGCATTTCCAGAAAAGGCATGAAGTCCGCCACAGTCAAAGTGTCATGGACAAAGTCTCCAGGGATCGATTTGGCTACCTTAAGAGGCTCTTTCAAGGCGCCAGGAGTTTTTAGGTTATCCTCCTAAATACGACAAGCGAAATTCCAAAAAAAAATATTGTTTAAACTAGGGGCCAATTTGACATTTTGGGCCAGAAATATAATCTCACAAACCCTAGCTGGATCCAGCACAAGCACTGGGCTCACAACCACGGCCCATGAGATAATCCAACAGACCCAATTATCCCGGCCCAAAACAATCCAACGCACAAAAACAAAATTGAGTCAAAACCCGCTGGTTTTGACCAGCCAGAATCCAATGATCCGCCCAAGAAGCGCGTCGGCCCTGCAGACTGAAATAAAACCCGCCTAGGTTTTATTTCCCCTAGTGGGCCGCTCTTTGGAAAAATGGGCCGGAAGATGTGTGAAGAATAAAACCCGCCTAGGTTTTATTCCGTGGGCCGCGCATTGAAACCTTTTTTGTTCCATATTATGGGTTGCAAGACGGTTTCGTTTCCGGTTGAAGTACAGGAATAAAAGGATCATTCAACATCCTAGCATGCATTAATCTAAACATATTAAAATAGCTAAAAATCGACAAGATATGGAATATATATTCATGCTTGCTCATTTTTATGCTAAAATAAGTACAAGGGGAGGAATGCAAGAATTACCTTGCCTTGAGAGCAGTAAAACCAAGCGTGGTTCCAAGACAGAACGATGAGGTCGGAGAGAACCGCCTCCATGCCAGGAACAAAGTTGCGCCGAGAAGATCGCTCATGGGGCCATGAAGCCGCATGAGGAAGAGGTGGATTCCTATGATTCCGGGGTTGCATCCTTTAAAAACCCAAATTTGCTTCAAAGAACAAGACTTTCTTTCTAGAGAGAGAAGAAGGTAGCTAGAGAGATGTGAAGGAAGTAAGGATGTGAATGAAATGAATGAAATGTATTGAATTTATAGAAAGGTCGGGTGAATGTGAGTTGTTCGTTTCTCGGACCCGCCTCGAGATGCCAAATGCATTTCATTGACCAGAAATCCAAAGGCCATCCTTTTGCCACACAAAAGGGAGACAAGGTGACATGGCACAATTCAACCTACACACGAAGTGGGTTCCATCTTGATTCCTTTCACGAGGAGAAGAAAAAAAAAAGAAAAATAAAGCAACAAAACCCGCTTAGGTTTTGTTTTGGCTATGGCCCAAAAGACATAGCCTAACTCGCCCATGTCAGCCCAAGGGAAGATATCAAAATCCACCTAGGTTTTGTGTCGCCAATAGCCCAAATATACGTCCCAACACCTCACAGCTGGAGCCCATCATTGAGCTCTACGGCTCGAAGCCCAGGTAAAGATCTGAACTTTCTTTACGTTTCAATAAAACTAATACTTGATTTTTTTCTCATGACTTTCAAGTCGCCGGCAAAGGGACCACCACCATCCGGCTACCACACGAAAGGTCGCTGTCATCATCATCACTCAGGACCATCGGAAGAGTTTCGATGCAATCCCAATCTTCAGCCACCGGCATCGCGACCGGTGAAGTGTTAATCTCCGAGCCATCGGCATTGCGCCCGATGAAGTCTCGACCCCCAAGGCCATCAGCATCGTGCCTGGTGAAGTCCTTCAGCATCGAAAATGCCCACAATTATCAACACCGACACTGGGAAAGACTGGAACCGATACCGGGAAAGACTGGAGTCGACACCAGGAAAAACTGGAGCCAACACCGGGAAAGACTGGAACCGACATTGGGAAAGACTAGAACCGACACCGGGAAAGACTAGAGTCGACACTGGGAAAGATTGGAACTGATACCGGGAAAGACTGGAACCGACACTGGGAAAGACTAGAAAACTCCATGAACCATCGGCACCGCGTTCGATAACAAGGCGTCATTCTCGCCCGAGATCAATAATGACTCATCAACAGCTAGGTAGAGCGTCATTCTTGCTTGAGATCGCCCCAAAAGAGGTGTATGCCTCCCGCAACCATAATGTAGGACTCAGCTTCCAAGCATCACCCCAGGCTTTGCAATCCAAAGTCATATCCTCAGGCTACTTTTACCTTCGTCCTATTCGGACTCGATCAAAGTGGGGGCTCTCTGTAGACACAGGAATTTGTACCGGCATAATCCCGACTCATCAAAACCGGCAAATCATTTGGGCCAAATGATAAATGGGTCATTGGGCCCAAAAAAGTCAACAGCTTGAGCCTAAGAAGTCAAACAGGCCGCCTACATTCGTCAAAACCCCCCTGGGTTTTAATTTTTAGAAGGCAACCTGCACAAAAGCAGGCCCAAAAGCGCGCCCCGGCCCAGGGAGCTCAAAACCCGCCTAGGTTTTGAGGAGAATAGCAGACGTCGTCGTTTTGTGCCATGTCAGCGATCCACGTGATAATCAAATTAACACCCGCCTAGGTTTTAATTGTTCTGGCGCCAAAATCTGCATGCATGCAATCCCATGATCATAGCCCCACGTTGTTGACTTCCCCTTGAGTTCTCAAAACCCGCCTAGATTTTGATCCTCGGAGGGCATAATTTGTGGGGTTTGCTCCCCTTGGTTTCCGTCCAAATCTCTCATTCCCTCACCTATAAATACCCCCTCTATTTCACCTTCATTTCATCAACAATCACCCTCCATCACCATTATTCTACCAAATTCCCATCGACCAAGTATCATCATTATCCTACCAAAAACTCTCACAGTCTACACACCACTCCTATACCATTCACCCAAATCATCCATATCTTCATCATCCGATCCGAGGTCATAACCGGGGCTATGTCAAAGAATTCGATCGTCGTATTCGGGCAACCCACATCAAACAAGGTTTGCTTTTGTCATTATTATTGTTGTATTTATCATGTAATTGATTCTTTAATTCCTTTACATGTACATATTTTGTCAAGTAAAAACCGCATTTTATATTGCGTGCTTTGAATAATAACTTCGCAAAATTAACCAAACTTCTCCCCGCTCTCATTCTTTTCAAAAAATTACTCAGAGGTACCCCAATATTTGGGGAAACTATTTTTCGGTACCCCAACTTTTCAAAACTACTTTTGAGGTACCCTTATGAACCGTGTGGGATCGATTCGTTTTTGTTTTGCCTACTGTTCTCGGTTTGCTACAAGTCACCCTCTCCTTTCCTCGAAACTAACCCGGTTTCAATATCCATTTCATGGTGGATACGGGTCCTTTGAGGGCCATTATGGCCACTAAGAGAGCGGTGTTTCGTTCTACAAAGACCCTGGGCCGTGGGATGTCATCTAAGGTCTCAATAAGACCATTCTCGAGCTTTCTAAGGGGCTTTGGAACCATCGGCAAGAATAAACACATGGTGGTGAATAACTTCAAAGGCGTTCAAATGGCGTGCCTTCACTATTTGGGTCAAAACGCCTTCAATACATCTCCGATGGACTTCAAATTTTGAAAGCTTAAAGTACACACTGAGAGCTTTCCATCGATATCTTATGGGCTTAAAACGGAGCTCGGATGAAGAAGTTATGCGCGTTTTAAGTCGGCAGAAAAACTGCCCAGATCGTCACGCCCGCTACCCTTAGTGGTAACGCCCGTGAGGACTCACGGCAGTTTCATTTTTTGTTCCGGAAGCTCCGTCACGCCCGCGACAACCATTGGTCACGCCCGTGACTGCCGCCTGTGTCGTCCACGCCTGGACGACACTGTAACGCCCGTGACAAAACTGTTTTGCGCGTATTATTGAGTTAAACGACTGTGTTTTGTTTTAAACCCCCCCCCCCATTAGTATAAATACCCTCTTAGCTTATTTTCTAGGCAGCTTTTGATGATTATGAACATGCTTATGCATTGGTTAGGGTTTCCCTAAGTTTTCTCTCAAAATCTAGATTACTTTATCCATTGATTAATGGTGGTGTTTCTAGTCATTCCTTTATTGATCATTTGGTGGATTCTTCCTTTATGATGGTCATGGTGGGGTGTTAGGCTTTGGTGGTGCAGTACCTTTATCCAAGGTCATATCCAATCTCATTTGGTGTCCAAGGTTATTGATATTGGTTGATTTTGGTTATTATTCTTGTTATTATTCAAGTTCAAGGTTATTGTTGAGAAGTTCAAGCATAGGTGATTGAGATGTTCATCTTTCTCCCCTTATTCTATTGTTTATGGATTTCTCTCATCTCTTCTACAACAACAACTCAAGTTAAGTCTTCAACCAATGGTCACGCCCGTGACCCTGCTTGCCCAGGTCGTCACGCCCGTGACGACAGGCGTCACGCCCGTGACGAAACTGTTTTGCGTGTGATGATTGTGTTAAACGCTGTGTTTAATGTTTTAATTCCCCATTAGTATAAATACCCCCTTAGCTTATTTCCGATGCAGATTATGTTGATGAATATTTGAGAGTTAGACTCAAGAAAACTCCTCTCAATTGGAGAGTTATAATTGTGGGTTTTCAAACACTAATCAATGAAGCTAATCCTTTGGTGGAAATTGGTTGGTGAATTCTCTTCCTTGTGAGTGGGTGTTTTACCTCCACTCTTTGTGAGATTTCTTGGGTGTTTCAAGACTCCTTGCTTGTGGAAGGTCCTTGTGCTAGAGATTGAACATCTTAGTTCAATAGGGTGAGTGTTTACTCTTTACAATTGTCCATATCCCTTTGATTCTTGTTGTATTGGTTGTTCATCTCCATTAATCCAAAAACCCTAATAAATTAGTTTGGTGTGTTTATGAGTTCTATGGGTGGATTTCCATCATCCACATGCTTGTTTAAACCCTAGGCTTCCGCGATTCTCTCCACCTTACTTTTTGGGTTAGTAACTATTTGGTGCTTTTTCGGCCATTAATTTTATTAAGTGACCGAAATACCCTCATTCTTCTTCTTCATGGGTATTTCTTCAAGAAAGGAAGAACAAGGGTATTTTGGTCACTTAATAAAATTAATGATCGGAAAAACACCAAATAATTACTAACTCAAAAAGTAAGGGTACCTCAAAATTAGTTTTGAAAAGTTGGGGTACCGGAAAAACGTTTCACCAAAAGTTCGGTACCTCAAAGTAATTTTTTTTCTTTTCAATGTCGATTTTAGTAGAGTCTGTTTTATAACAGGCGGATTCGAGATTTGTTATAACTCTCGAATTCGTAACCTTACCCCCAAATCTAAAAATCGGGTTCGTAGACTGGAGTCTTTCATTTCTTATTTTATAGTTTGTCGATTTCCTTAAATCGGCTGGCGACTCTTTTACATTTTATAAATTCGTTTAATCATTTAAAATATTCGTTTTTACATAAAATAATTTCAAAAAATAATTTAATTCATGTCCAATATTAATTCAAGGCGGACCCCAAGAGAAATGAGCCAGAAAGTGATAAAACCTAGGCGGGTTTAATCACTTTCAACTCACTTTCCCTTTTGGCCGGGGAGGCAAACGGCCTAGCCTAGAGTCTTTTAAAACCTAGGCAGGTTTTAGCTGATTCTGGTGGCTCGCTTGCTCTTCTTTGGGCCTGCAATTGATACTTGGGCCGACATTAAATTATTATTAAATTATTTTGTGCAATTTCGAATAATTTAAATAATAAAAACGGATTTATAAATAAATAAAGTTTCATCACCCCGAAAATGAATTTCGAAAATAAAAACATCCTTATTCAAGGATTAAGCAACCTTAGTCGGCTCTCGATCATTTAAGTAGTGCATCACGGGGAAAAGCGGTCGCTCTTTTCCCGGGGTCCCTACAGAGGTATATTTTCTCTAAAACCCAGGAATCCTCTCTCAGATGTGTTACGGTCGTGATGGATGATGTCATGGCCATGAGGGAGCTTGTCACGGTCGTGAGGTCTTGTGTCACGGCCATAACACCCCTTCTCTCATAGGTTGCTTGATTTTCCTTTTCTTGGCCTTGACAGGGCTCTCTTACGGTCGTGACTCACTATGTCACGGCCGTGAGGCTTTTCCTGTCCTGAGCCTTTGATCTTCTTGAGTCGGGTTTTCTCGGGATTCGCATTTGAGCCTCATCTATCCTTGAATTCATCTCTGCTTTTCCTCTTTTTGCACACTTTTCCTCCATATGCGTATTATTGCCATAAAAACCTAAAAGGGAAGGAAAACAACATAAAAGCACTATATTTATTCATGGAATCGAGGAAAATTCCAAGGGAAAATGATGCATTTAAGTTGAAAATTTGAGCCTAAACAGTCTTCCCTTATAGTGATCGACCAATACTCAAGGCCCTCATAACTAATTTGCCTTGGTTCCCTAACTTTAATGTCGTTAGCTTATGTTATTATGAGAATGGGGAGGGGGCCATGTTGCTTATCATTATGGGGTTTTACAAGTATAAGATAGAGTTCATGGAGTTTGCTAGGGTCATATTGGGATCACATAAAGCTTACAACAATTAGGCATACCTTCCTCCTTATTTAACGACACCCACAACCAGTTTCCCGTGCCTTTAACACTTATGCCACTTATTCCCTTCAAGTTCCGGAACTTGCCTTGGTGGTCGGGGTACCTAATATGGAACATAGTCATAGAGTTAGCACTTAGCACATTTGTAATTTTAATCGAGTTTAATTGGATTATAATTGTAGATGTCAAATTTTTTCTAGCTTCGTAAGAGTATTTAGCACATTTCTAAGTTTTCTTTTTAGGTTCCTCAAAGCAAGTAAATGGTAGAAGTCTAGCCCTAAACCCACAAACCGGTCAAAGCCTAAGAATGAGAAGTTGTGCTAAGACTAAGCCCTAATCGGCCAATTACGGGCAGATCCTAAAAAACATTTTAGTCTGTAAGTCGGTTCATAAGAGTACATACCCATTGAAGTAACTAAAAAGGGTTAAAGCCCACATTACCATATGGAAACTGATATGTATATCCCAAACCTATCGACAGTCACTTTAGACTCTTTGTAAAGTGCCATCACATCACCTACAATGACCCTAGAAGCTATACTAATGAACATCCTCCGATCTCTGAAGAATGCTATCACATTTAGAGATGATGATTTACTTGATACGGGGGCCTCACATTATAAAGCCATGTACTTAACCACTTTATATTCTAATAATTTCATTCCACTAATCTCGGTAAACATCGTCTCTATAGTGAATGTATGTCCTTAGAGGACAACTCAAAAACTAGGCATACAACAACATCAATTGACGCAAAATGCTCTGCAACTAAGAGCTTATGACAACTCGCCTAGGAGGACTTTGGGTTCGATATCATTGTCGTTGACTTTTGATCACATAACGAGAAATGTGGAATTTGTGGTACTAGACATTCCTCCATCTTTCAACTTACTTCTGGGGCGCCCACGACTCTATCTGTGCAACGCCATTGCCTCTACCCTCCACCAAAAGGTAGAAATGATAGTCCAAGGCCAAGTAATGACTCTTTTTGGAGAGCCCATTAGTGCAACTGTTACCCTTAAATAACCTACACTGGAGGTAGAACACAACACCTCTAACGAAGAAGTGCACAACTTCAACATGGTGACCATGCTCGAATAGGACGAAGCACATTTCGACTATGATGCTTACTCTAGTACCAAGATGAAAGCTATCCTGAGAAAACAAGGTCATTCCACTGGAATGCCTCTAGGACGCAACCCTAAAAACAGGTTGGCCCCAAGGGTAAAGGCCTTTAAACACACCTGCAACTTTGGATTGGGGTATCAGTCTACAAAAAGGAAATCCGCCTGACCAAGCTGGTGCTCACAAAATATAGAAGGACCAAGGATCAACCCACTCTTTACCAAGTCAAGTGTTATCCATTAAACACTCAATGGGTAGTATCTCCGAGAAGGCGACGACTTCCCTTTCTATGGTTTCCCCGAGGCACACTATGACAAGAGTCAGGGCATATTAGTAGCCGGCTTAGAGGTCTTCAACAACTGGAACTTGTAATTGGCAGCAACTATCACCTCGAGTCATGAAAAGACACTAGTGCTCGAATGGATTCATCTCATCGGGAGCAACATCTTCAGGATGGTGTTCGACCAAAAGGCGTACCCGAAAGAGGGGACCCCACCTCGCATTGACTTGTTGCTGTTGCAGTTGTTGTGTAAAGGCCTCGAGTTCATAGAGGTGGACCCCGTTATAGCAGCGCTATCCAGTCCAGATTTCGACCCCATCCAGATGATAGATGTAGGAGCCCGGAAAAACTACAAGTGTCCTACACAATTAGGTAAGTAGAATGAAGTGTTTTAGTCTTTAGAGGATTTCAATAAATTTTATTATGATGTTTGAGTGAGTCAAAATAATAAAAATCTAAAGAGTCGTCAATTAATTTTTAATGAGAATTTTAATAATCTCAAATTTAAACTCCATAAACCATGAACCATGAGATTTGGAACTAGGGGTAAGGTTATGAATTCGAAAGTAAAAACCCTCGAATTCGCTCATTCAAAGAACGGACTCTACTAAATCGGTTAATGTAAGGAAAGGAGTAGAAGAACAAAATTAATTAACTTAATTAATGTTAGTTAGATGCATGTGAATTGAATGAAGTAATTAAAATGCTAAAATAAAGTAAAACAAATAAATAAATGCAAACAATAAAGTGAAATAAAAGAATATAAACACAACTATTTATAAGTAAACATTTAATCAAATGGATTACAGCATCAATAATATTTCTTTAAGTCAAAACTTATGCCATAGCAAAGTGAAAATAATTTTAAAAAACTGATGCTAACAAAAAATTAATGCCAAGATTATGAATGCAAGATAATGAGAAGGAAGAAGAAGAAGAAGAAGAAGAAGAAGAAACACCTAGTGTCAATACTCCTAGCATGATTTAGAGGTGTTGAAAAAAGTAGAAGTGAGGTTGTATTTATAGTGGTAGAGCCGTAGAGGTGTGTTCACTTATGATGGTGCATGAGACAATATTGAGAGGATAAACTAAAACAAAGGATGATTTTATTTCAAAAAATTGTTCAGAGGTGCCCCAATATTTGGGGAAACTATTTTTCAGTACCTCAACTTTTCAAAACTCATTTTGAGGTACCCTTAATTTTTAGGTTAGTAATTATAAGGTGTCCTTCCGGTCATCAATTTTATTAAGTGACCGAAATACCCTTGTTCTTCCATTCTTGACGAAATACCTTTGAAGAAGAAGAATAAGGGTATTTCCAAAAAATTACACGGAGGTACCCCAATATTTTGGGAAATTATTTTTCGGTACCCCAACCTTTCAAAACTCATTTTGAGGTACTCTTAATTTTTGTGTTAGTAATTATTTAGTGCCTTTTCGGCAGTTAATTTAATTAAGTGACCTAAATACCCTTACTCTTCTTCTTCAAACGTATTTCTTCAGGAATGGAAGAACAAGGGTATTTCGATCACTTAATAAAATTGATGATTGGAAACGAACCTAATAATTACTAATACTAAAATTAAGGGTACCGCCGAATGAGTTTTGAAAAGTTGGGGTACCAGAAAAATATTTCACCAAAAGTTAGGGTACCTCGAAGGAATTTTTGGGGTATTTCGGTCACTTAATAAAATTCATGGCTGGAAAAGCACTAAATAATTATTAACCCAAAAATTAAGGGTACCTTAAAATGAGTTTTTAAAAAATTGGAGTATCGAAAAATAATTTCCCCAAATATTGGGGTACCTCCAAGTAACTTTTGATTTTATTTGATTTGGAAAAGAAAAGAAGAAGGAAATAAGATAAAGAAGGATTTGATTTGGCTTGATTTTGGGAATTTCAACATGTGAAGAATGGGTGCATTTCGAAATGACGTTTAATCAAAAATTAAAAATAAGGGTAAAAAATGATCAAAATAAATTACATAATTACAAAGCTGAATTGAATGACAAAATTCAGCATCTACAGTTAGCCCCTACTTTGATCGAGTATGAGTAGGATGCTGATCAAAGTATTCTTGATAATTGTCGGCACCTAGAAGCGGTATCCTATGTTTGATGTCGGTTGATGCTTGGAAGCAAAATCCTGTGCATGATGTTTGGTGACCGCCATTCATGTTTGGAAATACGTTGCTTATGCTATGGCCTGCCGTTCTTGTCCAACAAGTGAAATTTGTATGTTAGACATTCTTGTGGATTGTCAACCCTTCTCGTTTGGCCAATGATGATGATCCATCATCCTTATCTAACTGTGCCCATTCTGTATGGCCGATAATGATGTCCTATCATTCTTGTCGGACTGCCCGCCATTCTTGTCCGGTTGATGATGATGATTTGTCATTCTTGTCTGATTGTGCGTCACTCTTGATATGCTGCTGATGATGTCATGTCATTCTTATGTTACTGTTTTCCATTCTTGCCTGACTAATAATGATGAAGACTTGTCATTCTTGTCTGACACTCCGCCATTCGTGTTTGGCTGATGATGATGATTTGTCATTCTTGTTTGACTATCCGCCATTCTTGTCTAGCTAATGAGGATGATTTGCCATTCATGTATGACCGTGCGCCATTATTGTCTGGCTAATAATGATGATTTGGCATTCTTGTTTGACCGTATGTCACTTTTATCTGGCTGATGATGTGGATACAATATCCACTATTGAAGACGACGTAGATGTAGTATTCGTTGTTGAGGCGAATACGATATCCTTTGTTGAAGACAACGTAGGTGCAATATATATTGTCGGGTCAGATGCGATATCCTTTGCCAGAGACGACGTATATGCGGCATCTATTGTCGGGTTGCATGTGATATCCTTTGTTGGAGATGAAGTAGGTGCGATATTTGTTGTTGGGGCGGATACGATTTTCTTTATGTGAAGATGACGTAGATGTGATATTTGTTGTCCTTCTTGATGATGACATTCTACTGATTTTTCAATCCTTGAGAGTGTAATCAAAATCTTATAGACCCAAAGCGTTTTTAGCTGCTCATCATTCTAATTTTTCTCATCAGGATTTCGAGTTTAATCCTTGGATAATATTTGGGCTTGATCTCACATAGCCCCCAGTGGTGTGTTTCTAAAGGTGACGACCTTGTTGTTCTTGGGTCTTCCAAACTTTCTCATATGCTAATTCTTCATGCCAGTGAAGATTTGTGAGTGAGCAATAGTCAGCCCCTGGTGGCGACCCCGATGATGATATGCATGTAGTTGGTTTGCTACTCTACATGCAACGTGTAACGTCCTGATTTTTTTATTTTTTTTTAGTCTAATCATTGATTATGACCTTTCATAAGTGTAAGTATTATCATTGGTGAGTAAACAGGTAGAGAACGTATATCTAAATGGGATAAGCCTTAGATGATTTGGATCCAAGGGGCTATCTTCCGACGTTGAGGCTCAACACCGACTCTCATAGGTACTCCCTTTAAGATGCACCTTGGGTTTCTCATAATGGGTCAGGTGAGCCTTGGTCTGACGTCATCCCTGTTATGGATATACCAATACTCAAGGCATTATAAAACAAAACCTTATGAAAACCTTATGACCCACAAGCAAAGATCATTGAATTGGGATGAGTATTAAACTTGATAAGTTTTTAGTCTTAGGCCTTGTTTGGCAACCAGCTGGTAGCTGGTAGCTGTTTGGATTAGCTGTTTGACTTTAGCTGTTTGGATTAGCTGATTGCAGGAAAAGTGCTTGGTAAAGTAGCTTTTTGTGAAAGGCTACCTCAAAAAGCTTCATCAAGTAGCTTTTTGAAAACTAGCTTATTGGGTCCAAAAAGCTAATATAAAAAGCTACTTACCAAACACCTCAAGTAGCTTTTTAACCTTGGTCAAAAAGCTAAAAGCTACTCAAAAAGCTAAAAGCTACCCAAAAAGCTTGTTTGCCAAACACCCCCTTATTGCCATTAGGGGTAACCTTGGGATCTAAAGGGTGGGGCTTAGCTAATTGGATTCCAGGGGACAACTTCCATACATGATTGCTCATCATTGACTCCCATAGGTACTCCCTTGAAGGCATACTTCTTGTTTCTCATGATGGGTCGGGTGAGCCTCGAGTGGGCGTCTTCGCTGATACCGATTGACAAATGCTTAAGGCCCTCATGACTAATTCCCTTTGGTTCCCTAACTTTAATGTCGTTAGGTTATGTTTTTATTGGGGGCAGGGGGGTATGTGTTGTTTCTCAATATGGGGTTTTACAAGTACATGATAGAGCTCGTGGAGTTTGCTTGGGTCATAATGGGATTACATAAAGCTTAGAGCAATTAGGCATTTCTTCCTCCTTATTTAACGACACCCATAACCCTGTTTCCCGTGCCTTCAACACTTGTGCCACTTGTTCCGTTCAAGTTCCCGGACTTGCCTTAGTTGTCCGGGTACCTAACATGGAATATAGTCATGGAGTTAACACTTAGCTAATTATGGAGGCAAGTCATTAGTATTGTTTTAAGATTTCTTATCATTGATGTTGCCTCGACCACTAGTGATGCCCATCTGTAGACACCAAATTTTGTACCGGTAAATTTCACCCGAGAAGATTGGGCAATTACGACCGGAAATGACTCAAGAAAATTAGAAGGCCACTGGTCATTGCTCATTTTCAAGACGAGCCTAGCAGCGTTTCAAGCCCAAGAAAAATAGGAAGGACATGCGACCTTCCTTTTTCCCACAAGCCTAGAAGCAAGCCAAGCAAACGTGCGCCCAGCCCATGGAAATAGGAAGGGCACGCGACCTTCCTCATTTCCATGGCCCGGGAAATGATTACCACATTGGCAATCCATGTGTAGGAAAATCAATGGCCATGCGGCCTTGCTGTTTTAAATCGGGTTTTGCCGCCAACTTTTTCCCTCCATTCCAATGCAATCCCAAGATCATAGCCCTTAACTGATTGACCTTTGACTTGAGGATGACCATATGGCCTTAGTATTTGTTTAAGGGGAATGATCCTTGGAATCATGTCCCCTTACTTCCATCTCCATACATCTACCCTCCACCTATAAATACCCCCCTCATCCTCACTCATTTTCATCAATAACTCTTATCATAATACTCTCCAATACCTCTGAATTCGACTATCATCCATCTTCTACATTCTTCCTCAATTATTATCATCGATATTCTTACATCAAATTCATCTTCCACCACTTCCAAATAGACTTCCTTCCAAGGTCTTGATCAAACCGTATTCAAGAATCCACCATAAGGAATTCGACCTTCCTTCCATTATATCGAAGTTTAAAGTGAGGTTCGTCTATCCTTTTGTTTCAATAATGTAGTTCATTTTTATGTATTATTTTATTTGTACATTCGTTTTGTATAAACCTTCATTATTTTAATCTTGCATGTTTGTAATATCAAATTCGTGAAATTCGTTAATGTTCTCCCCGCTCAATTTCATTTCAAGTTCGAATAGTAGAGATTGTTTATTAAACAGGCGAATTCGAGAATTGTTCTCGAATTCATAACCTTGCCCCCGAATTCAGAATTCGGGTTTGTAGACCGGAGTCATTTTTATTTTTAGGTTCGTCGATTTCTTTAAATCGGCGAGCGACTCTTTATTTATAACCTATTTTTATTATTCCACATGCATGCTTATTACGTCGGAATATTTATAAAATGATTTCGTACTCATCTTGCCGTAACCCACATATGACCCAAAGGAAAATGATGTAAAAATTATCATAGGCCCTGCGACCTATGACAATTTTTACCTACCTTCTGTTGGGACATTGAGACATGGGCCCAACAGTGTGTTCGTCATAGGCCAAGTGGCCTATGACCCATTCTAGGTGCCTATGTTTCTCTTTCGGGGCCCGGGTTCAAGATGGGAATTAGTATGGAGTTATTGATAGGATAATTCGGTGTAAATTCAAGTATGTTGATAATAAAAAATGGGTTCGTAAATGAATAATAGTCTCTTATCTCAAAAATGTTTTATAAAATAAAAATATCCTTATTTAAGGAGTAAACAACTTTAGTCGGCTCCCGATCACTAAGTAGCACACACGAGGAAAGGCGTAGCCCTTTCCCGGGTTGTCCTACAGGCCACCGTCCAGGTCCCATGGTTTTTTTTTAAAGATAGCTATGATTTTAAGAGCCCCATCTCATTGCATGTGTTGTGTATTACAGAGCCCATATAAGTTTTAAGGGCCCCAACTCAAGAGAGAGGTTTACTACATTGTGAACCACAAAGCCCAAAAAAGGAGTGGATGTTATGAATGACGGATCTGAGTTGAATGAATGATTTGCATTTAATGGCCAACCGAATGGATCATGGGATCTAATATGACAAGGGTTTATACATTGCCATTCATCCAAATACATTGTAGAACTTTTTCTCCCCGATTCATTTTTAAGGATGCCCTTTTTTTATATCTTTATTTTGGATTAGGGTTATCAAAAAAGAAAATTGGATTCTAATGATGCTAATCTCAATAGTCGAATAATCATAATTCAAATTTTAAAACTATATGTTACCAGTCTTAACTTTTTGGTACCAAATTTAACCTCTTATTTTCACTTTAAATTTTTTTAAAGTTTTTATTTCTCATTGGACATACTTGACTATGGAGTGTCCCTACAATTTTATGTTAGATTCTGCAGAAGTAGGGCTATTGGCTTGTAAGATGGTGCTCATATGGCACCTTAAGTTGCTTGGGTTTCTATCCCAAATTATCGAAAAAAAGGCTTAGAAAATTTCATTGTAAATTTTGGATAAGTATATGAGAGAAAGGTCGAATGTTAATTAATTGATTAGTTGTAAATTGTGATTTTCACAGTAAGTTAACTAAATTCATCAATTGACTAACTATTCATCGTTAACTTTTGAATAAGTAGATGAAACTGCAATTATAATTAGTTAGAATATAGAGTTGGCTAATTTATTATTTATCAAAAGGAAGATACATAGCATGTGGAAATTTATTAAGTTTGACAACTAACATAATCTAATGGGAATGGCCAATCACCTCTTGGTCCACCTTCTACCCCAAGTGTCCAAGGTTCGAATCATGGGGACGACATCTCTCTCATACCATTTCGGAGAGTGTTGTGGGTTGGAGTGGGGCCCATCTTTGGGCCGTTGGCATCCCCCGTACCCGGTCCGTTACAAAGGCCTGTTGGGTTTGTACCCTTGAGATAGAGGCCCGATGGGGAATGAGATATTTTCAATTTGACCCCTTTTAACCCATTGTTGTTTCTCGTAAAACTAAATACCGTAACTTGGACAACTAATCTAATGGAAATGGGATTAATTTATCATTTATCAAAAGGAAGATGCATAACATGTGAAAATTGATGCTATGTGAATGTTCAAAAGTATTTCTTAGATAAGATTATGACTATATTTTCATTTAAGACTCAAATGATAAAATTTGTCCTTGTGATGCATTGTTGCGTGTAGAAGAACCACTTTTTGTATCAATTTCATGAAAAAAAGTATTTACTAGATACACGTTTTACCTAAATTTTTAATATCATTGTTTTAATGTTGCCGCTTTTTTTTTTAAAGGGCTCAATCTACAAATTGCTCTGTTATATCCCCGAGGACACCAAAAATTTCATGACCGGGCTTGACAAGAATTCTTCATAGATAGTCAAATTTTGCATCATTAAACACACAACCACTAGCATGCATTTAGGGAAAACACACACACATTACATAATAGTTTTCTTGCTACCTTAAAAGGCAGCTGCCAACATAAAATAGTAATTCAGCCCAATGTTTAGGACCAAGTTCCTACTAGTTTGATAATACCAGATAGCCAGAAACATTAACAAAATACAAAATGAACACATAGAAACTAAGTCTCTGCTGGTTTGATCATACAACATTATATCATTAACTAATGAAACTAGCAGCAAAGCCTCGAAATCAGGAAAAAAACCTCCAAATCGAGTTGAAAAAGCAATAATTGAGAAACTATGTTCATGCTTACTGTAGCTTCCTTAGATTTTTCATCCATTGGTGCTGGTTGAGTCTTCCGATTTTTTTTAGTACCCAAATAGACGTGAGCTCTAGAGGGATCAACTCCATCAACAGTTTAATAAGGCATAAAGTAAATATGTAATTGATTAAAAGGTTGTAAAATATACAACAAATCATAACTAAATAGTAGACATTATTACAAATATGCTCTACAGATATACGAGCAAAACTTTTAGATCCCACTGTCCACTGTATGCATCATGACTTCCTTAGAACGACTTTCAATATTTCTCACTTTGTCTCTACATACATAATAGTCTATCAAAGCTGGTAAAAATAAATAAAAAAATTCAGATTGTCCGAATTCAAATTACATTTCCCTGAATTGAACTCCAACATGTTACCAAAGATATCAGTTGATCTCGAGGCACACAATCAGATCTATGGTCATTGATAATAGTAGTCACACTTACATTTCCAAAATGTGGCTCATAGTAATCAAATTTCAGCTCACACTTATTGTTGCTCCATTTCGTCCCTATCGACCTCAACACATAGTTTTTCGCTCGTCCATTAGGAATGTATGTGAAATTGTATCAATTTACAAAACATTAAAAAAAAACCTTAGTTAAATCAATATAACTAACAATTTCAAGAAGATCTTTTTTGCCTTCTTTGGAAAATAGACGCCAATCGTTGTATGATAAGGAGCATAACATGGGATTTCTAGCCATTGTGCCAAAAAAACGCAAGATCAGATGTTTCATCGCCAATCCGTTGCCACCTTTCATTCCACTTCACATCAATTATGGTTTCCTTAGGTTGATTCCAAATATGATCCATCAAAGTAGGACCCATTTGTATCTTTGTTGATGTGTCTGGTAAAATCAAAGGTTTTGCCGCAAAAAAGCTCGAAAAATGGTAGAAAGATCGTTTAGAATATATGCAACCTTTGCATCCAAATTTCCTCTTAATGTAACCAGAAGCATATGTTGCATAAGCACATGATAGTCATGGCTTTTAAGGCAAGGTAAAGTCTTATGCTTTTGAACACTTCAAGAGATATTAGATGCATATCCATCTGGGAATCTTACATTCTCTAAAGACTTATAAAAGAACTTCCCTTCCGTACTCATATTGAAACAAGCCCACGACAAATATGTTCTCTCACCACGCCTTTGGGGCCATAGTCTCTTCCTTATCCCCAACTTTTTAATGTCACGTCGAACTTTAAGGTTGTCCTTGGACTTACTACCAATATTTAACAAGGTGTTAGTAAAGTTCTCACATACATTCTTCTCAATATGCATCAGATGGTGGCGTACATGTCGCCACGTCATTTAGTAGAAATCGTTGATGTCCCATAAATGAGAACTTGATACCAAGTTTGAGTCTCATGGAACAAGTATTCCAATTACATGAAGAACATCCAAATTTTCCATGCACACTCCACCTAGATAAGTTTCCTAATGATGGAAAATTATTTATTGTCTACTTAAGAACAGTGTGCAATTAAAAAACCTAGCTAGTTGCTACATCATAGGTAGGAACCCCAACATGCCACAGTTCTATCAACTCCTCAATAAGAAGTTTCAAATAGACATCAATGTCATTTCCTGGTGTTTTTGGACCCGGAATGAGCAATGACAAAATAAAATTCTCTCTTTTCATGCATAACCATGGATGCAAGTTAGATATTATTAAGAAGACAGGCCAAACACTATGCCTGCTATCTTGTCTACCAAATAGGTTTAAACCATCACTTGAAAGCCCCAATCTGACATTTTGAGGTTCGACAGTAAAATTGGAGTGTAAAGAATCACATTTTCTCCAAGCGTCAGAGTCTATTGGATGCCTTTGAACTACATCCTTCTTGCAACCTTTCTCATGTCATACCATGTCAATACGTTCTCTTCCGACTTGTCTTTGTCTTCTTTCCATCTAGAGACGTGACAAACTTTCCACTCCATTGCATTACCATCATCTTCCCAAAACAACATACAAACATTGGGGCATGCATATATTTTTTCATATTGGAGACTCAATCCTTCGATAATTTTTCCGTGATTCATTCATAGAACTAGGTAAAGTCTCACCTTCTGGTAAAACATCCTTCATTAACTGCAACAACTCATTGAATGACTTATTAGACCATCCAAAACGACATTTGATATTATATAAATGCAAGAAGAATGATAACGAGCTATATTTTTTTACATCCAGGATATAACTCCTTCTTAGCATTTTCCATTAAACGACTAGACATCTCTATATCCAAATGAGAATGCATGTTATCATTTTCTGTATCATAACTATAAGCTCCTGAGTTCGGCTCCACTCTTTCATCTTCAACTACATTGGCTCTAGAACTTGGCTCAACACTTTCATCTTGAATTGCATTAACATTATGCAACCCAGAAGAAACTCCAAATATGTCATGTAACATTTCTATTACGTTATCATCACCAATCATCATCATTTTCATTGCATCAAAACTCATTCGCAACCCCGGTGCAGATATCGAATCTTAATAGTAATACCAAGTATCATAATTATCAAGCATTCCGTGTTCAACAAGATGATCATATATTTTTTTCCTATATCTGTGGAAACGGTTGACACACCTTTTGCAAGGACGAGGGACTTTTTCATCTTGGTTGCTCGTAAATGCAAACTCCAAAAATTCATTAACGCCACATATGTACTCATCCCAATTACTATTGCTAATCCACTTGCGCTTTCGATTGTCCATATATATATACCCTTGTTAACAACAAAAATATGAATGAGAAATCAGGAAAACTTAATTAAAAGAGTATGGTAGTGTTATATTATATTATAAAATCATAAACATAATGAGTATATATCAATAAAATCATAACACATTGGTTACCTCTACTAGCCCAACATAAGTATATGTGCAGCATGAACCTCTAATAAACAACTCTTAACAACAATCAATGGAAGTTCTGCAATGAATTGGAAAAAGCTCAAGTGTATTAAATACTACCAACTGCATTTGCATAGAAACGAAGGGAGTGCTTGGATAAAACTAATTCCCATTTAACAATGAATTAGTAATGTACAACTTTAAATAATTTCAATTGAAAAGCAAAAGAAATTCAATAGATGATGATATGATGTCACCTCCCAATCAGTTAACTTCATCAAATTAGTATTTATTATACCTTCTACACTTAGCCTTTTCTTTTTTTCCTTTTTCTTCTTCCTTTTTTGGCTTCTACATCTTCCAATCTCTTGTTTTCTTATGACCCATACATTAAATCCTTTCACATTGTGTATTTTGTTGTTTGCTTTGTGATCATAATCAAACATAATAATCTATTATTTTCAGTACTGTAAAAACCAAATATAAAACAGGGACCCACATTAGTATATTGGGGTTGGTTGATCAGTACTGTAAAAATTGATGCTGGAATAACAAATAGAACTTTTATAGGAACCCCATCCATTAGAGATATTTGTCAAGTTGGTTGGTTAATGTGTTTCCAAATGAAGGGCCCAACACAACAAGTTTAACTTCATCCTAGCCCAGGCCCTAGACATAGATAGGTGTGTTATGCATTAGGTTGTTTCGTATGTCAAACACATTGTTCATAGATGCAAGCTAGCATGCTTACCTCAGTATAGGTTGTGTAGTCGTACATACTCTCACCTGAACAAACTAATTCAAAGTACAAAAAGGGGAAGAAAATAAGTAAATAAAGGAGTTAGTAGATTGTTAAGGAAAAAGAAGAGGGACAAACCATAGGTTGGAACTAGACCTGTCAATTCGGTCGAGAGGGCGAGTTTCGGGTCGATCGTATATCTGGTTTGGGTAAATACGGGTCGGGTGTATTTCGTGTTCGGGTACATATGGACGGTGTATTTCGGTTTTGGGTCAACCCAACGGTCGTATATCGGGTTCGGGTAAATACTACTTTTTGTACAATATACATAATAAAATATGATTATCTTTTGATATTGATAGATTTTTGTGACTATTTTAACTTAAATTATAGAAATAACAAATAAATAAGTTGCGCTCATAGTTTAATAGTTAAAAAAATTCCAATAAAAAGTCACAAATATTAATAAAGTTGAACTTAAAAAGTTAATTTTTCGTGTCAAACGGGCGAGTCGGGTTTGACCCGCTAATTTTCAGGTTCGGTTCGGTGTATTTCGGGTTAAGTTGAAAAAATCGTGTTCAAACTCAAAAAATTCGGATGGGTTTGGGTCGGGTTATCGGGTCAGGTTATCGGGTCGAGTCTAGCTTGAACCAAGGTCATCCCTATGAGAAATATGAACATGAGCAAAAAATCGTTGATATGTTTCATGTTGTTTTACCAAGTCAAAATAAGTCTCTGTTCTTTTCTGCGGTATTTTGCGGTATGGTGTGATGTGGTGGAATTGTGGTGGGTGTGGTGGAATTGTGGTTGGTTATTGGTATGTGGGGTAGGTAAGGGGAGAGAATGTAAAAAGTAGAGGAGAAAAGTGAGGAGAGAGAAAAGTAATGATTTTTTTTTTTGTTAGAAAGAAAAGTAATGATTTGTGGTAAAGTGTGGTGAATTGTGGCAAACTACGGTATGCTGTGGTACTACAATTTGCCAACCGCAGAAAAGAACAGGGCCTAAATATGAGTTTTGGTTTTTGTTCAGATCGCAACATAATGCGGGTTTAATATCGTATCCACAGGGAGTTGGGGTACCGAACCTAAAAGTCACTCGAACTCTCACCTACTAAGTTGTAATTTTTAACAATTTTTGAGGTTTTAGAACTAAAAAAAAACACACAATAAAAGATCACAAATAAAAGAAGAAAAAGGCTTGGGGTTGATTTTAGCCACCTAAAGGAAGTCTAATCGAACGAAAATCGAAAGGTTATAACTAAGCTAGGATTGGGTCGCTACTAAATTAAATCACTCTAAGCACCCTTTTCCAAGGGTAACATTAGATTAACTTCCCAAATTTTACCCCTCATTCTCATGAAGACTAAAACCTAAGAGTATAAAGTGTAACAAACCCTAATTAAATCAATCCTCAATTTCATGAGATAAACCTACTTATCCCACTAAAACCTCACACTAATGCTTTAAGGAAATCTAGCAACATCTCAATTAACTAAACTTCCATAGAGAGTAATGGTGAAAAATCCTAAACTAAGCTAATCATTCTCTTCCAATCAAACCTCAAATCAAATCCCTATTAAGAGCCTAATCATCCCCTAACTTAAAGAACTACTCACTAATCATTTTTATTTACAAACTTAATTAGGACCTAGACTTATCTAACTAAAAAAATACTAAACTAACCTAAAGGCCCACAAGAAATTGCCTATTTTCGGCCCAACACCCATTAAACATTACTCCCTAAACTAATCTGACCCACTAAAGACTTGGTCCAAGATTCAAAATTTATTAGAATTCTTAACTTAAACTAATTAACACTAACCTTAAACTAATCTAACTTTAACCCTAACTATTACTAACCTAACTTACTCACCAAAATCAAATAACAAGGGAAACTAACATAGCCTAGCTATCCTACTACTCATTCTACTGACCGAAGAAAAACAAAGAAAAGAAAACAAGAGAAGAACAGAGGATAACGAAGACAAAACAGAGGAAAAAGTCCGAAACAGAGAAAGAAAGAAATAGAGCCAAATAATATCAACCAAGAACACAAATAATATCAACCAACTAAAACAGCATAAATTGAACTACACTATATTCAGAATCAAAACCAATTGTTCAAAACAACCCCTAGAATTCGACTAACATAAATAACAAAATAAAGATAACAAATTAAACCTAAATCTAGACATGAAATTGCAAGCAAAATAGTGACCTAACCCTAAGGATGGAGGCATGGGTTGTCATCCCCAAAACCAACCATACCCTCTTCATTCTCTTCTCTGCCCTTTCATACCCGATCTAATTATGTTGAACGCATGTGAGCCCTTCGATTTTCTTTGTCTTGGACGGTTGGGATGCGATGGTGGAGGATGATGCTACTGCCACTGTTGTTGTACTCCTTCTGCAAATTCTCTACAATCAAAAGAGAGAGGGAGTAAGAAAGAGAAAGGGACAAAAGAGCAGAAATTATAAGGAAGGACCGAGTGTATATAGCACGGTACACTCGGTATAAATATGGGGTAGGGTATAAATATGGGGTAGGGCGCACGTGAGATTATATTCTGGTCAACGTCCTTATCGCGCAGATCCTCCGATCTTCATTGGTCAATTTTGTTCCTTCCTGCCCGCCTCCGATCGTATTCTTTATTGGTCAATTCTACTCCTTCTTGCGCCTCCACTTCGGCATAATCACCAAGAAGACATGTCTGGGCTAGGTAAACAATAATGTATGATCATGCAATAAAAATACATTGCAGTGCTTGAGTAATGCATCTAAGTTGGGAAAACATGCACTAGGTAAGGGAAAATTTATCACCCAATACTACATCCAAGTTGGGTAACACTGCATCTAAATTGGGAAAACATGCACTATGAAAGGGAAAATTTATCACCCAATACTGCATCCATGTTGGGTAACACTGCATCTAAGTTGGGAAAACATACACTAGGTAAGAGAAAATTTACCAATACTGCATCAGTATGTAAGGAAAAATTTATCACCCAATACTACATCCAAGTTGGGTAACACTACATCTAAGTTTGGAAAACATGCACTATGTAAGGGAAAATTTATCACCCAATACTACATCCAAGTTGGGTACGTAACATTGCATCTAAGTTGGGAAAACATGCACTAGGTAAGGGAACATTTATCACCCAATACTGCATCCAAGTTGGGTAATACTGTATCTAAGATGGGAAAACATGCACTAGGTAAGGGAAAATTTATCACCCAATACTGCATCCAAGTTGGGTAACACTGTATCTAAGATGGGAAAACATGCAATATGTAAGGGAAAATTTATCACCTAATACTGCATCCAAGTTGGGTAACACTGCAACTAAGTTGGGAAAATTTATCACCCAATACTTATGTGCGGTGATGAAGTTCTAGGCAGTAGAGGGGAAGCAGAGGCAGTAGAGAAGAAGTCGATGGGCGTACAGCTGTTGAGTTCAAACGAGAATCGTTGTGTGGAGCAATAGAGGGGAAGCGGAGGCTGAAGCAAAGGGTTTAGGCTAAAACTAGACAGTAGTTTGTGTTTTAGAAAATTACCAGCGCGTGTATAGAAAACGCACCATACTCTACGTTCTATTTAGGATCGGTGTTATTTCATAATTTGCGACGAAAGAGTGAGAAGAAGAGGAGGAGAGAGAGAAGGTGAAGGATGGTGTTGTGGTGCGTGGTGTGTCTGCCCAGAAAGGGGAAAAGGGACGAAGAAAAGGGAAAAGAAAGGAAAGGGGAAATGAAAATTAGAATTAGGGAATGGGTTGGATTAGGTGAAAATAAGAGAAAGAGAAATGGTAAGGATTGTGGGGGTTTGGATCGGTGGGTAGTGGGGTATTGGAGAGATGGGCCGGTGGGTAGTGGGGAGGAGGGATGGTGGGCCCGTGTGATGATTGGGCCGAGCGAAGTGAGTGGGAAAGAAGGGATTAAGGGTGGAGAAGGGTGAGAGATGGGCTTGGGGGATTGGGATTTGGTTGGGTAAAGAAAAGGGAAAAGGAAATGGGTTGGTGAGGTGTTGGGATTAGGGGTGGAGAAAGAGGATGGGCCGAATTAGGATTTAGACTAGGTTTTTATTTTTAATATCAATTTTTATATTTTTGATTCAATTTAACAATAATAAAAACTAAAATGATAAAAAGACATAAAATCTAATAAAAGAGTAAAACCAATAAAAACATAAGAATAAACCTAATTTAATTATTAGGAACAAATAAAAAATCATAGAACAAAGGGGTAAAAAAAGCAAAATAACGGAATAAACAGTTTTCACTTGTGTTGGCTTTTCTCAAATAAGTAAATATGAGTTTTGGGAAATTGAGGTCACTGGTGTTGTTGCTCATCTCTTATATGCATACCGTAAACCCCATGCTTCATTCACCGGTTCACGTGTAGAGTGAAGAGTACAGTTTAAAAGTTGCAATGTAAGATTATATATGAAACTTTAATATATATATATATATATATATATATATATATATATATATAGGGAACGGATCCAGTAGGAAGAGGGTTTAGGTAGGAAGGTAGGAAGGAGCGATCTAGCGCGTTAAATCTCGATCCAACGGCTCAAATCAAAACCACTAATGACCCCCCTAAAACCATCACATGTGTGAGTTAATTAATAGAAAAAGGAAATTACTTTGATTCTCTTACGTGATTTGGGGGATTGAAAGAATTTCTTTTTTTTTCTTTATTTCCATCTTCAACCAATTTACTTTACTGTGGCACAGTGAGAAGTGAGAACTGCGAGAGAACCATTACAGCACAACTTCGCGCGACTTTGCAACAACTCCGGCGACTCCTCATGTTTGGCGGCGAATTCGGGCGCTGAAACACAATTTTCGACCCCTTATTCATAGTTGGTGAGCACTGGTCTCGATCAACAACAGGGTATCTGTGCCGGATAACCCAACTCGGATCAAAATTAGGGCTTGAAATTGTCAAGGTTTTGTATCAATTGTGTTATGTATTATTTCAAGAAATTTTCTATGTTGTGCATGCATACATGCTACAATGGGTCATAAATTTATGATTGGGAATAATTTTATTGTCAAACCGGTGGAAATGGCAGGCGGCGAGGGCAGAGGAATGGACTGCGGCACCGACATTGGGGAAGTAGGAGCAAACATGTAAGTGAACCCCCCCCCCCCACCCAATCGCCAATTATGTAACTGTGTCGTCATAATTCATGGACTGTGATTCCAGTTATGGTGTATTGATGTGCAATGTGTTTGTTGCCAAATTGAGTAGCAATGTGGACAGGATCAGTTGGCCACACCCCATGTTCAAATGTACATTTTGATGTCATTGATACATCTCTTAAGTATTGGGGGGTGAATTTCTATTGGGTCATGTTGCTACGTGTAGATGTCACTTTTTAAAAAAGTGTGGTCAGAATAGCAGAGTAGTGTGGTCATATATGCATTGTATTAAGTATTGGGGGTATCCAATTGTGTAGTTGTATGGTCACATGTCATGAACTGTGATTCCAGTTGTGGTGTATTGATGTGCACTGCGTGGCCAAATTGAGTAGCAGTGTGGTCAAGACCAATTGACCGCACCCCATGCTCAAATATACATTTTGATGTCGTTGATACATCTATTAAGTATTGGGGGTGAATTTTTGGATAAAATATGAAGGCAGGTAGGATAATTTTCCATTAGGTAATGTTGCTATGTGTGGATGTCATTGTGGCCATAATAGCAGAGTTGTGTGGTCATTGTTGTGAGTTGTGTGTCTATTTGCGAACATGGTACGCAAATGCAATGTTAGGCCACATGGTCCGTTGAAGCATAATTTGTTTTTACCATTGGCCCCACATTTATTGCGGCTGAATTGGATGTTTTTTTGCTGCAACAATGTGGTACATTGTAGTGTGTTGACTTTACCATTAGTGTAGCCGTTGTTGACTGTTAATATGGAGTTAGGCAATGTGGTTAGGGGGTGCGGTGTAGTTATGCAACTACAATAGTGTGGTCATGCTTGTCTATTAGTGTGTTAGTTGGCTATGATTCAATTCTTACCGTGTGTGTAGACCAAGTATAATTCTCTATGTGTGATTTCTATTAAGTGTGATCATTGGCATTTGGTGTGTGTTTAACCTTGCCATGAAAGTGTTTCATTGTTGTGTCCTTGCAATTAGGAGCCATACATTGTTGTTAGTTGGTCTCCTAGGTGAATTTTCATTTTATTTTTCTACGTGTGGTACCCTCACCCCAGTGTAGTGTGATATGAATATGGAGTCAGGCTACGTGGTCAAGTAGTCCAGTGTGGTTGTTTATTAGTGTGGTCAATTTGTTTTGACTCAATTCTTACAATCTGTGCAGACCCAATAGACTTTGGAATATTAGTTTACCATTGAGTGTGATCATTAAAATCTAATGTGTGGTCAACATTAATATGGAAGTTTTTGGTTGTCTTGACCATATGATTTTGTATTAGTCTCCATCTTGTGTGGTTGCAATTTGGGGTCACACAATGTGTTCAATTGGTTGCAATTATATGAAGTCTAATAAGTACTTTGGATGCGTACTTGTATGATGAGTTGTTTGCTTGTTTACATGTCAGGAAGTGAGGGTTAAGTCATTACGGATGCATTTTTGTTACGACTTCACAATGCACAAGGAGAACTCAATTAGGGATGAAGTGTGGGAACGTGCTTCTCGGTGCGATAAGAACCGTTCTTAGAAAAAGAATTCTCATGTGGTTCAACGGCCTTGACAATGATTGGTCAAAGTTCTTGACGAAATATTTTGTTGTTCATTGAAGAACTTTAGAATAGGTGTGTTTTGGACAGGATGTATTACTATTTATTTGATGTTATTTTGGTGTACTTGTTGGTGTGTACCGAACATATTGGTCCCCCGATGTATTCAACATTAATAGTCATTTGTTCCTTTGGTTTTGTCTATTTTAATGGATAATATGGGGTTGGTTACGCACTGTGCACGCGGGAAATTGGCCTCGGTTAACTAACTTGGCAACATTATATACGCAGTGTGGTCCCATCCATTCATTTCCATAAGTGTGGCTACTAGATTTTGATGTGTGGAAAAACTAGGTATGAAGTGTTCTATTTATTTCATCGTGTGTGGTTGTCTCGCTCTCCATGTAGTGTGACGCACTTGTAACCAGTGAGAAGCATAATATTCCGACTTGTTCGTTAACGTCAGAATATATATATATATACATATATATATATATATATATATATATATATATATATATATATATATATATATATATATATATATATATATATATATATACACTAAGTCCCAATCGACTTTATCATCTATCCACTTTATATACTAAGTCCCAATCCACTTTATCATCTATCTACTCACAACATTGCTATGCTAAATTGTGGTCATATAATCGCATGTGTGGTCATGTGTACAAGTGTATCGTGTTGTGTCCAACGCGTAACATTCACATAATCAAGATTACAAACCATGTACACTAAACAAGTCAGTGTACACCCGATCATAACCTATTCACCACACTTATTGTTGTATGACCACACATACTGACCCTAGATTGTCGTCACACTACATGCTTTCAGTTTACACCATGATTCACTTCATAGCAAGTTTGACAACACGTCCCATTCTAGTGACCATACTTAATAGAAACCTAAAAATTAGAAGTATAATGGGCCAACACACATATGTAGAGTAATAGAAATGTAAATAAAAGGATGTGATCACACTGTGTAAGCAGTGTGGTCAACAAAGTGAATCGCAATAAAATGAACACAATGATAGACGTTAGTGACCATACTAGTTTGACCTAGTCCAACGCTTACATTGATTGTTCCACTGTGTGACCATTTAACTATTCTAGCCACTTACAAACTATTGATGCCATAACACGTTATAAATTTTACAAATGAGTTGTGTGACGTATACGTATGCTCTTGCAATTTGGAATGTAACTTGTTAATTGTTAAAAACCAACAACTAGATAGATGTTAACTTATTCCACTACATTATTTTGACTACACATCCTATTCCAGTTACTACACTTAATATAAACCTAAGGAATAAAGGTATAATGGGTCAACACACATCTAAAGAGTAATAAAACTATAAACTCACAGGTTATGACCACATTGTGTAAGTAGTGTGGTCACCAAAGTGAATCGCATCCAAATGAACTTAATAACAGGCATGAGTAACCACACTAGTTTGTCCAACTCTAACGCTAGGTAGAAACCTAAGAATTAGAAGTATAATGGGTGAGGATGCATCTGAAGAGTAATAGGATTTTAAACTAAAAGGTTGTGACCACAGTGTGTAAGCAATGTGGTCACCAAAATGAATTGCATCCAAATGAACATAATAGCAAGTCGTGAGTAGGGGTGGGAGAAAAATCCGTAATCCGATCCAAAAATCCGATTATCCGATCCGAAAAATGGATAATTAGCCGATAATTTTTGAAGTTGGCAGATTGGTTAACCGATCCGAATTTTTTCCCCGGATCATGGATCGGATACGGATCGGGGATTGCGGATAATCCGTCGGTTATCCGAAAATCCGAAAACAATTAATTTTCAACTTTGAACCCTTTAAATGTTATTTTTTTGTCATTAATTAGTAGTCATTAGCGTAGAAATGTAACCCAATACATAACGTTTACCATTTTGAACCCATTAAGGTAAGAAGGACAATGATAATTATTGTACGAGTGCGTTATAATCCGTGGATATACGGTTATCCGATCCGAAATCCGGTTAACCGAGACTTTCGGATCGGATACGGATCACAAATTTTATTATCCGACAATTCGGTTAACCGAAACTTTCGGATCGGATACGGATCATGATGTTAACTATCCGAACATACGGTTAGCCAATCCAAATTTATGATCGGATCGGTTAACCGATCCGTGCCCACCCCTAGTCGTGAGTGACCACACTAGTTTTTCCAGCTCTAACGCTTACATTGATTGTGCCACTGGGTGACCATTTAAGTGATCGTGGCCACTTACAAACTACCGATGCCATAAACACATTATAAAATTTACAAATGAGTTGAGTGACGTATACGTATGCTCTTGCAATTTGGAATGTAGCTTGATAATCATTAAAAATCAACAACCAGATAGATGCTAATTTATTCCAATACATAATGTATAATGCGACATATACAACAATTGAACACGGTATGCATCTGAACATGTACAACGGCAAGCCTTGTCGGCCGTACTACATGTCCATGTCGCAGATTAATCACATCTACAAGGTAGCGGCCTGTAGGCATTGTTATCGCTACAGTTCGGGGCCCCCTTTCCTTTACCCCCCACGCCATTCCCACCTTCCATGCTATAGAAGTATTTCCACTGCCTCCCCTTTCATTTTCCTCCATGGTGTGGGGGCCACTCCGCACATTGATCCCGCCCGCAATTGCGTACCTTTCATAAAAAGACTTTGCTTCGGCCAGTGTAATAAACCCCATCCCATTACGGGGGAACAATTGCCTCATCATCGCACTTTGGCCAATATATCATGACACTAGAATCACCATCGACTGCGATGGGCGGTAACGCTACATATGGGTGTTGGCTATTGCCTAGATTGCTGCAAGGACATCAATTAATGAAAAGAACATTAGAATAGTACATCGCAGTATTACATTGGGTTTATGCATAAAAGTACAAAACATGATTTATATTTGCTCACACAGTACATTAGAAATTACTCATTCATTGTTATGTTGTCAAATATGTGGTGTTACTCCTCTTCCTATGACCATTAATGGTGTTTCTCCACTAACTGTGGTCATGGCTGCCCCTGAGTGTGGTTAATCATATGGTGATAAGTGAAATAGGTGTTTACTCTTGTGTCGGTGTCATACCTTAACTATGCAAACATCCTCGCACCCCAATCCCCCATAACCCCCTCCCTCTCTCACCTTTGTTGTACTCACCCATATTGGAAAATAGTACGGTGTGGTCAAGGTTGGACATCATTGTGGTCATTGGTGGGCACACTTTAATCTGTTCCTTGTGGTCATACACTGCTACTCGAATTAGGTATTCTGACCACAATTAGTGGAGAAGCATCTCAATGTGTGGTCATACAATGGCATGTCCTCAACAATAACGTGGCAAAGTAGTGGATGGTCAACACTAGGTATTATTGTGCCGGTGTCATAATTAGCTACGCAAACATCGTCGCACCAAAACCCTCATCCTCCCCTCGCCTCCCCCAGCCTTTGATTGTACTCCCACGTATCATGAAACATTATAGTGTGGTCAAGGGAGGACACCACTATGGTCATTCGTTGGCACAATTTAATCCACTTTCTTGTTGTCATACACTACTACTCGATTTGTGGTATTCATGTCCGCGTCCTAGTGCGTGGTCATATAATGTCATGTGCTTCACATTAACGTGGCAAAGTATTGTGTTGTCAAAACTGGGTCTTATTATGGTCATGCAGGGGGAATGATTAACTCCATCTACTATGGTTACCTATGGCGATTGTGATTGACCTTCCTACCTTCATTTGGATTTCTCCGCTTTATTGACCACACTACTTACAGACTGTGGTCAAAATAGTTTCAATTTGCATCCCTAGCTGTTACTCTATATATATGTGCTGAACCATTGTACTTCTAAGTCTTAGGTTTCTATTAAGTATGATCACTTTGTTGATCACATTGCCTACATAGTACGCATGCCAACTGACCGCACTGCTTACATAGTGTGGTCACAATAGTTCCTTCCTACCTTTATAATACTCTTCATATGTGTGCTAATCCATCGTACTTCTAAGACTTGTGGTGATTGTGATTGGCTACAATAACAACTATCCCTTGCCCCTCCCCCCTCCCCTAATTCCCATTTTTGTTGTTGGTTGTATTCACGCCCATATGTTTCACCGCAAACGTGTGATCATTACTGTATATCAGTGTGGTCATGAATGTGTCTGTGTATAAAATCTATTTCACCTTCTCATCAATGCCATAATCCCTAATTCTCTGCAAGTGAATCGATTCTAGATCGGAAAAAAGCACAGTGTACAAATTAAAAAAAAATCATTAACAACGAACCCGTGAATCTCAATTTGTGAATGTTAGTTCTAATTCGATTCGTCATGGATGGGTTGCTTCAATATGAATCTGAACACAGCAGTGGTGAAGGAAGGAAATATGCGAAATTTGATTGTTCTAATCTGCAAGAATGGTCTCCCACGCATGCTGCAGTTAGCTACTGGTATTTTTGGCAAGAAAATAAGAAATTTGATTTCAACCCATGATTCCCGTCAATTCCTCCAACAAACAGGAAACAAACTGATTTGTTTAATTTTTTTCCCCCAAAAAATCAAAACCACTAGTGGTTTCCATGAGGTAGAGAGTGGTTTTCAATTAAAACACCACATGTGTCATCAATTTAATTTTATCCGTTGGATTGGGATCTAACGTGCCAGATCGTTCCTTCCTACCTTCCTACCTAAAGTCTCTTCCTACCGGATCCGTTCATATATATATATATATATATATATAGATATATATATATATATATATATATATATATATATATATATATATATATATATACTAGTCTTAAATCCGTGCTATGCAAGGGCATATTAAAATAGAAATTTTTAATATTGGAAAGACAGAGTTTAAGACAACGAGGATGAAACATCAATGGTGACACAAATTACTCCCCCCGTTCCATATTAATTGACACTTAAACTAATTATTTTTGTTCCAAAATAATTGTCATTTTCCATTTTTCAATACCTAATTTAATTATTTGAACTTTAATAATTATGTTAACTTTTTACTTTCTCAATCAATAAAAATTACTCGCACTCACATTCTCTCACTACTCACACCTTGGTATGTGAAAAAACACCATGAAAAATAGTGTTATTTAATTGTGTGGGTAATTTTTTTAGTTTAATCTTGGTAAGTGTAAAATTGTGAAATATGTCAATTAATTCGGAACGGAGGGAGTATAAAGGCAAAGTGCGAAGATGAATCATCCACTAAAATTGTTTGACATCATAAGGCATTCGATGTTGAATTTCTAAAAATCAAATAATATTGACCATAGAGGCATCGGTGTAATGACGTGGATCATGCTTAATTATCGGACCTACAATTTAGTGTTATCATACAAAGTGATACAATTATACAAAATAAATTGTACAAATCGAATTTGGACCATACAATTTACAACTATGAGTTCCAAATAACTCTGTAAATGAATTTTTCGTAAATGATGCAATTATATAGAACAAATAATATATATTAACTTGTAACTGTAGATAAGAAATCTGAAACAAAATAAACAAATTTACAATTACAATCACAAATAGAGTTCCAAATTGAGTTACTCACAACAATGTTGATTCCAAAACAAAAAGATAGAACGATGATCAAATATCCAAACTGTTTTCTAAAAAGAGAAGTCATTAAATACAATAACGATCAAAGATTGGCTATTGCAAACCCATGAGTGTCCAAATTGCAAAGTGGAGCAGCTAAGTATTTGAGACAGTAACCTGCACATAGGAAGCCTCCATCTAAGCAAATCAAATGGCTGCTAAAAATATTTCATCAATGCAGAAGATAGTCCCTATGTGTAATCAGTTGTTGATAATCCTGTTCATCATAGTTTCATTCTTAAAATAAAGGGTTATACATATCTATAGTGAAAAACTATGATAACATACCCAAATTTTGCAAATAGCAATTCTTAAAATATATACTTCAACCCATGATTGTCAAGAACATGGAAGATTAAGCAGAGATCAACATCAAATAATCAGTTAATAGCTAATATGAGCAATAAATAAGGGATCTCACAGAAGTTGCCTCTGCTTCCGTCTATATGTCATATATGCTTGCCTATAAATTTTACCTAATCTCATGTGAGTAATCACTTTCAATAAACCTATGATTAATCTCAAAAACACCCTATGCTTTTCATAAACTCCATAGCATATGGCCAAGAGGGAATATCAAGGTATAAACCTTGCTAATAGCTAATCTACAGGAACACAGCTGCATTCTTGATGAAATTTGAACACTTGTACATTTGAACAACACTTGCTTATCTAATGCTAAACATTTTGCTAACCTCATGTTGCTTATCGACTCCATTTTCCCGAAGAAAGGCAGTAAGTACTTAGTCTTAATTTGATTTTACTTGCATTGGACCTGATTAGGAAGATGCATTGTATGAGACCTTCAGATCGCCCAACTGCTCATCAAGTATAATGTGTGTTCCCCCCCCCCCCCCTCTATTTTGTTTTTTTCTTTTCGTTTTCTGATTTGTTGATTTTTAGTTCAAGTGATTTTTCTTCTTGAAGTGATACAATATTTTGTTATAAGTGGAAGGTTGCTCATCTAGGAAGAAGTTGTCATACTTTTGTAATGTTACATCCTTTAAAATAGGTTAGTTGTTGGCCAGGTGTTGTTGAGTATACATTAATTGAGCTAATGGAATGTTGATCTTAGTCATGACTTTGGTGAGTATCATTGTTTGATTTGTAGTCTTTCCATAAATGTAGGGAAGATTGAGCTAATGGAATGTTGAGAATATGGAGTACAACCTGCTAATCTAGATCTTAAGGGGTAGATTTATACAGTATAAATAAGATTTATTAAAGTATAAACAATTTTTAATAGGCCAATATTTATTTTGTTTGAAACTGTTACTTTTCCATGCCCCCATCAGGGCAAAGACAAGAAAGAGACCATTGCTAATTGAATTTCGACTTGTCAAGATCTGAAGGAATAACAGTTGCAAGTCTGAAAGCAGCCATATTCTAAGAAAGCGAAACATAAAAGGAACTTCATTCAACTTTTCTTATTGACAAAAAAGAAAAAAGAAAAAAGAGAGTCTACAATTTGGAGTTAAGTATAGTGATTGACATATAATTGTAAGCCTTAAGTAGGTCGATCCGTTGTTTTCTTTTTGCAAATTTTGTCTACTTCCTCAAGCCTAAAGGGAACAAATGAAATCAGAGAAATATTAAGTACTGTGAATTGAAAAGATATGTTTTGCTGTAAAATTTGGTAGAAAACATAGTGTTGTAATGGTAAGATTCTATATTTTGCTGTAAAATGGAATTTGGTTTCCTTGGTGTCTTTTATACAGATCCGTGTTAAATAATCATATATATGTGCATTAATCTTTTTTTTTTTGGTGCAGTTTGACCCTTTTGGTCTTGGCCTTTGAAGAATGGTGCGGCTGAAATTAGACTTTTGGTATATATGCATCTTCATAGTCTAGGTGAAGTTTGACCTTTTTGGTATTGGCTTTTAAGAATCTTGCCTGAAGCCATTTTCGGGGGTACAACTTTTGGTTTATGTAAATCTTCATACCCTAGGTAATCTTTTGTTATATGATATCTATCGTATTCTTTGCACTAGAAAATATTACTATCTTATGAGAATGACACTCATACTTGGGAATATATATTTGTATATATTTAAGTGATTATTAATTCACACGTTGTGATACTTATAATTTTATTTTTCTTGAAGTAATTATGTTATTATTATTAAATGTAAAAATGTATTATATAAAATGACAGGTTTAAAACACTTTAGATAATATTAATGACAATATAACAAAATTCTACAAATGAATACAGGACAAAAAAAAAGTCCTCTTAGGTGCATCTACGACGGGCAAAATACCTGTCTTAATTGATTTGAAATATCCTCTTAGTTGCTGGAATCCATTAACGAAGGGCTAGAAATCCCGTCTTAATTGGTTGTCTACATCTACGACGGGATGTAAAACCCGTCTTAATTGTTTATGCTCATCTACGACGGGAAAAAGTCCCGTCTTAATTGGTTGGTCTACATCTACGACGGGATGGTCGCGAATGATCAATAGCGGCGAGACCATCTAAGATGGCTCACGACGGGTCCATAGCCCGTCGTAGATGATCATTTGCGAAGGTTTATGCATCTTTTAAGACAGGTTTGCCCGTCGTTATTGAACAGTTTTCTTGTAGTGTAATTGATAAGCAGAGTTCATTCTAATGCTAAACATTTGAAATTAAGTATTCTCAAGAATCCTCTCTACTATTCTTTAATCATCATGTAAGAAATTAGGTAACACAAGCATCGTGCAGCTTGCTAGTTCTCAAAAGCCAGAAACTCCGCTATAAAAGTCAAAATCAAAAACTCAAAATCACAGGTTATACATGAGCAAGTTCTATACATGAGCTACTATTCATCTTTACCTCCATTCTCTTCAAATCTGAGTGATGATAGATGAGGGATGCAAGATCGAAAAGCTCAACATCTACTGTGCAAAATTGATCGACCTCAGCGAAATGCGCACCAAATTCTTGACTAAAGCTTAGTAAATTTCGTGGAAGTAACAAGGAAAATGCAGAGAAATTAAGAGTAAATTTGGATCTAGATCGACCAAAGAGATGAATATCTAGTAGCACAACCCTATGAAAGATGAGCTCAAAACCTAATTTGAATCGGTCGACCTCGGTGAAATATTACCATGGCTCAAAGTCGAGTAGCGAAATATTAGAGCAAAGAGAAATGGGGAGAGAGAAATGAGTAGAGGAGCAACTATAGGTTTCAATTAGGGGTGTTCATAAATAGTCGCCCCGAAAATCCGATCCGGAAACCCGCTATCCGGTCATTAATTTAGGGTACCCGCCCCGAAAAAATCAATTTTAGTCGGGTCGGGTACCCATCCCGAAATATTTTCGGTTAATTGGTTCGGTTACGGATCGACCCCTAGACGCTTTCGGGTACCCGAATTACCCGAAATTAAATTTAACATTTAGATCCAGATTTAATTTTTGCTATCTTCAAAGTTTAATGGTGATAATTTGATATCGTAACTCATTACAATTTGTGAGTAATTAATATTCAAAGTTTAATCAAATGGACAATTAATTAGGGACGGAGGTAGTACATATTTAACAACATTTATAATAAATGTCACTAAAGGCCTAATATGTCATAGTAAATTAGAATTCGATTGAGAGAGAATAATATTTGAAAGCAATGAAGCTAAGAACATAAGAAAAAACTTTGAGAAAATAAATCGCACTCAGAGGTTAGCCCTTTCTATGGAGTGGGACTCCGATCTAATAAATATTCATCGTACAACCATCATCGAAAAAGTTATCAATGTGTCATTCAATTCCTACATATAAATACATCAATTAGATTTATTAAACATGGAGGCTTACTACCCAATTCATCAAATAAACAAAATCTATACATTGACCAATATTATATGCCATGGCAACGTATTATTGATTTTTGACATGCTAATGCTTAAAAATTGGAAAAACAAAATATATACCAAGCTTTAGAATAATCTCGTTGCTTAACTTTTAGTGGAGAACCTTACATAAGATGACAAAACTATTCCATTGTTTTGAGTAATAACAGACAAAAGCTTAGTTAAATTAGGAACTAATCCATCAAATATATAAATAATTGCTATTTCGTTCCATGTTAATTATCGTCTTGGGAAATTTTGGAGTCAAAGATTGAAAATTTTGACTGTAAATTTCTTAATTTATACAATAAGTTGTTATAGATATAAAATTACTAACATTAGATTGATGACGAAAAATAATATCCTAAAATATAATATTGTAATTGTTTATAAAATATTATATAAAAAACTATTAATGAAAGAGGAACATTGGAGATCGTAATATTCAATAAAATGATAATTAAAATGGCATGTAAGGAATATAACAAAAGTAGTATTCCTAAATTGTAACACCCTAGAGTTAATGGACAAATTAAAATACTATTTGTTAGAGCATCTGCAATGGTGAGTTTTAATTCAACTCACTGCTGACGTGACATGAAACGAGAACAGAATGAGGTCGTATAGGACATTTCAGTGGTGAGAATGAAACTCGTCTCGCGAGAATCTTGCTTTCAAACTCGCGAGACGAGTTTGAAAGCGAGTTTAAAATATTAATATTTTAATCATATTTTTTTCTCTTTCCTCCTCCACCTCATTTTTTATCAATATACCCAAATTAATTATATTCTTAAGTGGGACTGACTTACTTTTTTTAATTAATATGGGTCAAACTCATTCTCACCATTGGAAAGCTAGCTAAATAAAAGGTTAAATTTTGACTCTTCCACAAATTCCACGTCATACAATTAGTCAAATTCAAACTCATCATTGCGGGTGCTCTTTACAATTGTTAATATTAAAGATCATTGAGTAATAATTAAGTTGTAGAGTAATATTATTCACAATTAATTAATAGTAATTATTGTTGTAAACCATACAAATCTCGATCTTCAGCCTTTGTATCCATAAATATATATAATACTCATAGTTGGACCCATACATTGCATATGACAATAATAAAACACACATTGTTGAAAGTGTAACACATAATAGAGCATTTAATTTATAAAATGATTGATCATATATATAAGTTTTTTTTTTCAAAAGTTCGAAGATTTAATCCATAATATATAAAATTGTATGTACCTTCAACTTGAGTAAATTATATATAATCAAGCATTTATATGTATATATACCTTCCGACGTGCTTTCATTAATTTTAGTATGACTTTAAAAACATTTAAAAAGTGCATATATATTTTAAGAAAAGAAATTCTACATAGATCGATGTACTAGTTTACACATGTTAATAATATTTTAGATATTGACTCGGAGATTATATTTCAAACTATTATTTTTTTTAAAAATATTGTATGTTAAAAAATATCATTTAGTGAATGCGTTTCTGATTAATAAAGGAACTAATTAGGTTTTTACCCATTGAGGTTCGGCGAAACTAGAATTTTAGCCTCAAGATTTTGAAAATTAGTTTTATCCTACCTTAACTTTGAATCAACTAATAATTACCCACGTAACCTTTGTATCAAATATTAAATACAACATTTTCATATCAAACTATTGATAAAATTAATGTTAACAGACAAAATTGCCCTTAACATAAAGACTCACATTAGAAATGATCTAACCCATTGAGGTCCCTTCACTCTGCCTTTATATGGTCATGATGATATATGGGAAGAGGAGGGCAGATTTATATGGTCATGATGATACAAACAGAAAACGAAATCAACACAAAAGGCATACCAAATAGAAACAATGACTCATAAAAACCCAGAACAATACCTATCTTCTCTCCTATTACTTGGAGTTCAGTAGAGGAAAATTTCCATAGCAGGGGAAACATAGCTTGAACACAAATGAGGCGGCAACACACAGGTAACACACAGTGAAACTAACTGATTAATTTTTTTAGAGTGATAAAGTTGTCTTTTCATAATTTTAATTAGGGTTATTTAGACTTTTCACACCATCTTACGAGGGTAAAGTTGTCATCCAAAAAGGAGTAAAATAACCTTGGGGGTAAAATTCCATTTTCACTAAACCTCAATAGGTAAAATCCTAATTTGTTCATTAATAAAGTACATTACATAAACTGTAAAATGTTACTTTATTTATATTTATATTAGCATATTTTTATATTTAGTTAATATAGCATTTATGTATTGTAGTAATAACTCATGGTATTAATTAAGATGTATACAATTATAGTTATCCAAAATGTCCTCATTAAACCACACTTATTAGATCACCACATTTTGTATCCAGTTATATTTTTCTTATTGATAAAGTATAAATCGCCATTCAGTAAATGTTATTTAATTACTATTGGTAGTTACACACGTTGACAAATAATTTGTAAAAAGTACTCAAAAAAAGAAAAAAATATCTAATTATAGTTTTCCAAGAATACCCTCTTAAAATATACATATTCCGAACCTCACCTTTTGTATCCAGAAATATATATATATATATATGTATATATATATATATATATAGGGAAATTGGATTCTAATAATCCCTACTATCACAAAGTGTATGGCAATAATCCCTACTATCATTTTGGATTCTGGTGGTCCAAAAAAAAAAAAAATTGTATTGTAGTGGTACCAAATCCATCACCACATTCTTTTTATTTTTTCCATGCCTACCCCATATTGTTTTTGATTTTTTGGTTCCTACCCCTAGATAGGTAACGAAGTGTAGTTACTAAAACATTTTTTAAATTATTTTTTTGAGATTCCGAGCAATTATTATGATTTTTTAAAAGGAATAAAATTGAAAAAATCATAAAAAATTGAAAACAAATTGAAAAAAATTGGGAGAAATGCTATAAATTCATGAAAAATCGTAATAAAGTGTTATACAAAGTTTTGAATCAAATGTGGTACAAAATCTATGATATTTAGCGTATACACTCGATTTTGTCCCACTACAATACAATTTTTTTTTTTGGACCACCAGAATCCAAAATGATAGTAGGGATTATTAGAATCCAATATCCCTATATATATATATATATATATATATATATATATATATATATAGGAGAATTGTATTTTAATAATCCCTACTTTCATGATTGGACAACAATAATCTCTACTATCAATTTATACTCTAGTGGTCCAAAAAAAATTGGATTATAGTGGGACATCGGGTTTTTTGCATTTTGGACCCCGAATTTTAGGGGTATTTACATTCTGAACCCTTGGTTTTCAACTTTAACATTTTGGACCCTAAAGTTTGTAGGTTAAATAAACAAAGGACCTTAAAGTTTGTAGACCGAAGAAAAAGGCCCGTATCTCATTTTTTATTTTCCTCCCATGTTTGAATTTATCTCCCGATTAACGTCAAACTTTAGGACTATGGTTAAAACTAATATTGAAGTTATAATACACCTCTCTTATTCGTGTCGAGGTTACTTAGACCCTTGAGTACATGGTTTTAAGTAACTCCAACATGAATAAAAGATGTTTATTATAACTTCAATATCGGTTTTAACCTTAGTCTTGAAGTTTGATGCCAATCAGGAGAGAAATTCAAACATGGAAAGAAAAAGAAAAACGGGAAACGAGCTTTTTTTCACCTCACAAACTTTAGGGTCCTTTTTTTTAGGAAAATTGGAATCTAATAAACCAAACTTTTGGTCCATTTTGATCTAACAAACTAAACTTACGTTTTTGCTAATGGCATACCATACTTAACATTATATTTTTTTGATTGAACCTGAGTCAGATTGGGAGAGGGTTGCCAAGTCATAAAACACAAGCTATCAACATTTTTCTTTTATATTTTGGCTATAAAACAGTCCACCTCAGCATAAAAAAATTCCACATCATTTTTCCGGTGACCGGAAAGTGGTGGAGGTTCAATCAAAAAAATATAATGTTAAGTATGGTATGCCATTAGCAAAAAGGTAAGTTTGGTTTGTTAGATCAAAATGGATCAAAAGTTTAGTTTATTAGATTCCAATTTTCCTTTTTTTTAGTCTACAAACTTTAGGGTCCAACAAGTTAAAGTTGAAAACTAAGGGTTCAAAATGTAAATACCCCTAAAATTCGGGGTCCAAAATGCAAAAAACCCGTGGGACATCATCGAAAGTATACCCTAAATATCATGGATTTTGTGTTGCGTTTGATTCAAAACTTAGTATAACACTTTACCATAATTTTTAATGAATTTAAGGCATTTCTCCCATTTTTTTCAATTTTTAATGATTTTTTCACTTTTATTCCTTTTAAAATATCATAATAATTGCTCGAAGCCTCAAAAAATAACTTAAACGTTGTTTTAGTATCTATACTTCATTACCTTTCTGGGGCCGGAAACGCAAAAAACAAAAGCAATATTGGGTAGGAATGAAAAAAATAAAAAGAGTGTCGAGGTGAATTTGGTACCACTACAATCCAAGTTTTTATTTTTTTTTGGTCCACCAGAATCCAAAATGAAAGTAATGATTTGTTGGAAAATGATGTTTGACAGTGGCTTGAATCTTCATCATCTTCTCTTGGTATCTTGATCTTCTAGCGGTATGTATGACAAGATGGAGATATGACTTAATAACCAATGGTTAACTTTTTTGGATATCGCTAAGAGTCATGGCTTCGAACTCATTTTCCTTAAGAACTATTTACTATACCGTAAATGTTCTGAGGGATAAAACTTAGCTCTTGTTGCACTCAAGACATAGGTTTCTCACTTGATTCTCTCAAGTATAGCTGCAGTCTATCTTTGAGAGGATAAGATTATAGAATAAAATAGATACTTATGTTAATCTCACATGGCTTGGGAATGTCTCCTATTTATAGGAGACTTCAACACATAATCTAACCCTAATTACATTCGTTAGTCAAAGGTGTAATTAAGGTCCTTAATGGAGAATCAAGACCTTTGACTTGGTCATGATAATATAGCTGTTGGATCTTAATACCGAGCCTAATATTGATATTATAAACATAATACTAAAGATTATATGGTCGTTAGCATTAAAAACACATTCTGGATTCTAACACGGTCCGTGTTGAATGCAACACGGTTCGTGTTGCCTCAACACGACCCGTGTTGAGCCTAGGATGGTTTTTCTTGCTCTATGGAGACCTACACGATCCGTATTGGTCTCAAACACATCCGTGTTGATCATATTCTTGATGTTTATCTTATATATGATCCTTATACTGGTTCCACACGATTCCTTATGCTATATAATCTTCTTATACTCTTGAAATATTTCCAACAATCCCCCGCTATTTCAAGAGTATGTAAAAACCCTTGAAATAACTTTAATTAAGGAGTTGACACCCCCGCCATTTGAGATATACCTTAACTTGTAATCACACGAGAAACCCACAAACATATGCATAATGAAAAGTAGATTGCTCTTTGAACTTTTCACTTAGTATATACAAGCCAAAATTGAATCCGAATCACAAAGTAGACATGTCTTTGAACTTTAGATTTATATTAATCAACTATACTCGTAATACACATACGTTTGTTTTTAAATCTTAAGTGCTAAAACTTTGACACTATTATCCGGCCTTGTGTCCTTATCCTTAGTAATTGTTTCGGAACTTTAGTCCTAAGTTCCTTTCAGCGGCCACACATCACACTTACATAGGTAGTCTTTGGAATTTACCGCCTCTGTAATTAGGCTCCCACAAAGTCTATTAAGAGTGTCACCACTCAACCTCTTGTCATTACAGATATAAGCATCACTTAACCTGAGATGTATAAAATCGATGCTTCCTACTACTTTAGACAACTCCGTACTCATTTGAACTTCAGAAATTGGTTGTATTCCAATTCGTAAAGTTGAGTCATTGTTGTGAAGTAGTAGATATTTAGGCTACTTAACCCATCTCTAAAAACAAGGTCCACTAGATATATAAATATATCTTTACCATGGCCTTAATAAGAATATCCTCACCATAATATGAACAAACCATCATCATATTATTTTTCGGATACAATCACACTATACCGTTTGTAAACTTGATATGGATCCTCTTATATGCTTATCATCCAAAAAACCATGGATACAAATTTGTGAATAAAATAACCTCGCACTTGATAAACCACTTATATATAATTAAACAATTACATCTATATCCTTTGCTACATACTTGAACTTAGGACTTTAACTCATTGAATAAGCAATGGGTCATAATCATGAATGATTATATTGTAGAGTATACTACCAATTATATGATTAAACCATCAAATTGCCTTGGTTGTATTCTCTCCTTTTATATTTAAGTCTACCCTTCAAAACATATAGCTATGAAGACTTAAACATAATACTTAAACTTTTTCATTACTAAATCCATTGATAAAGATATATCATCATGAATTTAGAATGATCAAATGTATAAAAATTGTACACTTCTTATGTAGCAAATAAACTTGATATATGCATACTCAACTTATGCAAACAACATAGACCATTCTCAATCATGATTATCTGGAAACTTCATAAATTAAACTTTATGAACTTGTAAAACCTCAAGAATAACCATTTCCATAATCATGAATTATAGTCTATCGCAAGTATGCATAATTCCTTATGTTTAAAAATACTTCCTTATATCCTACTACATGCTCTTATAAACTTGAAAAGTTAACAAGGACAAACATGTATTCAACATATATTTATGAATACACTAAAAACACGAGTAATCATGATCAATCTTATACTTATCTAATCATGTTTGATGCTTTATATGCCATTACTCATTAAATACATATATGCAAACATACACATATAGGCACATAAACCATACACAAGTATGAAATCTTCTCATATATCTTATGTAATCCATTAACTTATTTCATCAAGAAATTTATCTTATAGTGAACTTGCATGAATCTTAATAAACTCTTATCATATAAAATATGATTGAATAACATGAGAAACTTACAACAATCAAACATATAGATAAACTTATGTCCATGTCACTTATGAATAACAAGCATTGCTTGAAAACATAGTTGCAAGTGCATGACTTACAACTACTTAACATGTAGTAAAATAGGCAATACTTAAGCTTACTAGCATGATCAAACTTATAGGCAAAAATATTAAGTGAATAAAACTCCATTCATATGTCTAGAATAAAACATGTTCTTGTCTACTTGTATTTCCATTAATAAAAGAAAATAAACAACTTATGATTCTACACATTCATATAATCACATAAATCAATTTTGCACTTAGGAAAAAATGAGCAAAATTGCCTTAAGCACTTATAGGATCAAGTGATTATTCTTAAACTTTGTCATGTCATAAACATCATAGAGTCTATACTTACTTTAATCAAACAAACCAAAACTTATGTCTTCTTGGCATGATTGATTAAATCATAAAACTCTATATGCATTGATAAATATGAATCACATGACAAGACACTTGTAAATATGCATGAAAGTCAATAATTAACTAAATTTCATACTTGACTTAAACTTAATACAAACAACTTAACAAAAATATATGAAATTTCCTTTGCATAATTAGCTAAGTAAATTAGCCAATAATCTTGTAGGTCCAACTTGTTAGAAATAATCATGAGTCCTTACTTATGCAACATCTTATACTTATACAACATCTTATAAGCATAGAAAACTTTCTTATCAAATTTATACATATCATGAATTCACATACTTGAATCCATATTATGTATACTTAATAATATTTTGAAATAGCCTAGACAAATTGTGTGTATGTACCTTAAATTTATACATACCATTAATCATATAAACATGATTAATCCTTTGTCTTTCTTATTAACTTGTGTACTCTTAAATTTCCAATAGGAAATTATATTAGCCATTTATAAACTTGTACAAATAAATCACATATGATTTCTCATATATAATTACTTATATGGCTTCTTGTACACAAACTTGCTATTTCATCTTAATAACCATATAATGTTGCCAACACTTTATCAACATATATAATCACATATATATGTACTTGTAAAATAACTATAACTTATTATGCTTGTCTTATTACAATACTTATAAGCATAATAAGAATATACTCATGATAATAATTAGAAATTTGAACCTTGGTGCACACATAACTTATAGTGGATTTCTTAAAAACTTAAACCAATAAACAAGCCACTTGTATGCATTCAAATAATTCTCGTAAAAATGATATTTATATGCAAAGCTTATCTTAATAACAAATTCATATTTGACTTTCAATTGCATAAACTTATTCCAATAAACAAGAATAGAATCATAAACTTGAGATAACCAAATAGAAATTTATGGCAACTTATAAATTAAAAACATAATACTTTTGCCAATACTTATATTCTATTTTCATGCTTCAAACTAAATCATAAAATTAACTTGTTAATCATGCTATTAAACAATACTTGAATAACAATAGGCAAAACAATAAGCATGAAATCACTCATACCTATTACTTGTAAACATGGAACAAAATTCCAATCATGATATTACTAAAAAGGTCTAATCAACTTGTATGTACTCATCCTTCATATTAATATCAAAACCAATAGGTGGAATAAACTTGATGATACTTGAACATGTAATTAAACATGGAAAAAATTCAGTTTTTAAGAAGCAAAATATAATCTTGCTACAATGAATTTCCACATTAAACACCTTAAAAACTTGTAACTTAAAACATCCAACCAAGGAATATTTTAATGACAATAATCTCATCCTTATTATACTAGTATGAAACTTCCATATCATAGCCAACTTAAAACATATGGCTAAACTTGTAACTTATGTAGGTGTTCAATGGTGCACTTAATAATATATAAATAAATAAATAAATAAATAAATAAACATTTATTTTGACTTTTTCTTTGCACCATCCTACAACTACTTTATCATGAAATTTCAATACACTTATCCTTAATAGCAATTCTTATAAACCAATTAAACATGTCAAAGGTAATAAAATATATTCATTGGTATTAACTTGATAATATTAAGAGGCAACTTAATCATGGTCAATGCACACGCATATAACCCCCAAATAAACAACTTAATTACTTTTGACCTCTTTGTAAATGATTTGTTGTTACCTTGCCCTTAGTCCATGTATACCTCATTGCATAATCACGCAACAATTCCCATCATGAACATCAAGATCTTGTACTTGTATTGCCATTTTTGTCTATCAATTTCTCATCTATACCAAACACATATAGATAAACAAATGATTAATAAACTTTTAATCATTAAACTTGCTCAATAAATCTTAATAAACTTATATCAAAAATTGATACTAATAAACTTGTAAAATATAAACTTATCTTTGTAATCCCTCTTGAATCTTGGATGTCCAATGTACTCTTAGCCTCCTCCAATCTTGTCTCGTAAAATAGTTTTTAAGATTGTTGGAAAATGATGTTTGACAATGGCTTGAATCTTCATCATCTTCTCTTGGTATCTTGATCTTCTAGCGGTATGTATGACAAGATGGAGATATGACTTAATAACCAATGGTTAACTTGCTTGGATATCGCTAAGAGTCATGGCTTCGAACTCATTTTCCTTAAGAACTATTTACTATACCGTAAATGTTCCGAGGGATAAAACTTAGCTCTTGTTGCACTCAAGACATAGGTTTCTCACTTGATTCTCTCAAGTATAGCTGCAGTCTATCTTTGAGAGGATAAGATTATAGAATAGAATAGATACTTATGTTAATCTCAAATGGCTTGCGAATGTCTCCTATTTATAGGAGACTTCAACACATAATCCAACCCTAATTACATTCCTTAGTCAAAGGTGTAATTAAGGTCCTTAATGGAGAATCAAGACCTTTGACTTGGTCATGATAATATAGCTATTGGATCTTAATACCGAGCCTAATATTGATATTATAAACTTAATACTCAAGATTATATAGCCGTTAGCATTAAAAACACATTTTGGATTCCAACACGGTCCGTGTTGGATCAACACGACCCGTGTTGAGCCCAGGATGGTTTTTCTTGCTCTCTGGAGACCTACACGATCCGTGTTGGTCTCAAACTCATCCGTGTTGATCATATTCTTGATGTTTATCTTATATATGATCCTTATACTTGTTCCACACGATTCCTTATGCTATATAATCTTCTTATAATCTTGAAATATTTCCAACAGGATTATTGCTATACAATTTGTGAAAGTAACAATTATTATAATCCAATTTTCCTATATAAATATATATATATATATATATATATATGAATTGAGCCAAGTGATCATGATTTATTAATGTGGCTTATATACTAAGTAAATTGTTAATATTAAATAAAGCGTGTAACAAGGGTGCTTAAGGATTACGTTATTAAGCGTTACTAAAAAAAAAAATATTGTGTCAGTAAGGTAAAATGAATGTTCATAAAATGTTGAAAATATATTAATTTAAAGAAAAAGCAGTTAACTATATGTCGTTAAAACATAAAAATCTTGGCATGTGAAGGCAAAATGGTAGCACACAACTTCATTGAAAGTAAAAACTACTCTTTTTTTTCTTTATCCATATCATGTTGCCTTTCATACCTGCTCTATTTTATTTCATCCTTTCCGCACGAAATACGCCATTGCTTACTCCTTTCCCTTCATTCACCTAAAATTCAGGTTGTCAATATTGTTGTTCCCAAAGGAATGTTGATGAAGTTGTTGGTTCTGTATTTTGGTCGTTGTTGTTAGATCTTTGACCTTATTGATGTCGTATACCACAACAAATCGTAGCCAAATCACATACATATTTGTAATGTTACCATTGATAAGGGTTAAAGGAAGAATCAAATAACCTTGTATTATAACAACACCGAGTCAATTTGATTTTTTCCGTTGAGGATTGACAATTCAATTGTGTATAGGGTGATGGGAATGTGGAGGAAGTCGAGGACGGAGAAAGGTGCCATTGTAGGACGTATAGTGTTATTATTCATTTTGTGGTGTTTAGTTTGTAAAGCAAGTACTCAAGATCAAGGGGTAGGGGATATAAATCAAATGCCACAGGCGGGAGATCCATCTTCAGTCGAGGTTATGACTCGTCTTTTGTATGACCGTCTCGGCAAGATTAGTGCTATTTTAGTGCCAGAGATTATGAAAAACTTTGATTTTTGCATAACAAACGCGTTAGTATACTCACTCCTTCATGTTCTTGATTTCTTATTTCAGCGAAATTATTGCAAATTGTATAATAAATAGTTAAATAGATTTTTTTATTGCAGGCAGGCTGATTGGAATGCAGCTTTCAACTTTACTAATAATTTGACCTTTTTGTCCAATTGCGTAAGCAATACTAAAGGTACCTTGAATTTGAGCTCTAAAGTTGTTAATTTTTCATAATTTTTCTCATCTTGTGTCTATGGTGTAATTTTACCTAGTACAAATACCATGATATCTGTTCTTCCTTTAATCATTTTTTCATGCTACATGCCAATGACTTATTAATTTCATTTGAACTTTAAGACAATATCTTAATGGATGAATAATGATGGAAACAATAACATTTGGAATGGAAATGTAAAAATTTTATTTATATAAAACTTCTCAATTAATGCTTAAGTTGGAGCATAGAAATAGTACTCTTCACTAATATTAGAACTGAAAAATTATTTTTATGACATTAACTTGCTAGAGGTACACTTTTAACTTCAAATTTAAAATTCCTTACATCCAGCATAACAAGTAACTTTAATGAGCAATTATGGTTTTAGGCCTTATTTCTAGGTTATGTTAAACTCAGGATGCATTGCAAGCTAAAAACTGCAATAACTACAACTTTTCTATCATTATTATGATCGATATTAAGCACTACTGCATTAATGCACTCTTCATGCCAGTTTTAAGTTAAAATTAAACTACTACTACGTATATTGTTGGTAGGGTGCTTTGTTTTCACTCATAAATTACATGAAAAACATTTTGAAGATCATTCATTCAAATGTTGTGGTAAGCCAAATATATTTAACCTAATTGCTGAATCATTGAATGTGAGTTACCCAAAAGGCTTGAAGGAGTTCTCCATTTTTAGTCACACGTTTTAATAATTCCAAGGATATTACAATCGTTGTGACTATTGGATGGTGTTCTAATTCTATTACTCCCTCCGTTCCATATTAACTGTCGTCTTTGAAAATCGTGCAGTCAAACTTCAAAAATTTTGACCATAAATTCCTCATTATATACAATGAGTTGCTACATAAAATTAGCATCATTAGATTCGTAACAAAAAATACTATCATAAAAGTATAATATTGCAATTGTTAATAACATATTATGTAAGAAATTATCAATTAAAAAATGATATTGAAGACCGTGAAAGTCAAAATTATGACAATTAATATGGAACGGAGGGAGTAAAACTTAATTTTCAAAACAATAATTTAGTTTCTTTTTATGATTATTAATGTTGCTTGGTCTCGTGTAATGTGATGCTCTTAAGATTTTATCTACTACCAATGTGTTATAGTGCCTAGATATTTTACCTTGTTAATCTTATTTTGGTAATTTATAGTGTGAGGATGCACAATTTAAATTTAAATTTGAACTTCCAAGTAAAATTAATAATAAGTCAAGATTATATTAAAGTCAGTCAAGAGCATAAATCTCAAGCACAAATTGTGGAGTTAAATAGGAAGAAGAAAATTCTACATTAAATACAGTTGCCAATAGCCATGCTTCACAAGACATCATCAGTGGCCCCAGGCACCATAGCGGCTACCTTGTTGTGTGTCTACTTCCGTAGTTGCCTTCTATAGTATGTGGCTTAAGCTCCATGGTCCATGGTAGGCTCCATGATCGTATATATGATGCCCATAATTTATATTTTGAAGCTCTTGATCCACCTTTAATGATCCAAACCAATTTTAAACCTCTTTCGAACCTTATACACTTAATATACCTCAACATGAAGATGGTAATCCCATGCTATGATTAATCACTCCTTGAGTTCCTTAAGTTTGGCTTATTTTTTCTACTCTTGGGTAACCAAGACTACTCTAATAACAAGATGAGATGCACCAATCTTTTTTTTTTTCGATAATTAGAAAGCCAAAAAGGCTAACGATGCATCAAAGATGCTACAAGACCGCCAAAATAGCAGAACACCTAGAATTCAGCAACCAAAGAACAAAACACAAAACCGCAATAAAGGACTACAACAAAGCAAAAGAAAAACAACTATCTAGTAAGATTCTTATTTTTTTCTTGCATATCATCCCTGAAGGCTTTTACCACAGTCATGATGCACCAATCTTATAACGAAAGCATTTAATAATTTTCTAATATCAGTGTGATAGAAGATATCAATGTTCATCTTGAAGTGGCCTTTAGATAGAGGTTTTACAACTAAATGTTATCAAAAAATTACTCGGAGGTACCCCAATATTTGGGGAAACTATTTTTCGGTACCCCAACTTTTCAAAACTAATTTTGAAGTACCCTTACTTTTTGGGTTAGTAATTTTTTTGGTTCTTTTCCGACCATTAATTTTATTAAGTGACCGAAATACCCTCATTCTTTTCTTCAAGGGTATTTCTTCAAGAAGGAAAGAATAAGGGCATTTTGGTCACTTAATAAAATTAATGGCTGGAAAAGCACCAAATAATTACTAACTCAAAAAATAAGGGTACCTCAAAATTAGTTTTGAAAAGTTGAGGTACTAGAAAAACATTTCAACAAAAGTTAGGGTACCTCAGAGTAATTTTTTGAAATGCTATCACAGAAATCAAGCCCCTAAAAGTTTCACCTATATTTAGTATTTCTTCATTTTATATGAATGATAGCATAGATTATGATGTGGCTAACTAACTATAATAATGAATGGTGCCCTCAATTTGATAGGCTGTTTAAAATTGTAGAGAAACCAATCTGTCTAGAAAATTTGATATAAATGGATTAGAAGATCTGGTGTATGAGGCCAATGAGGACAATTGTTTCACAAAATTTCTGTCAAGTACCCTAATTTTTGGTGAAATGTTTTTCTGGAACCCCAATTTTTCAATACTCATTTTGGGTACCCTTAATTTAGGATTATAATTAATTATTAGGTGATTTTCCGGTCATCAATTTTATTAAGTGACCAAAATGTCCTTGTTCTTCTATTCCTGAAGAAATACCTTTGAAGAGGAATAAGGGTATTTCGGTCACTTAATAAAATTAATGGCCGGAAAAACACCAAATAATTACTAACCCAAAAAGTAAGGGTACCTCAAAATGAGTTTTGAAAAGTTGGGGTACTGAAAAATTGTTTCTCCAAATATTAGGGTACCTCCGAGTAATTATTTGCAATTGTTTGATCATCAAGTCGCATCTAAATCCCATGGAAAAGATCAATCAATTTCCTTACAAGGTCAGATGTGGTGAGCATTTTAAGGTGGATCCCGGTCCTTGGAGGGATGCTCGAGTCACTAAATGGGCTATTCATTATTCCTTTAAAGGGGAATCTTAATCATTTTAGTAATTAAGCTCATTAGGAGCTCAAACAAGGTCAAAGATGGTTGTCCTTTTCAAGGCAGATTGCACTAAAAAATTTCCCTAACATTAGGGCAGATTTTCTCTATCATCAAAAGTTATCCTTCAACTTGGCACAACAGATCCTACCATTTTGGAGTGTTATTGTTTCAATGGAAGTGACAAGAAGTGCAAACTAGATCATTAATGGGCTCAAAGTGTAGCTTTATTCCAACTGATCAGTACCCAAAGGAACAACAATAATGTTAAATTAAATTGATCGTAACTTGATCAATTCTTAAGCTTATGGGGTGATTCTTGAGTTCGGTTTAATTGTAAAATCCCCATTAGAAGCTGGTGAAATGCAAAGGTCAAAATCCAACGACACAATGAGATATCTTCTGATCTTCAGAATCAAGCGTTAGACCACAAGCTGTCCCTTTGACCTTTTGTACTCTTTTCCACTTAAGGCTTTGCAAAGGCTTCTCCTCTTTTTCCAACTACCTCATATGGGTATGGATGCTTCCAAGACTAATCAATAAGCTGCAAATAAGGCTTGGGACCACTTGTCATTCAGCCAAGGCAAAAGAGGAAGACAAAGGTTGTTATTTAAAGTTATATAACTTTATCCTATATGATTTTGCTTTGTACTTCTTGTAAGCTTTCTCCTTTATTTTCTAGGTTTAGAAAATCGTCCCATGTGATGGGTAGGTGCTGAATTTTGTCTGTGATGGGTAGGTGCTGAATTTTGTCTACATAAGGGGTAGCAAGCTCATTATACTTGCAATGTTATGATAACCAAATGAGAAAGACAACTTTTGCCCTCAACTCTCTTGTGTTTAAGGTTGTGTTTTAAGGCAAACTCTTTATAGATTAGTTGTGCTTTGTTTTATCTAATCTTGGTAGGTTTGTTTAGGCATTGGTTGGTGTATTAATCCTTTATGCCAAAGTGATTCGTAGTGGGTTGCATTTCCCTATAACCAAGTCATATTCGTTACCTTTTGCATCCAAACTCAAAAACTACAAAGAGCTCTCCATCATGTTCATCCTTGTTCATCCAAGTTCCTTAAGTTCATCAATAACTCAAGCAAACTCTCCCTCCCAACGCTCCACCAAGCCTCAACCTGCACGATTCCAGAGTAGGACTTTGGCTCATACACATATGTTATTAATTGGTAATGTAAAGACAGAGAGTATCTATTATGTACATGCATTGCCTTTGGTAGTCCTATTGCTTGCTTTTTCGTGCTCTCTAGACTCTAATATGGCTTGTGCCATATTTGAACCTATTCGTGTTGCCTCTATTGCTGGTGTTACTCATCATACGACCCTTATAAAACATCCAACAACACATATTGAAGCTTCTCCTTCAACTTGAACACCATGTAATTAAGTTCCACATAACAGTATTTTCATTTGACAAACAACATAAAGGTTATACCTTTGACTTTCATTGATATTAATTTTCTCTAAGAGTGCGTTTGTTTAGTCAAAAATCCCGGGGAAATGGCTATCGAGTTGACTTATTTTCCCCGTGTTTGGTTGTACATTGACATCGGGAAAGTTTTTACAAGGGGCCCACCATTTGCAAGGTTTTCCTAGGGAAAATTTCCCTTATGAGGGTTAAGGGAAATTTTTCCCGGGGAAATATTTTCAATGGAAAACTTTCCAGGGAAACTTTTCCCCGGGAAAAATTTTCCTAGGAATCTTACCAAACACACCCTAATATGATTTTCCCTTGACAAAGTTGTTTTGTAAATTGTTTTACGAATGTCTTTTTAAATTGCAAAAGTCATGAAATCTAATTCATAGTTTATAGTATTAATATGTCATTTAATGTAACCCGAAGAAGATGTACAATAATCCACCAACAATCACACACACACACACACACAGACACACACAGACACACACACACACACACACACACACATATATATATATATATATATAAACGACAGTAGTAGAAAACTATCCTAATGAATTACATGAGAATAGATTCGTAGAATTAATATTGATCTTGGTCGATGGACAATCTCATACAACTAAAAGTATATATTTAAGTAGTACTGTTCACTAATATTTCATCCATGTGTAATATGTACTGCTTAGTTTATTTTCATGACTTTATTTTTTCTTATTCATTTTATTTCAGGAGATGTGTTTAAGCGGTTGTGCACCGCAGGAGAATTCAAATTTTATTTCTCTAGTTTACTTCAAAGTGGGTCAGGAAACTTGAAATTGAACAAGAACTGTAACTTGACCACATGGCTTTCTGGATGTCAGCCGGGATGGGCTTGCACTGTTGGCGACCAAAAAATTGATTTGCAAAATTATGATGACTTACCAGATAGAACCACTGATTGTCAACCATGTTGTGAAGGCTTTTTTTGCCCTCATGGTCTAACTTGCATGATACGTAAGTCATCCTTATCACGAAATTTATTTCACCCAAGTATATAAAAGTACCTATGTTTATCTGTATGTGTGTATGTATGTGTGTTTATATATATATATATATATATATATATATATATATATATATATATATATATATATATGGAACAAATCCATGTAAAACGCGTTAGGGTGACAAGCGGAAATCACAACCCTTTTATTTCAATCAGACGATGTGTGGTCATGGATATTAGGTCGGGAGTGTGCTGATGGATTTCAAGACCACACTCTCTGACACCATGAGAGATAAATCAAGGGTAGTGATTTCTATCCTCACCTTCTTACCCTAACACGGTTCTCATTGGGTATGTTTCCTCACACACACACATATATATCTGTGTGTGTGTGTATACACATACTCTACAACAAAACATAGATTTAGCAATATGCCAAAACTATTACGTCAGACATACTCTACAACAAAACATAGATTTAGCAATATGCCAAAACTATTACGTCAGACTCAAAAAGTGTTACCTTAGATCTATGGCAACATTTTTGCAAAGTTTTACATTAGATGTGTGTTGCAATAAGTTATTGTAACATTTTTCTAAGCTATTGTAATGCTTGGAATAAAAATATTTCTTTAGATATTTAGATTACTGCAATACTTGCAAAGAGAAATGTTGCCTTAGGTTCTACCTTATTGCAACACTTGAAAAGAAACACTACAGTTGGTAATATCTAAGGTAACGATTCTTCCACGACCTGTAGCAACGTTTTCTAAGCTATGTCACCAATTGACTTTTACCTATTGTGACACTATTTTTATTCCATTATAGTAACAATTTTCTGTTTTGAACAAATCTTGTACAAAGAACTTCGAAAATATAATAAAACCATAATTGTCGTAAAAATAAATTTCATTGCAGTAGAGCATTGGAGTATAATGACATCTGTAAATCCAAATAGTCCACACATAGTTAAATTGTAAATGCACCTCTCAATATCCTTCCAAAAGATATCCTAATTAGCCTTTTACACTTGAATGATTTGGACTTATATACCAAAAGCATATCAACAAAAAAATTGTATATCTTTGCAAAATATGGACAAAAAGTCGTACTTGTGGCTGAACCTCAAGCTTAAACTTGAACTTCAATCATTACCCACCATCATATTCTATCCAACATCAACCAAATAAACCTATAAGACAAGGAAAGGGGTAGATTTAGCTATAACCATTGATAAAGCCTAAAAGTGTTAGGTCACTATACCGCAAGTGTACGGGTCTGTGTGGTATAAAATTGTCGTTCTCTCTCAGGGATTTGTGTTCAACTACGCATTAAACTAGTTCACTGCAAAGGATGCTAGGTCGGTTAAATAGTTGTTGGAAACGATTCAGAAGACTAAACTAAGAAAGCAGGAATTTTTAGGGTTTTAACAGGTAATTGAAAGCGTTCAGGGGAGTCCACTCTAGTCACTCAATTAACTATTCAACAATCTCGGTGTAAACTGATAAAAAGAATCGGAGTCTATAACATTTCTAAGGCCTTTCACAACAACCTTTTGATTCGAAGTGAGTTACAAAGATTAGACTAAACACCCATTTTCATGGCCATTTAACCTAATCAAAGATAAGAACTAATTATAATTGACCCTAAGCAAGAAACCATTATCTCTAACTGTTTTCTAGCCTATTCAATCTTCGTTTTTCCAATTCAAGATTCAAACTTTCGTCATGTTATCAAGAATCTAATACCAAGCAAAAGGCGGTTAGCAAAATTTTACTATGACATACAAATCACAACGATCAAACGATTAAAAGAAATAACTTCACACCGAGACTGTATTCATAATTAATCAAAACACATTGAGTTTATCCCCTAAACAAAGGAAATAAGCTACTCATAATGCTGAAAATAAACAACTCACAAACTGAATTAAAATTGGAAAACATAGGGAAAATAGAAGTAACCGTGTGTTTGAAGTGGTGGAATCGATCCCTTCGTGTCACCAAAATCAATATTCTTTGTATCCTTCAATCACTTAGGTGTCCCTATGGGCGCTGGTAGCGTCTCCATTATCCGCCCAAATATTGGGCCGACCGTGGCTATTTGGGCCATTCTTGCTTCATTCTCCATTCTTTTCAACTTTCTTTCTAATTTCTTCATATTTTCTCCCCCTTTTCCCATCAAATCTGTAGGCTTTTAGGTGTATTTCAAATAATCCCTATAAAATGTACCAATCTCACCACCAAGTGAAGAAATCACAGAAATTGGAATAAAAATATGGAATTTCGGGTATAAAAGGGATGAAAAACATGTGTTTGAGCCCTAAAAAATACTATATAAAAATCACTTATCAATCATCCAGCTAATAGTGAATATAAAGGGGAATGTCACATGAAGTTGGCAAAATATGGTCATCTTGATGCCACAGTCAAGCTTTTCAAGAAATGAAAGACCGGGATTTCAAAATCTGGTGTATATACATCATTGGTTGAGTTGATGAGAAAGGAAGGGAGGCTTGATAGGTCCATGTAATTGTATATGGAAATACAGGGTCTTGGTTATAAACCGTATGCAACATTGTGTTGTTTCACTGACAGAATCATTTATCAAGGCTGGGAGGTTAGATGCGACTCTTAGGCTCTAAGATAAGATGAAGAAATCAAGGTCCAGGCCTAATTATGGACTTTAAACAATAGTTGTTGAGTCTCCTGTTAAGGTAGGGAAGCTTGAGATTGCAATGTCTATTTTCTATGATATAGAGAAAGTAGGGATCCTTCCTACTCAATATAATTACTCTTAAGTCTTACCTACTAACAATGCATGTAGTCTCATGGCAGGTGGATCAATACTAAACAAACTTGCATATCAATACAAACAGAAAGTCGATTAGGTATGCTGCCTCAGGTCAATACAAATAGAAACTTCTATATCGATATAAACAAAAGGTAGGGTGCCATACGACATGCTGCCTCAGGGCAGGTATAACACTAGTTAACCTCATAGATACTAGAATACTAGTTAAGCAGCACATAAGCACATTGACCTTGATAACCTCCATAGCGGTAGTGTGTAATAAAGATGTAACAGAGCGAACGAGATTAGGAACTGTTAAACAAAGTTTTGGCTCCTTAAACCCAATCATAGACAATGCAGAGACAACGACACTAGTTATGTGACGAGATGGCTCCAAAAGATACCCAGAATCAGCTCATCATTTAGGTGGACAATAGATATGGTATAGTTAATCTCAGAAAAATAAACATAACAAAAAGAACAACCGGTGAAAACTAAAAAAGCAATAAACTCAAAAATATTCAATGTAATATAAAGCAAAAAATAAAGATAGATGTTACTCCAGCCAATTTTCATTAGTGAAAATTGGATAACACAGAATACAATGCTCCCCCCCCCCTTTTTTTTATTATCTAGTTTTTTTTTGAGGTTTCATTTGGTACTCTTCGATTAAACTCCATCTTTTCATAATAGGTCAAAGAAATCATAAACAAGTGTAAAAAATAGTTTTAGAAGCAAGGTTTCAATGATTAACTTAATGAAATTCCATTCAAGAACACATGGAGGCAAAGGATACGACAACTAAAGCATATAGCCTCTAACATTCATCACTACAAGACAACTTGTTAACTATGCCTCCGCCAATTGTCTTAACAAACATGCCATCTAAGGTGCCCACTTCTTCTAGCTCCTAGGCTACATCATCCACTATTTCAAATAGCTCCCATTGGGTAATTTTATATACTTTTTCTACTTGAAAAATCCTAACTTCTTGATCCTAATTAAAACCCTAACAAACATTACAACTCTAAGCCTTGTGCATCACTAATACTCAAAGCTACCTTCATGTTCAATTGCAGATTATATGTCTATCAAAACAACTATAGAAGCATCAAAGTTTGACACTACATCATATTTCCTTTTAAGAAGATCCTAGCAGAGTTCAAATAAACTGAAACAACCATTCTTGCTCACATAGCATTAGATTAAATCATTTAAGTCATATTCATACTCTTTAATACCACAAAGTGAATCACCATTCAAATTATTATTTTTAGACATCATAAAAACAATACAGGCTATTGGTAAGTGAACTACGAAAGAAGGGGGATATAAATACCATGAGACTTAAGAATTTGAAGGATCTTGCTACTAGTGACCCTTAACCCGGGAAATGTCATGGGAATCCCTCACAATCACACTAATCCCTAACAATCACACTAATCTACGGCAGTGTAAGACCCTTCTTTACAAACTTGCAAATGTTAGCCTCAAGGCTTAACCTATACCCATCGAACCAAGTCAACACAACAACTAATTAAAACATAATCAATATATCAAAATAGACACATACCCAACAATTTTCTTGATTAATAGGTCGATTCAACAGAGAGAGAGAGAGAGAGAGAGAGAGAGCTTGGAAAAAATTGTGTTTTGGTGTGCCTTTGATGTATAACTGATGCAATGCTAGGGTCTTGATCAATTACACATCAAAGTAAGACGTGCAACCAATCTTAGAGTAAGGAATGATCACGTGAAAACTAGGGTTTGAGGATGGATTCACGTTAAAAGTGGGAACTTTGGTATAGAGTGAGGGTCACAAAACTAGCTAAGGTTTTCTGTAGGGATGACTCAACAAGATAGTAACCAGAATAGTTCATGGGAATCAAACTTGATATATAAACACCACAAGTTGAATCCCTAGGGCTTCTTGTTCTTCCACCTAGTTACAGAAACACCTTCTAGGTTTAGGAACAAGCTCTACTTTACCACTTGAATAGCCAATTCAAGATACAATAGTAGAAAGGAAAGAGAAGACTCTCACGTGAGCAAATCTCCTTTTGTATGTCATCATAATTGAAAAGTGTGTCCTTAGACAAATTACAAACCTCCCTATTTATACTAGACTAAGTCTTAATCCTACTATGACTCTTAACTTGGTGCCTAAGCAACCAAATCCTCCTAGGAATTGGTTTCCTAATTATAAGGGAATTAGTTACAATATTATGAATCCTTCTAGGACTTGACTTTCCTAATCCAAGATGGATTAGTTACAAAATTAGCCAATCTTATCTAGGAGTCCCTAAACTTGGTGCCAAAGCACACACTAGAACCTTCTAGACTCTTCTAGATCCTTCTAGACTATTCTAGACTCTTCTAGACTCTTCTAACTTGATGTCCAAGCTATTATATATTACTTGGCATCACACACAATTAATAATAAAAAATTACAATAATAAACTTGCTACTAAAGACGAAAACACCAAAAATGTCAACTTCAACTTGAAATGGTCAAAACTGTGAAATTCATCTCGGAAATGCCAAAAAACTGTTAAATTCATCTTGGACTTGTACTTGGGCCTCCTTGGACGGTTTTGGACGTCCTCTTGGAATAAGGAGCACATAATATGGACTGGACGTTGGGCCTCTTTAGTTGGGCTTGGCGTGGATGGTCCTCCATCATTCTTTATGAATCTTGGGTCTCCAAAGGTGAGCCCAAGGTTATGTGAAGCTCCGTCTCCTTCCATGAACCTAGGGTCCCCAAAGGTGAGACCAAGGCTAGACAGATCTCCATCAGCCTCGCATACATGAAGCATGTGCCTTTTCTATACGCCTCATGCCTCGTGCCTCGGAGACCTATGCGCTTTTTTGCGCCTCGCGCCATTTTAATCTAAGTTGTTCCCAATGAAAATTGCATGTTAGCCTTAGATTTTGTCAATTCAGTTGAAGAGCAATTTTGCAAATTTACTCAACAGCCAACGCCCAAGCTCTGGCAAGGCACCCCAATTGATAGCATTAATCACTGTACCACTGCAACCTATTTTTCTACGAACCTTTCAAAAGGCGTTGTAGCAAAATTTACATATTTTGATGTCCAACAAGTGACAATGCTCTACATAATAGACACCGAGGAAAAGAGTTCAACTATGTGGGAAGGATGAATCCAACCAAAAATTCATCTCAGAAAAGATAGCTGTAATAAGCTCAATGGATTCATCGTTAACCATATAGCTCAATGGGTTCATCATCCCCAGCAACAAGTATCATCAGAATCAAAGAGGGGAATGTTAATAGATTTAATAAGCTCAATGGATTCATCTTTAACCATAGAGCTTAACAACTCAATATTCCAAGTTTTGTCTAGCTTAATAAAATTTGACACTTTAAGGGATAGGTTAATGTCATCACTGTTAGTTATGTTGTTCAAGTCTAGGAGCGTGGAAGAGGCACACTAGTTTTCGGTCCAGAAGTTGATGGAATTACAATTACAAACAATCCAGTTGGGTCCCTTAAGAAAAATACCAAAATAAGAATCAACGAGTTGCTAACAAAGAATTTTAAAATGAGGATTACAGAAATGTCAATATTTAAAAAAATTAAGTATATACTATTCCATATGTTCCATTTTACAACAAAAATTAGTTGTTTCTAATTTGTTTTGTATTTCTTTTTGTTTGGCTCATAGACAAAAGGATTAATAGTAGATAAGATATAAACTAAGGTTAAAATTGTAATTTAAATACCGAAAATAATAATGCATAAAACGTTTTAATGAAAATTGAGAAAAATATAGAAGCTAAAATAGTACGTGACAAACTACAACTCGGAAATGTGGAGCTAGATTTTTAAAAATTTACAAACATTTATGCAAAACATCCTATTGGATATCTTGTCATTTATTTCACACCACATAGTAATCAAATTAATATTAAAAAACAAGAACTATAGTAAAATATTGTCCATGGATTTAAATAGTTTTGTTTGTACTATAAAGTATATAACCTATATATTATGTGGTGTTGAATGAGAAACGTGCTCACTGTTCTTGTTTTACTTATTGCTAAAGCTTGTCCACTTGGTGCATACTGCCCGATTGCAACATTCAACTCAACCACTGGTGTTTGTGAACCGTAAGTCATACAACGCCTTGTACTTTTTCTGAGCTCCTTAATTAGAACTCTCTGTTTTCCAATTGGCAAGTAGTGATAAAACCTCGCCAACATTCTTTACAGCTATAAATACCAACTTCCTCAGGGACAACCAAACCACACTTGTGGATCAGCAGATAGATGGGCTGATATTGGCAGCAGTAGAGAGGTGTTTTGTTCAGCAGGATCATATTGTCCAACTACAGTCGAAAAAATACAATGTACTTCTGGGTAGTGTTTGTTATCCTATGTGTTTCTTCTCACATTCTACTAACATATTTATGGGTTTCCTTATTGAATATGTGCATACTGATATAAATCATCTTATGTTAGGCATTATTGTCGGCTAGGCTCCACAGTTGAATCACGTAAGTTTCTTTTCATATGTTATTTGTTGAAGAATATACTTGAATTTGGTTAATTTGATTCTTTTACTTGTTACTGATACCTACAATTCGTAATCCAAATATGAATCGCTCATATTATTTTAGTTAGGCATGAGTTTAGAAAGTTGTTAAGAATTATAGATTTCATTTTTTAAGGATACTCATATATTATTGGAAAGGAAAAACATATGAAAATTAGGCACCACACCTTTTGTAACAAATCTTAGTGAAACTTATTCGTGTAAAGTTTATTTGAATGTTAGACAACTCCTACATCCGAAATTTCACACGCGAAACACTCATTGTTGATAATCCAATTGACTAATTGTTCAAGTATGTTCAACTCTATCTTCCTTTATAAGGATTGAGAGTTTAAACAGAACATTTAGACCTAATGCGGTGGGAAACTATCTAACTATACAATAAAAACATCTCATTCATAAACTATGATAAAAAATACAACTAAAAGATATTACTTTTCTAAAGTAGAGTCCCTAAGTAGGGAAATATCCCATTCTTCCTAGAATATATAATTCTACTAAATAGTTGTGCATTATACTCCCCCATCAAGAAAGACGTCGACGCTAGCAAGTTCTCTTAAAAATATCATTCTACGAGAATAATATCTAAGGCACGAAACTCATCTTCAATGATCCAAGTAGCATCAGATTATTGATGGCTAGATAATTATATTAGGAAATGATGGAATTGACCATGAGCTAATGCCATAAACGCGTCGTTAGCACAAATTCAATGAAGGGAGTTGGCTGCTAGAAAGGGCGAACCTTCTAAAACCAGTGTACCTTTACGATAACCAACAGAGAGACGAGCAGGCTTAAAGGTACCTTTGTGATATATTACATCTTCTACTTTTAAAATAGGACATGTGAGGAGGTAAGTCAAGTACATATGCATTAGACCCCAATTTATGAGTAATCTAGAAAGATCCCATAACTCAAACATATTGTTTTTTCATGGCAGTACTAAGGTGACTTCTAGGTTGAATATCCTCAACAATATAGTCACCGACTTTAAAAATAGTGTATATGTCATGTACAACACCTGAGAGCTTATAGTTGTGATTACATACTATGATTTTACAATAAACCTCAGCATGCATTAGGTGAGAGAGGAACTAGGTTTGAACGTGTTGGAGAGGAGTACCTATGGGCGATCTCAAAAGGGCTCTCACTAGTAGTGTGATTAACAACGTTGTTCAACATGAGGTAAGGTCAAATCCTAAGTACCAAATGTAGCCCCCATAGCACATGTAAGAAGGTTTCCAAGGGTATGGTGACCAACTATCGAAATATCATCTTAGGGATTCACAATATATAGCCCATGAAAAGACAAATGAAACATTCGTTTACTTGCGAATGTGACCAACTAAATCCCTCACATGCATCTCAAAAAAATGAACTATCAAAAGGTCATCTTAGGGATTCACAACATATACCCCATAAAACAGTAGCAACCATGGATGACAAATTTGACATCATTTCTACAAGGATCACCCAAAAGGTTTGTGAAAATGGTAGTGACGTTAGGCCAAGAGGAGAAATCATCTTTTATTCCTTCAAAGCATAAACTTTACTTGCGATGGGTGCAATTATAAACCTATCTGACTAAGAGCATCTGTAAGCTTATATTTACTGGCTAATTTATGCTTAAGCATGAAAAACTGGTCATTAATGTATTCAAAATACCTAGCATGCTTAGGGTTAACATAAAATTGGGACTTCACATACTTAAGGGCGTTGTCATCAAAGCACAAGATAAATTCATCAGGGATGAGGCATTAACCCCAATAAAGATGGGATTTAAGCATGACATAAATCTATCTCTAAAAAATGTAATTAATTAATTTGGAGTCATTATACTTTTCAATAAAGAAAGTGATTAGGTGACCATGTTGGCTGAGAGACACCCCTAATCCCCAACCTTGAGGCATTGCAAGCCAATCCAAAGGACTGTTAAAAGTGAGACGGTCCAAGAATCAGTGTATAGATTAACTTTGTTTAAACTCTTTAAAAGTTTTTGAGGCATTAAGAGTCTACTTAAATAACACTCAAGTAGTTGATTATAGATCATCATGAAACTAAGATGTTCAATGTATCTCCTATAGAAGTATCTAAGAGTTGAAAACTCCTAGCTTTTATAAAGGACATAGGTTCATGACAATCATAACTAGCTTTAACTTTTTTAGTGTTTGGTAATGTGCCTTAGGAGGATGCAACAAATTCCAACGAAAAAACTCGAGGTTGTAAGTAGATACACTTCTTAACGTTAGCAAAGATCTGGTTGTAAGTAAGGGTAATAATATACATCTAAGATGTTCAAATTGAGCTTCTCTAGGTTTTCCATACACTAAATAATCATCGACATGATCAAGAATATGCCAAAAAATTGTTGTAGAATATGGGTTATGAGTCTCATGATAGTTTTTGGGGAATACTTATTATAAAAGCATAACTCAAAAAGTGGAACCATCAAATCTTGTAGTTCATCATGGGCTTTTAAAGATGGTTTTAATTAATCCTTTTGCCTAATGCATATCTAATAATAACAACTATGATGACTGATCATCAATATCTAACTAGCTCCAACAATATAGTCAAGCATGTCTTTTAACCTAGGGTAGTTTTGGGCTATTCCCAAGGCTCAAAAGGGTCCTTAGGGTTTTAAATAGCTCGGAAAGAATAATGGGGTTAGATTCTAGCTTACAATAGTATTCAAATCTTATTTTCAAATTTTGGCTCAATTGATTAAAAACTTTGCTTAGGGGTATTTTAGTCATTTCACCCACATAGAAAATGGACCAAGTTGACTATGATGTTTGAACAAGTGAACTCAATATCTACATGAATTAGGAGCTCTACAGCAATTTTATCTATTCCCAAGATGATTTAATCGTTAAAGATGCAAAAGAGATGCTACAAAAGAGTAATAAATCCATTATAGAGCAAATCACTCGATCTCTATACATCCCACTTTTTCCAAGAAGAGTGTGAAAAGGCTCAATGGTCCCATAAGTTAACTACTCCTCTTGAAGCTTTCAAATAGGTTGAAGAGCGCGATGCTTGTTCTCTCTACCTTTGAATCATGTTCCTAGTGGAGAAATTCATCTTGAAGAAGAAACTATGATCACGTCTTAGATTTCTCAAGAGGAAGGTAAGAAAGAAAGGGCGTTTGTGATAAATAAAGAGTTTATTATGATGTGTTGATTGGTAAAACAGTTATATTTGAGCGGTGATTTTCAATAATACCTTCTCTACCTCCATTAGTCAAAAGCTTCGTTGGTGGCCTCATGCACTAACCTTGTTGTGTCCTAAACCCCATCCTTGCTCCTCTAATTAAACCTCAGTTATGCTTAGCCTACATAACAAAACTCATGGTGAGAAGTAAGAAGAGGAACCTCCAATTGAGTGAAACACTGGTTGAGAGTACTCGTAGTGAAGACATACAGCATTTGGATTTGGCTTTGTCCTTTCTTGGTAGTAAGCCTTGTAAGAGTTAGAGTTCCCTAGCACCCAATTACTTTCTAACCCCTTCTTTGTCCCTTACCTTCACAAAACAAGCCTCCTACCAAGATTATTTACATGGATGATAGATACATTATGTGTTATGAAGCTTATTAGGCTTATTTTCAGGGGCTTTATAATCGAAGGAAGATCAAAGCTAAGGAAATCAAGCTTGATCTTTATTATGATGTTACATCAAAGAATTCATCGAATCATGAACCTTAGAGTTGTGTACAGAACCTATCTTGGAGACTCTTATCGAATATTAAAAACATGCTACAATTTCAATATTAAAAACATGTTATTAGCATGGCTTCGTGAAGACCTTTCACTCGGGGTATCTTTACTCGATCCATATGGTGACCCCTACAGTCCAGATTTGAGGGCAAATATTCTCGTATCCAGGGAGGATGATTTGTTTCTATTAGGTGCATACTAGACCTAGACTAGTTTTGGGCTACTAATAAGGCCCAATAGGGTCCTTAGGGTTTTAAATAGTCCGAACAAGAATAATGAGTTGGATTCCAGCTTAGAATAGTAATTCAAGGCTTTCTTTCAAATTTTCACTCCATTGGGTGATAGTTTGGCATAAGGATATTTCGGTCATCTTTACCTGCACTGAAAATTAACTAGGTTGACCTTGATACTTGAAGCCTCGGGCAGCAAGGAAATCAAAGGGAATGAAAATCCAAAAAATGTAAAAGAACTTTCTAGAATTACAATTGTAGTTAGTTTCATTAAATTGATACTTGTTTTTGTCCTTTTATAGGATTTCCCACTACCTTGTATTCCTTCTTGCCTCACCCCCATTTAGTCGGCTATACCCTTGTTATGGGCCTTTTATTTATTTGTTTTTCCTTGTTGAATCATGACCATTAAATCTTCGTATGGTTGGATCAATTTTTGCAATTGATTTATTTCAAACTTTCAGTCATAGGGTTTTCTTAGCCTCTTCTATAAATATGAGGCCTCACGTATTGAAATAGATAGAAAATGCTTATGATGAATGAAATCTTAGGTATTTACAAACCTTTTTCACAAAATCTCTCAAACTTTATCAATTAAACATTTAATGGTGGGGCATTATGAAACATACTCTTTAGAAGATTAGTGGTGGTTCTTCATATATCTATCTTTTTATGGGCATTCGACACTCATGGGAGTGGAAGATGGTGGATTTCTACCTTTAGTCTCTACTTCATGAAGGCCAAGATCATTATGGGGGTGTTTGGTTACCCAACTTTTTGGGTAGCTATTAGCTTTTTGGATAGCTTTTAGCTTTTAACCATGGTTAAAAATCTACTTCAGGTGTTTGGTAAGTAGCTTTTTATTTGAGCTTTTTCAACCTAATAAGCTAGTTTCAAAAAACCACTTGTTGAAGCTTTTTGAGGTAGCTTTTCACAAAAAGTTATTTTACCAAACACTTTTGCTATAATCAAGTAACCCAAACAGCTAAAGTCAAACAGCTAATCTAAAAAGCTAACAACTAACAACTAGAAGCTAACAATAGCTAATGGTGAGTTATTCTCTTTAGTAGGGATCATTTCTTTCCTCAGTGTTCATTGCATAAGATTAAAAATCCAAAAATAGAAGTTGTATTTTAACTGTAATGAGGTGCTTATTCGAAAACCCATGATAGTGTGATGATCCTAGAGCTTCAATATATCATGCCTTGATTGTTTTTTGACAAATACGAATCACAAATAATCCGAGAACCATCCTGCTTTGGGGATAGAACGATGGGGTCAATACATCAACTCAAACAATGACAAATAAAACCTTTAGACAACAGGTCTTTGAGTTTTCTATTCAATTCAGCTATGTCAATAGGGAATCACTTATGGAATGCTTCTCCATCGGAGACATAGGACTAGGTCAATAACATGCTAAATGTTCCCAAGATGAAGAAACCCACTATAGGGCTTATTAGGGACAACATCAAGAGACAAAAGGAGTTGAAATATTGAAACAAATAGTATCGGTGGAAAGCACTCTCGCTAAGATTCTAACAAATATCGTAATTGAACTAGCCAACTTTTGAATGACCTATACTTGAGGTGAGATAACATTCCTAAAGTCCAGTAAGTGTACTCCTCTTAGGAGACAAAGTACATGATAGTTTTTGATTCAGGAAAGAAATTAACTCCTTAAGTTGACATGGATTAACAGAGTGATACTCTTGTTCTAAAATCAAACGATATAGGCTTTCTATGCACCATGATATGTTGAACTATAATCATATAGGGATGGTCTTAGAGAATGCAGTAAATATCCCTAGGACAACACAAACAATCTCATCTCTATCACCACCTGTGATAGTTCCCTACATCTATAAATGATAGGGTTTTTGGATTATAATATACTGACCTCTGGGGGTGTTGGATTGTAATATACCAACCTTTATTATGGGATAGCAATATCTCTGCCCTTTATACCTAGGTGATATTATTATACCAGCAGTAACTTAGGGGATGGTGAACCGGTCTCCATGTTGATATGTGGCCGGCGGAGGGAAAAAATTGTCCCAAGCCAATAACCTCATTAACCTTTCCATTTTTCTCACTAACCAACATTACAAAACATTGGTTGGTTGTGTGTCATGTCGGTACAAATACCGGTTCACCACCCCCTTAGTCACTATGTTAGGGTTAATTTTCTTTTAATATGGGTTAGTGACAAAAACAGAGGAGTTAACAAGGTTACTGGGCAAGGGGCGGTTATTTTACCTCCGGCTGTCACGTTAGAATATAGACCAGTTAACCAGTCACCACCCCCATAGTCACTATTGGTATAATAATCTCACCTAAGTAGAAAGGTTAAGGATATTGCTGTCCAATAACAAAGGTCGGTATATTACAATCCAATACCCCTAAAGGTCGGTATATTGTCATCCAATATCCCTAAATGATAAACAACTCTATTTTTTTGACACAAGCTACCTTAAAGGGGCTAGGGTGAAACTCAAGCTGAAGACGAAATATGTAATAGCAAAATGAGTTAGAGCATTCATAGTGCTACTTCCATCAACGATCGTCTTCAATAGGGTTTCCCTTTACCTAATAGTAGTACAAAAAACAGATGTGCAATTCCACTCACTAATCTTGACAAGGGTCGTGGTTAGAAGACATCTAATATCTCTAAGGAAGGCATCATGGAAAAGATTGTTTTCAATATTAGTAACATCCTTAACAAGCCTCCCGAGCTTAATTATATCTTTCTCATAGTCCACTAAGTGACTTGGTTTCTTATTTAGGGTAAAGGTATGACAAGCGCTTTTTAATGTTTAACAATCCTTGATAGTAGTATGCAACGAGCAAGGTAGTTAGAATCAGGATTATAGTTAGGATTGATGAGCGTTGTTTGGATCGGAATCATAGAAACAAATCGAGGATCGTAAGAATCTAATACAATAGGAAAATATAAAAAAACGTTCTATTGTAGTTAAAATCATAACAAATGTTCACTGGTAATGAAGCAATACAATAAATTGTATATCAAGTAGATAATATTAATACAAAATTTATATTTTTATGACAAAGTTTTAAAAATGATAATGTGCGCAAACATTAAAAAACTCATGTAGGATCGAGGATCGAATCGTAGGATCGTAGAATCGTATTGCAATTCTAGCATATAATATTCAGGTTAAACCAGGATCTTAAGATTCTAACTACTTTAAAATCCTAATAAGAGTTAGATCGATCGAAGGTTTTTGGATCGTAAACTCCAAGAATCATTAATTCGGCTTGGGATTTTAATAATTATGGCAGGGAGTCATGAATACTAATTGAGTTTATATAACTTTAAGGCCCAAGTGTAGGTGTCCTCTAATGTGAATGAGGAGGAAATGATTACAAAGTACGATGCATACTAAAGGCAAATCTACCTATGATAGTAGAATTGCCTTATACGAAGTCATAATGTTTGTTCAATTGTTTAAGGAAGTTGATGTAGTCTAACATACTAGAATTATATTGGTGAAGGTCAAGTATATGACCCACTAAGAGAACCTTATAAACAAAATGAGCTATCTTTATTTCTTTATATCCTTCACGATTAGTCACTAGGCAATAAAGAGGATTGTAGAAGCACTCTAGCTAAGTGGCAGCTGTCTACCAAAACTTTATTGAATGACCTATTAGTTTCATCTTAGCGTATTTGTAGAAGGTAATTGTACTAGTCAAATTGATATGTGAAAGAACCTATCAAATCAAAGAAAGTATTAGCATCAAACTAATAATCTTAAATGGGGACATCCACCTTAATCCTATAGGCAATGTCAAAATAGTTATTCTAGGTAGTTTTGAATTCGATACTGGTGATTTGGTACCAGATATCCAATTAGAGAAAGTATTAGCATCAATTGTATAGTCTGAAGTGGGGACATCTACCTTAATCATATAAGTAATGTCAAAATAGTTGTTCTGGGTAGTCTTGGGAATTGAAGAGGGGTTACTTATGTTGCTTAAGATGTGGTAACAAAGTGTGGGGAAATTTTTTTCAAAATGTAATAGTATTCACTAATCACTTACTCGTATATGATGCTAATTTCATAGTGGAAATCTACCTAACATAAATGGTAAATAGAGATCCTTGTACCTAAAAGTAGTTCTTGACAAGCGTATAATTGGAATGTGTAACCTTTCTGGATTACAAACTAAGGTGGCTAGAATTTTGAAACACATCAGCCTCACATGGTAGCAAGAAGTCATCGCGGGAAACAACAAGAACCAACACTAGCATTCCTAAATTAGAACACCAACATGAACATTAAACAAGGCAAACCACTGGTAACTTCACTCAGCTACAAACTTGAACAAGCTTCACATATTATGGTTTGTGAAAATTTAATCAAATGCATGCTTGCAAGAATGATTCGAGACGATTTACTGAAATTGAATAAGGGTTTTGCTGTGAATCTATATAGGTAATCACAATTTGAAGAAAATTTGATAGGTATTGACGAACTAATAGTGCATTATGCTAACTAGTGTTCCCATATTTTGGTATATCACAAATGCTTACGTGAAAGTAGTGTTCTTGCTAACAGTTGATAATGGTGGTATTATGGTGGAGGGCAAACACTAACAGGTGGAGGCAACAACAACTTTACGTTGAGTGGGGTTGTTAAACATGGCTAGGTTTTGCATATGTGAGTTGAGTGAGGTGTTTTAGTCATGCGGTTGTTGTGGCAATGGCTTGGTGGTGGTAGACTAAGGGGGTTCAAGTTTGTATCATCCCTGATAATAGTTCGTTTGAGTTTAATTGGAGATAAACAAAGCCAATTGGGTTTGTTGAATTCGTCATGTGAGGAGATTATTCAATTTCAGTAAATCGTCTCGAATCATTCTTGCAAGCATGCTTGATAATAGTTCAATTCGTCATGTTTTAGTTTGCCTGATTGGTTAGCCAATTTGAATAATCTCATCAATGCTTTGTTTATCTCCAAATTGAATAATCTCCTCGATGAATTCGTCATGTGAAGTTCAACAAACCCAATTCATTGAGTAAAGTTCATTAAATGAATCATCTCCAATTTGAACTCAAAAAGTAATCCCTGATAATAGTTCGTCATGTGAAGTTCAGAGTATAAAGCAATGTATTTTCATCTACAACAATCATTGAGGAGAATTTGACTACAAATGAAGTAACATCAATTACAGAAGTTACAAGAACAAAAGATTGTCATCCTTTAGGTTAGTGAATTAATTATAGAAATCACAACAAATATAATGCAAGTTGGAAATAAATCAACTCCTAGAATCAAAGAAAATAAGTTGCTTAATTAAACTAATTCTATTTGTCGTTTATCCATGCAAATTTTCCTAGTTTTGGTAATGGGGGTGTATAAGGTTAGTTTTGTAATGGGAAAATTTTGACTTTGCAATGCTAAGCTTTTTACGAATTAATTTTTTTGGAACTTTATTGTCAACATTAATATTGTTCCACCAATTGTTTTCAAAGATATAGATTGTAAGGCTCCTTTTGGTGATATTAAATTAATAATGGTGTTTGATGATTGGTTAGCCATATCTTAATTTCTATCATTGTTTGATTTCTTTTATTGCTTGAAGTATTAAGTAATTTCAAAGTGTTAGATGTATGACAAGGAGAAAGAGCTTTTTTATTTTTATTTTATTTTTAAAAAAAACATTGTGACCATAGTGTGTTTGATGTATAACCTGATGAGAGTAAGATGTGGAAGAGGATGACATATTTTCAATTAACTTTTTAATTACTTATGCACTCACTAATGGGAATACGGTCAACAAAAATTTGAGAAACCCAATTCAATTTTCAAATACAAAAGATGAAAGAAAATAACATTGAGTTTACGATAAAGACAAACTAATCGTCTAACACGTTTCCATACTCCTTTATGGGAAAGTAATATTGGAGCGTATCGGCGTGGGGTGGGGAATGAAATAATAGCTTGAGTTGAGAACCCGAATCATTCAATCACACAAAGTTTGAACACCAAGATGCTTGGATATGACCTTGGATAAAGGAAATTCCACCACCAAAGGCCTAACACCCCACCATGATTAGCTAAAGGTAATCCACCACTAATAGATAAAGGAATGACTTGTAAACACCACCAATAATCAATTGGATAAAGTAAAAACAAGGTTTGAAAGGAAGTTTAGAGAGCACTCTAACTTTTCGTTAGCAATAATCATCAAAGTTTGCCTTCAAAATCAGTGAAAATTGTATTTATACAAGGTAATTAGGGCATTAAATGCAACTGTTTAAGCTGAAAAAAGTCGCCAAAATTGGGCCATCGCGGGCGCAAAGTGGTCGTCGCAGGCGCGCCGCTCCTAGCGATCGAGCGGGGTGAAAGTGAGAAGATGGGACGTCGCGAGCGTGACCTAGGACGTCGCGAGTGCGAAGTTTCATGGCATTAGGTGTCATGGGCGCGACCTTCCTCGTTGCGGGAGTCACGACGTTCTGGCCAATTCTCAATTCCTCCTCCCAATGTCGTCGCGGGCGCTACGGCAAACGTCGCGAGCACGAACATTCTGGGCAGTTTTCTGCCGAATTCAAACTCGCATAATTTCTTCATCCAGACTCCGTTTTAGGCCCACAATGTATCAATGGAAAGCTCTCGGCGTGTACTTTAAGCTACCAAAATATGAAATTCATCGAAGATATATTGAAGGAGCTATGGTTGAAAGAGTGAAGGTACACCCTTTTCTAGCCTTTGAATACCTTCCTAGCCTTGTGTTTTATTCACCCAAGCACATGTCCGACCCTCGATGCCAAATAATCTCGATCTCGCGGGACGACCCAATGTCCCATAGGCCCTCGGGGTTGTTGATGGGTACCGAATCTCTTTATTCTCCCCTTCTTGAGAAGGATTTGCCCTCAAATCCAGGGGGTTAGAAACAACCACGGAAAAGATCGGACCCCAATAGTGGACGACACGTAAGAGTCATGCTAGTTTAAGACTTACCACCTCACCCTTCTTGAAGGTGTAGCAATTCTTGAGACTATGCGGGTGAGAGGACTCGGCACGTTGGTCCCGGTTAACTCTTCTACTCATGATCTTATTGAAGTCCACGATGTAATCTTCACAAGAGAGCATAACACCTAGAGCTTGTTGAACCGATGGCTTATCCCTCATATTATCAAACTCAAATCGGGTAGGCACCTGACTCACATCAAACTCCAACACAAACCCTTCGTCATGGAAATTCAAATCAAGAGGGGGCTTAGGGCTTAGGGATATTAGGTAAGGAGGGACAATGGGAAAATTTTGAGGAGTTAAGGTACAATCACTCACTTTAGGCTCACCACATGGCAAGGATAGGGCCCAAGGATGCTCATCCCTACCATGGGTTCTCTCTTCCCGTGTTTCTCGTTCAAGGTGTAGGTTCCTGAACTCACTTCCTTCCCGGGGTTTTAGAGGAAAAATTTTATGTGGAGTTAAATGTATTAGCTTAACCCTCCTAACTCCATAGGTAAAAGTGTATGTGTTGTCTAATCCATCATGCAACATGTGCTTGTCGGATTTTCATTGATGCCCCAAAAGAATATGACAAGCACTCATCGGGACAACGTCACAAACAAAAGAATCTTCGTAAGTAACGCCAAAAGACAAATTAACAAGGACGTACTTCGTTACCTTGATGTTGCCTTGATTGTTGAGCCATTTGAGGGAGTAAGGCTTTGGGTGAGGTAACAATGGTAAGTCAAGCTTTTCGACCATGATAGTCGAGGCAATGTTGGTGCAACTTTCCCCGTTGATGATGACATCGCACACCTTTCCTCCCACCAAGCATCATGATTGAAAAATCATCTCCCATTGGGCCTTGTTAAGAGGGAACTAATGAGCGTGGAATACCCTCCTCATGGGTGGTGTGGGGGCGACATCCCCAGCTTCACTATCAACCTTCTCCTCAACAACCACTTCGGACTCCTCTTGTGCCGTTTGAAGCTCATCATTAATCTCTTGGACCTCTTGAAGGGTCAAGAACCTCCGGTTTGGGTAATTCACTTAGAAATAGATGTACCCTTGGGATTTGAAACACTTCTTGCCTTCCATTAGCCGAGGAAGATCCGTAGGAGAAGACATGGCAATTCCCTTGCCCTTGTTGGTCTTACGGGTAGGTGTGAACTTTGGAGTTTCACTTGGCTTTGGAGTGCTTGAGTAGGGAGAGGGTTGGTTAGAATTTGATAAGAGGGGCCTAGTCAATGGCGTGGAGGCGACATTCTTTTTTCTTTACCTCTCAACCTTGAAAGCCAAGCTAAAAAGCTCATCCAAGGAGTGGTAACGTTGGATTTCAATTTTCTTGGCGATGGAGGGTTCCAATCCATTCGAGAACCTCATCATAGTTCGCTCCACGAGTTCATGAAGATCACTCTCCATGAGGAGTTGCTCGAACTCTTGGATGTAGTCACTCACACTCCTCTTGCCTTAAGTGAGGGCATATAACTTCCACAAGACGTCTTGATTGTAAGTGTTAAGCAAGAATCGAAGATTCATCAATTGTTTAAGCCTTGCTCATGAAGTGATCTTTGCGCGACCTTCCCTAGCCCTTTGCACTTTGATGTTCTCAAACCAAAGAGATACGACTTTGGTGAGTTTCAAGCTCGCGATCTTGAAGGCCTTTTCATCGTTATACTCCTTTGTCTCAAAAATCCTTTCTATGATTTGTACCCATGCAAGATATTCATTAGGATCATTTGAGCTATTGAACTCCAGAATGTCAATCTCCATGTCATGGAACTCATCGCGAGGGGGCCTCTCAACCATTTTCCCAGCGTTGACGTCGTCAAAAGGAGTCTCTATCGTCGTCACGCGACAGAAAGGTGGGAGGAGGACGGATAGGACTTCGGATGTGTCTCCCACGCTCGTCACGGGGTCGATCTTGAAGGTTTATGGGAATGTTGTTCACTTGAGTCACGAGGAACTCAAGAGTTCGTTCATGGAAGGAGATTCATGACTCCATACCCGTGTCATGAGAGTTGTGGCGGTGGCTTGACTCCTTTCGATTGGAACTAACTTTTACGTCCATATCAAAGGAAGAGTGAGGACGGATTGTGTTTGGGTAAATTTTGTAGAGTTTGGGGGTTTTCTTGTAGTTGACTATCGTTTGGCTTGGGGTTCTTTGAGGCTAATATCCAACGCCATTTTATCAAACACCTTATGTGCAATATCTCCAACTTTCACCACAAAGCTCCAATAGACAACAACATCACAAACACAAACACAATACAATATACTCTAATACACTTAGATGGCACATGGAATGGGGAACACCAATATTGCAACCAATCCAACAAAATCCAACAATGGCACAACCCTAACTTGCAAAATGAAATCAAAACTCAAGTTACAGCTCTAATCTTAGCTCTGATACCAAATGGAGCGTATCGACATGGGGGGGGGGGGATGAAATAGCTTGAGTTGAGAACCAGAATCATTTAATCACACAAAGCTTGAACACCAAGATGTTTGGATATGACCTTGGATAAAGGAAATTCCACCACCAAAGGCCTAACACCCCATCATGATTAGTTGAAGGTGATCCACCACTAATCAATAAAGGAATGACTTGCTAACACTTCCAACAATTAATTGGATAAAGTAAAAACAAGGTTTGAAGGGAAGTTTAGAGAGCACTCTAACTTTTCATCAGCAGTAACTATCAAAGTATGCCTTCAAAAGCAGTGAAAAGTGTATTATACAAGGTAATTAGGGCATTAAACGCAGCCGTTTAAGCCGAAAAAAGTCGCAAAAACTGGGTCGTCGCGGGCGCGAAGTTTCTAGGCACAATGCATCATGGGCGCGCCCCTGGTCGTTGCGGGTGTCACGACGTTCTGGCCAATTCTCAATTCCTCCTCCTAGTGTCGTCGCGGGCGCGAACTTTCTGGGCAGTTTCCTGCGGAATTCAAACTCGCATAATTTCTTCATCCGGGCTCCATTTTAGGCCTACAAGGTATCGATGGAAAGCTCTCAATGTGTACTTTAAGCTGCCAAAATATGAAATTCATCGAAGTTGCATTGAAGAAGTTATGATTAAAAGAGTGAAGTCACGCCCTTTTCTAGACTTTGAATACGTTCCTAGTCTTGTGTTTTATTCACCTGAGCCCATGTCCAACCCTCGATGCCAAATGATCTCGGTCTCCCGGGATGACCCGACGTCCCATAGGCCCTCAGGGTTGTTGATGGGTACTGAATCTCTTCAAATATGTATTATGAAATTAGTGTCTTCTCATGCATAGGGGTATGAAAATATATCTTTTTAGAATAAGACATACATAAGGGTATGAAAATTTATTTTTTTAGAAGAAGAAGATAAAATTGTAACAAAAAAAAAAGAAACAAAAGGGTGTAAAGTGAAAATATCTTACGTATTGTCTACCTGATTTTTAGATATTTATAATGTTAATAGTATAAAGATTAATCGCGTTTTCACAGACTTCATTGATATTAAAGTACTTCTATTGAATATGGTGAAAACTACTGTCTGAGATAGGATGCTTACTGTTAAGTTTGATAAAAATAAAAAGAATATAATACCGCTTAAGATAAAAAAAATATGGGTGGTGAAGCACAATACTAGTATGTTGAGTGAAGAATATCAAAAGAAACGAAAACAACTTTAAGTAAAGAAGAACGGTGCATGCGGTGGTTGTTGTTGTTGCATAAAGACCATGGTGAATAAACATTATTAGGACATATTTGGTTATGCTATTAATGTAGGGTCAATTAAAAGTCAACGTAAAATTAGGAACTCATGGGCTCTTACACAAGTACATAAATAGCCTTGATAGTTGGACATGGGCTAATGTAAGCACACTAGCTTTCCCAAAAAATGAGAGAGACAGACCAAGTAAAGTGAGTAGCGAAAACAATCAACTGAGTTGATATCAAGACAAGACACTACTATGAAACTAGGTATAACTAGGTATGACTAAGCAACTGGTAATGAGTTGGCACGATACATATCTAAGTGGAGGGTGTGTGAAGGGTGCATTTAAAAATGTTGATTACAACATCTTTAAATGAGGACAATTATTTATATATTGTTACGAAATAGCAGAGTTATATTATTCTTTTCAATTCTAATGTTGTAAAGTTGTGTTCTTAATTTTCATTTGAGACTCACTAACGCAACACTTATAGGAAAATTAACATGAACTAGTAATGTAGGATAATATTAACAGGCTCTTTATGGCTTGATTGAAAGAGTTGATTTGTGTAAGATTGATGTCGCTAATTGTTGTTCAGGGATTTGATCGATTTATGAGTACCAACGTACAATGATAAGAATGTCTAAGTGCCATACTTTGCATGGATATTTCTTTTGTGCTTAGGCAAAAGTTACGTAAACATTCTTAATTTCGCCAATAGTATAACGAAAACATATTGGAAAGAAATCTTCCTTTATGAGGAATATCAAATCAACCTATCAAACATTAGCTAACCTTCACATGGAACATCAAGTCAACTTATCAAACATTAGCCAACATTCAAATTGAAACTGTTGGACCATGTTCTGGATCTTGTTGATAACAATAATTAAGGTGTTTCTTACTATTATCCTTTACTTGCTTTTCCTTAAGTTTAATTTGTTGGATTAAACTCCTAATATTCGACTTAGATATATGACCAACAGACTAACTTCTACACAATGATCATTAATTGATATTCTAATAGACATTATCAATGGTCTTTGGTTAAAAATATAATTTCAAAATTAATGAAAGAAAGTTACAAAATTCATTCACAATGTTCAATGAAATATTATCATCATCCTCATTATTATCCTCATTCATTCACAAAACTAGTGAAATATTGTTATCGTCCTCATCGAAGAAGCTAACAAGCCTTGGATGAGCATGAACAGGATTGTTAGAGTTATCAATGATAAAATATATCTTCTCCTCTTCCCTGCCATTTGCAATTATCAGAGATCTTTTTATTACCCTCCAATGACCATCCCCAAATCTCGTCGTTAACCCCTCCTCATCTAGTTGACCCATAAATACAAGGTTCTTGGTCAAACCCTTGATATACTTAACCTTCTTCAACCTCCAAGTCCCACCCTTACAAGTTTTAATGTTTACATCACCTTTTCTTAGCACCTTGAGACTGTGACCATTTGCAAGCCTAACCCTACCATACCTCTAACTAATAATGTTACTAAAGGACTCCTTACTAGACGAAGAGTGAAACGACGCACCTGAATCTATTACCCAACTCCTTTCTGGCTCATTAACACTAGCAAATAGGGCATCACCCAAATCCTCATAAGAATTTACCTAGTCAGACTCATTATAACAACTCTTCTTATGTTTAGGATAAACCCTATGAAAAGGACCTTTATCATCGTAGTTCAAACACAACACATGCTCCATGTTTCGACCTCTAGTTTTATATTAACATCGACCCCAACTCCCACTGTTCTTCTTACCCCAGACAACCAAAGCATTCCACGATGACTCAGACACATCATAATCTCTCCTACGGATGCTTTCATTCAGGACATAGTTTCTAATTTCCCCAAACTTCAGTTTCTCATCTTTCTTAGCTAAAGCTGTTACAAAAATCACAAAATTATCTGAAGTCTTAGGTAGGCTAGTCAACAATGAAAAACATTTATCTCACTGTAAAAACTAAATCCCATAAAGGTCAATTTTGATAGTTTCACATTCAGCTCATTCATACTATTATTGATATCATCAGAATCATGCATCTAAAATTCAAACAAATGACACAAAACACATACCTTGTTCATCGCCGAAGGTTTCTCATAAGTGTTTTGCAAGGCGTCCAACAGAGCTTTTGTCCTTTTTTTTTATCTTTGACATTGAAAGCCAAGTTCAAAGCAAACGTCTGCCTCACTGTACCAAATGCCTGACCGTCAAGTTCTTCTCAATCCTTCGGTTTCATATGTTTTGGCTTTTCACCCATCGCAAGATGCAACTTTTCCTAGCTGAGTGCATCCTCAATGCACATCCTCCACCACACATACTCGAGCGTGTGCGCAGTGGGGAGAATTATAGATAATAGATAATCCTCTTGCTTGATAAGGGAGGAGAAATAACGAAGATCTTGATGATGATAGATGATGTTGCTCTTAATTGGAGATAACAATATAATCGAAAAAATAATATAATTGAAACCCATAAAACAAATCAACAAGTAACTTGAACACCAATAGATACAGATATGATCTTGGATAAAGAAATTTCCACCACCAAGACCTAACACCCAACCATGATTAGATAAAGGATTGCCTTCCACTAATCAATAAAGGAATGATTTGTAACACGACCATTAACAATAAAAAGTAAATAAGATTTTAGAGGAGAATGAAAGCCATTAGCTTCATCATTCTGTTCATAAGCAATGCTTAACAAAAGTTCATCAATAGTCCCTTAGAAAATATTAACAAGAGCTGTTTAAAGGGAGGGGGTTCTAGATTAAATTCCTGGACAAGGCGTCGCGGCCACCACGCCCGCTTCTTGTGCAAGGGGCCAACTCTTCCGTGGGGTTTGTAGTGGTTGTGATGCTAGGGTCGCGGGTGTGACGGTGTCTATCTCGGAAGCGACGACTATCGTCTTGGGCATGATGCTTATGGCTTGGGGAGGGGGTCACCTGGCGTCGCGGGCGTGATGCGTGGAGTTGCGGTAGTGACACCGCAATGGATCTCTCCAACGTCGCTCTCATAGAAAACCTATTGCGGCCGTGACGGATGGGTTACAGGCGTGACGCTTTAAAGCCTAAGAGTTGTCGAGGTCATGACATGAGGGTCACGAGCGTGACACGTTTCGGCCCAAACAAGACGGAATGATGGAAAGCAGGTCGTTGGCGCGACACATGACGTCGTAGGCGCGACGTCCTGTTGCCTAGGCCAAAACATACCCTGTTGAGAGTCATGGTCGTCACCGTAACTGTCATGGCCGTAACAGGCCTGTTGATCCTCCCTCCTCATCATCTTCATCTCTTATTAAACTTAACCTAGGCCTTCCTCCGTTATTAGTGCCCAGATGGAAAGAACACCCATCTAGAGGGTGTCACGGGTCACCCTAGGGAAAGTGTTGACGTCCTCTTCCGGTCCCCGCTCCACCTTGAAATGGAACCCATACCCAACTTGGTAGTTGATTTTCTCGAAAGGTCTAAGGTTCGTAAGATAGTGGTGATCGCTAAGAACATTGAGGCCCCGACCCTACCCCGATACGGTTCACATTGTCTTTCCCATCGAACTCCTGAATCTTTACAATTGCGCTCGCCATTCCTTCTCAGTGTATAGTTAGCTAATGTAGTCTTATTTCAATATAAAAATAAATATATTTTCTTTCCTTGGAAAGTTCAATTATATTTGTTGAAAAAATAACTTAAATTTCCTTAGTAGCTTCCAAGAAACTAGAATTTGAAAGTCACAAAATGTAGCTTCGGCTTCTAAGGGTCTTGAAAGCTATTTTTAACTTCTATAACGTTGGACCATATTTTGGAAAATCTTCATGTTTAGCCTAATTTTACCTTTTTTCATCTAAAAGCTCCCAAAAGGCTGGGCCAAACATGCTTTATTCTATGACCATTTTCAAACCATTCTAGTAGCTATTTAACCACAATATCTCTAGCCATCTGGAGGTCAAACAACCTCAAAAGGTGAGCCAACTTATTTGATTCGCCTAGTTGTCTACGATTCATACTTTTAGATGAAACAAAGGTTTCTGGACAGTTTAAAGAATCAAAATTTTAAAAAAAAAATCGGTCAATTTTGAAGAGAATTAGGAAACAAATAATACTCAAACATTATGAATCTTAATTTCTAAAGTTTATATACAAAGTTACAAGAATTGCTTCTAGAGTATATTGGAAACGATGCGTAAATATTGGTGATAGCTTGATGATCTATTGAACACCCTAAGAAAGGAAATGAAGAGCTTGATGATTGTTGATGTAGAACTCAATGAAGATTATGAACTTACAATTTATGTATTGGGTGGTGAATGGTGACATTATTTGTAATTCATTCACCATTTTTTCTTATAAGAAATAATATTTTACTACTTATAAATAATGTTAATCATCTCAACCTTTTATCTTATACGTTGAGGAGAACTTTGATATTTTGTATTTTACATTCATTGTAACTAATGCCTTCCAAAATATCACCACACCACAAAGCTACGAATTTTGTATCTAAATAGGGAAAAGAGAAAATAAACAAGATATGAATACCTCTAAAAGAGAATCTACAGCAAGGTAAACTAAGTTCTTCAAGGATGAATGCATAAGTAATAATCACAAACACTCAACCAAGAACTTATGTTCAATCACCAAGAATAATATCAAGATAAACACCAACTATTCTCTAAAGGTTAGGAAACAAAGCACCACAATAGATCACTTTCGTATTCATCATTGGTCAAAAGTCACTAGTTGCTAAAGGTTGCATAAAATTACTAAAGAGAGAGGGTAACGTTTGAATATGGGAGAGGGGCAAAGTGACAATTTCATGGGTTAAGGAAAAATCCCTCAAAAATAGAAAGAAACCAAGTAGTCATGAAGATTTACAAATGACACGATCGTGTCCTGGGTGACATGGGTTGTGTCATCTGGTTTCTGCGGATTTTCTCCCTTTTTAATCAAAGGGGACACGAGATTGCCCTCCAATGACTCCATCGTGACCTCCTCCTTAGAAGGGAGGTCAAGATTGTACCCATCGGATGACATGACCGTGTCGTCTACCTCATGATAGGGTCTTGGGACCTACATGAGGAGCATGATCGTGTGATTATGTGACATGTCATGTGCCCCTTTTTTTCTTTCATTCCTTGGTAGGTTCTTCTCCTATGCTTAAAGTATTTTAATCAAATACCCTTGGCGGCCTCAAAGGTCCATGCTGCCCCCGAGATGGTCCTCCTCGGTTTTGGAATGATCGAAGTACCGTTGAGTACCAAATTGATGATAAAACGTGCTCCTCTACTTTTTATTTGTGTCGAAAATCTGTAGTCCCCTTAGAAACACTCGAGAAGGTCATAACAATCCAAAAGGTGTTTGGGTGGAAATGTATCATCCTCCCCAAATAAGACAGGATTTTCCCTTAAATTCGGACGATATAAAGACTTCACAACCTTCAAGACTATGCTTTCAAAGAGTGTGATCTCCATGTAGCGAAGACAAAGAAATCAATACTCCATCCTTTTTATAGTTGTACCAAGCTTTGAAGAAGGGGGTCTAGGTGTCATTGGGGTCCTTTGAAGTATGGCCACTTTGCATGATCTCGCTAGATTCCGTCAAGTAATCTTCAAAGAAAGCTCATCAAGAAAACTGCGCTCCCTAAAGTGTCTATCATCTGCATTTCCATATGCAACATTTACAGGGTTACCACAAGAACCAAACCCCACAATGTAACCATCATCATTGAAGTAAAGGTCAAGAAGAGGATAGGCGCAAAAATGTAAGGGACAAGGAACGGTAGAAAGAACTTTATGTGGAGTTTTGAAACACATACCCTCAATAGGATTGCTATAAAGTAAGGATAAAGCAAGTGGTTGCTCGCCCTCACTAGGAATGCTCTCATCCCATGTTTCTCCAAATAGAAAGTTAGTCTCGTTACCATCCACCCTTTGTTTGATTTGTTGTGGAGCTAGGGACACGAGGTAATTTTCTTTTGGCCACAAATAAAGGAATATGTACTGGCTGGGACATCATGAACAACACACCCATCAATTTTGCTAGGCGTTCCTAAAAGAACATGACAAGCACTCATAGGCACAATATCACACAATATCGAATTATGGTGCATAGAGTCAATTGACAAGTTTTTGAGGGCTTGTTTGGTTATCTTTAAGTAATCACCTTTACCTAACCATTCGAGGACATATGGTCTAGGGTGTGGAGTGGTTGGAATATTGAGCTTTTCAACTATATATGTTGAAGTGACATTATTGTAAGTTCCACCGTCGATGATTAGTTCTCCCACTTTACCTCCAATAGTACACCTTAAGTGAAAAAGCAACTCCCTTTGACTATTATCGAGTAGAGCTTCATTGGTGTGTATTTACCTCTTTAAGACAAGTAATCCCCCATCATTAGCATGAAACTTAATGGTTTCTACATATCTCTTCGAATTAGCCAACTCCTCATCACGTTCTTTGTTCTCCTCTTGGAACACTTCTTCAATATTCTCGATCTCATGAAGAGTCATCACCCTTTTAGTGGGATAGTCAGCTAGGTAGTGACCGAAGCTGTGGTACATGAAGCATTTTTTTTCCTTCCAACCACTATAGGGTTTCCTTATGAACCATGTGATTTTTATGAGCTCGGGCTGTCCATGATATCGAGAATCCACAGGAGGAGGGGCATCATCTTCATTGGAAAAGTTACTTTCCTTGGAAAAGGGTTTATAATACCCTTTTTTTGTATTCTTTATTCCTTAACAAGATTAACCAATTCATAAATATCATTAAGGCAATAGAAATTTTGAAGCTTGGCCTTGGAGGTTATCTTGTAGTTAAGGTCACTGAGGAACCATGCTAAGAGTTATTTCGGGGGATCTCGAGAGTCACAGATCATCACTAGTTGCTCGAATTCCCGAATGTGATTCAACCACAATCATGAACCCTTTCTTGAGATAGAAGACCCGGTGATATAAATCGTGTTTGCAGCTCAATGGAACAAATCGTCTCTCCATATACTTTTTCAACTTATCCTACGTTTGCACCCTTGATTTACCATATGTTGCTCGTTGCTTCTTCATTTTCTCAAACCAAAGAGAGGCGTACTTGGACAAATACAAGGTAGCAACCTTGAATTTATTAGGCTCATCATAGTCTTTGGTTTCAAAGATGCTTTTTTGGGTTCGAACCCAATCAAAGTAGTCATCGGGGTTGGGACTACTGTTGAAGATAGGAGGCTCCACTTAGAGGTCGCCCAAGTCATCTCATGGCCTACGAATATGAGGAGCCCCTTGAGAAGAAGTATCATCAAAGTCTTCGTTCAATCAATCCTCGCCGCCAAAGTCAATACGTGCTCGTGAGCTTCAGGGTGGAGCAACACCACGGTCGCCTCTAGGAGGAGGTCGGGGAGCCCCTTCGTCTCTCCTCAAAAGTTGAACTTGGAGGGAATTCATAACTCTTATGATGGCCCCCATTTGGCGGCGTTGCATCACATTCTGCCAATTGACAATTAGTTCTTGACCTTCTGCGATATGTTGCGATATTTGCTCGAGGCTAGTTTGTTATTTGGGAGTACGGTGTGGAGGGGTTTCGTGATCGCCCATTTGATTAGAGGTCGAGACCATTTATAGAGTTAAGGGATTCAATAGGGTAGGTGACAGACCTAAAACATATAGGTGTCTGTGTACCGCAAGTGTACGGGTCTGTGTAGTAATAAAATATCATTCTCTCTCAAGAACTTGTGTTCAGCTACGCACTAAACTAGCTCACTACAAAGGATGCTAGGTCGATCAAAGGGTTGTGGGTAATGATTCAGATAATTAACAAGGAAACAAGAAATTAAAAGATTCAACCAAATAATTAAAAGAGTTTAGGGGAGTCTACTCTAGTCAATCAATAAAATTATCAACAATCCAGGTGCAGGTAACAAGATAATTCGGGGTCTATAATCTTTCTAGGCCCTATCACTTCGATCTTTCGATCCTAGGTGAGTTACAATGATTAACCTAAACATTATTTCTAACTATTTAGCTTAATCAAAGATAAGAACCGATTATAAATTGACCTTAGGCAAGAATCATTATGTCTAACTATTTTCTAACCTATTCAATCCACGCAATCCGATTCAAGACTCAAACTGTCGTTCTATTGTCAAGAATCTAAAACCAGGTACAGACTCAAACTGTCGTTCTATTGTCAAATTACCATGACATACATCGCACGTAGATTAAACGAATGAAAAGATAACCTATCACCGAGACTGTATTCAAATTCAATCAAAAGACATCGAGTTTATCCCCCAAACAAAGGGAATTTAGCTACTCATAATAAAAACTAAGAAAGCGATAATGAAAACTGAATAACAAAATATAAAGAGAATGGAAATTAAACCAAACATCCGAGTCGTTGAATTCGATCTCTTTGTGTCACCCAAATCGATCTCCTTCTCCTCCTCTTTTGTTCCTAAACTACTAGAGTGGCTCCCCGAAGGGAGGAAAATTTAGAGAACCCTAATCTAAAAGGCGGGAGGAAAATAAAACACTGAATGTTTGATACATGAATAATAGTTGCTGCGTGGGAGAATGCATGTTGTGCATGCTACTGTTGCTATGACTTGGGCTGATTTGGAGTTGGTATAGCTGGGCCGATGTGGGTGTGAGGAATTAGGCCTATTTCTTGTTCTCTTACTCTTCTTTATCTCTCTTCTCAAATTTCCTTCTTCAATTTCTTCTCCCTTTTTCCTAATTTTTCTTGGTTTTTAGGGGAATTTCATTAAAATCTGCAAATTATACCAATCCTGACCAAGTGAAGAATCTCATAGAATTTAATATAAAAACACTAGATTATAATAGAAAATCGACCAAAATATACAAGTTAATTACCTAAAAAGTACTGAAAATATCTATATAAAAATCACTTATCAGTAGGTAGAGATGACCAGATGAGGTTCAGGTTCTTTGTAAGTAACGAATTTTGTGTAGTTTTTGTAAGACTAATTTTGTGGGGAACACGGGTTGATACCGGTAATAGGGAATGCACCAATAATTCAAGTAATGATCACCAAAGGAAAAGAATAAGTACCCAAGGATCAACCAAGTAGCCAATACACCAAAGTTATCCCACAAATCAACCAAGTAACGAAACTCAAGGAACAAACGAGAACCTCACAATATCCCAAGATACACAAATCACCAAAAACACTCTAATGCAATCTAAATCAACTCCAATTAATGACATTCTCAATGTACCCCAACAATGTTAGGCATTTAATGAGTTCACTTAAACATCAAAATCACATCATGACTAAATTAAAACATGCCGAAACCACCAAATCTTAAAACAAAATCCAAAACTTCTCGACAAACAACTCAAGTAAATTAAGCCAATGCTCAATAAATACTTAGATCTAAGAGATGAAATTGATATCCCTATACTCCTTACTCATCAAGGTAGCAAGTTCAGGTCATAATCATCATATGTGTAACAAAAATCAACATGAACACATACCAAATCTTCAAGAAACAATATCAACAAAACGTGGAAATGTTTGATCAAGAAATCATTCAAAACACAATCAAACATCTGTCTAACATTTATGCGCACCAACTTGTGCTTTGATACAATTCTGATGTATGCTTACCCAAGGTCTATAGAATGAACAAGTCATGAAGAACGACCTAAGGATCCGACATGTATCATACAACCCAATAACCCACCAAAAGTGATTCAAGGAATCTAATCACCTCCTAAATAATTTCTTAGATTCAATAACCAACAAATGCCAAAATGATTACCAAGAATCCAAGAGTCGGAAACAAGATCAAACTACCCTAAATAGCATTAATAAGTCTTCCAAAATATCACCACACCACAAAAATATGAATTTTGAATTTGATAAGGAAATAGAAAACAAACAAGATATGAATACTTCTGAAGGAGAATCCCCACCAAGGAATACATAGGCTATCAAAGATGAATGCATAAAGAATAATCACCAACATGCAACCAAGAACTCTTCTTCAATTACTAAGAATAGTATAAAGATAAACACTAAATATTCTCTAAAGGTTAGGCGACAAAGCGCCATCACAGATCACCATGGATAAAGATAAGTGTTTGAAAATTTCAATACTTCATATTCATCGTTGACCAAAAGTCATTAGCTCCTAATTACATAGAATGTCTAAGTATATATAGACATTTGACGTGGAGTGTTTCCTAAGAAAGGGCCTAATTACAAACTAGGACTAAAGCTTCCATAAAATTACAAAAAGCATATTCATCGTTGACCAAAAGTCATTAGCTCCTAATTACATAGAATGTCTAAGTATATATAGACATTTGACGTGGAGTGTTTCCTAAGAAAGGGTTTAATTACAAACTAGGACTAAAGCTTCGATAAAATTACAAAAAAGGAGCGGGTTACATCTAATTAAGGGAGAGGAGAAATGGGATAATTACATAGGTTAAGGGAAAATCTCTTAAAAATATAAAGAAACCAAGCAGCCATGAAGATTCATATATGTCACAACTGTGTCATATGGCGACATGGGTTATATCACCTGGGTTCTGCGGGCCGGGATTGCAGCATTTTTCACCAAAGGGGACATGAGAGTGTATTCCTGCAACATGTTCGTGACCCCCTCCCTGAAATTGAGGGCATGATTGTGTCGTAGGTTAACACAATTGCGTCCTCTACCTCAAGATAGGGTCTTACGACTTCCATGAGGGGCTTGATCATGGGATGATGTAATACGATTTTGTGCCCTTTTTTTTCTTCCGTTCTCAAGTCGGTTGTTTTCTCATGATCGAAGTAACATAATCAAATACTCTTGGTGGCCTCAAAGGTCCATGTCGCCCACAAGATTTTCCTCCCTAGTTGTGTAATGACCGAATTACCATTGAGTGCCAAATTGAGGACTAAAATACTCCTCCGCCTCTTATTTGTGTTGAAACTCCAGAGTTCCCTTATAAAGGTTGGGGAGGGTCCTAACAACCCAAAAGGTGAGAGGGCGAAAATGTATCAAATTGTGATTGATATATCGTAAAAGTAAATTTGGTGGAAGAATGACTAAATGATCAATATTTGTTTTATAAAAAGGTAATGAATATTGTTTTAAATATGTATTAATTAGTATTTGTAACTTATATGTAGTATTTTTTAAAATTGACATTTATGATGATCGGATTGAAGTTTAGTATGGAAAAACCAACCCTCCGAAATTCTTTCATTTAGGTTTGGGTTATACTCACCCCCGACATAGGATAGTGAGGATCGAGGGCAGAGAGAGAGAGAGAGAGGGGGGGAGGGTTCACTTTTTTGATTTTTTTTTCTTATTTTCATTTCTCTTCTTTTCATTCTAACTTCTCTTTAGTGGGTAAGTGATTTTTTAACACTCACCATTACGATGAGTATCCAATTTCATGTAATAGACACGGACAAATATATTATTTTAATACTTATCATAGTCTATTTAGACTTACAATTTATATTACTCTTAATATAAATGACTCTTAGCTCCATTTCTATCTATTTATTGGAAGGAAAATAAAGGCAAGAGATATAAGTTTTAGAAGGATTATTACAACAACTAGTGAACAATCTTTGAAAAATATTTGGGTGGTTCACTCAGTATTTTGTGGGATTATGATATCCTCAACAACATAGAAATGATAAGATACGTAGAGCTCTAGAGTTCTGGCACTAGTCTGACACAACAAATTGTGAAACTTTTTCGTAAAATCCCATCTTCTTATAGTCATAGTTAGGGCACTTATAATAATCTTTTTTTTATCAAAATTAGATTCTTTCACGCTAGTCAATAATCCTATTTTATATTTCTACTCTACATTTGATTGATAATCAAATTAGACAATCAAATAAAATATACCACATGATTTATTGTTTTAATCAAAATCTGAATTTCTTCTATAAAAAATAGAATTAAAAGGAGAATACACGTGAGTTACTTCTGATGATGGGCAACTCAGACTACTAGTGTGTGTCACTTAATAAAAAATATTGACACCTTGATGTCACTCATTAGTAAGTTGAGCTAGCGGGGTACAGTCAAATTAATGCAATTTCTCTAAGACACTAGGGTAATTGATAAGAAATTAATAATGTTTCCTATTGGAATGGTGTAAAATCGATACCATGAGCTATGAAGAAATCATTATGTATTATAAAGGAATGAAGCTGACATGTATGGGGTGTCTGGAGTAAAATGCCATTGAACTTATCCCAAATGTTGAAAATGTTAATGAATTGTTTTCTATTAACTCGATACCAATTGGTGCAGTAATTTCGTCATCTCCCTTTTTTGTATTTCTTCTTTATTCTACTTCCCCAAATTTTATTTTCCGCTTTCTTTTCCCCTTCCCCAGAAAACCACTATAGCCACCCAGCAACATTAAAATATCAAGGCTACCCTTGAAGTTAGACTCAAATTAATATCTAATTTTAAGGATGTCAGATTTTTTTTGTCTTTTCTCTGGGTTGAATGACGGATGAGGATGAGGATGAGGAATGAAGATGACAAATGACAGGTGACAGGTGTGAAATGAGAGATGAAAGATGTGAGATGAAGAGACGAGAGAATTGAACATAAAAATATATCCAAAATAAATTTTACCATGATAGCCGATATCAAGTCATCCTAATGTCATTTTTTTAAGTTTTGTTAAGTTAAATGACTTCCGCTGTTTTTTTTTTTTTTTGATATTTGGAAAAGTTTGGTCGCATTTTAAATAGAGCACTCGACATATGTTCTCTCATTGGACCTTTGTACCCTTTTTGTTCCTATAGTAGATAGGGTCCACTTCCAGTGGCCTTTATTAATGGATTACTATGTCAAGGGTAATGAGATCGTTATGGTGGTCATGGATACGCTCAGCGAATGTGATCATTACTCCCATTGTCCTTATCTATTTGTCCATTGAACTATTTTCTTTTTGGTTCCTTATTATTTGTCACTTTACACTCATCAATAAAAATTTTACCAAAATGTACACCCATATTTTGCATCCATAATAATAATAATAATATATTAGTAGTTAAGTAATTGAATAATGTTTTTCAATCACCTCTTGTCTAAGTGGTAAGAGATCCATCTTCTATCCCTGTCGTCAAGGATTCGAATCCTGGGCGAAATATTTCTCCCTTAGCTATTCCAATAATGTTGAGGGTAGGAGTGTGACTCAACTTTGACCATTCCTGTCCGCTGCAGGCCTATTGGGTTATACCCCTAAGATATGGGCCCAATGGGGTGGACCGCTTAAAAAATAGAATAATTATTTTCCGTGACTATATTAGTTGTCCTCGTATCTCTCCTACCTCATAAAGTGACAAATAAATAAGGACGAAGAGAGTACTTGACATTCTCTCATCCTATACTATAGTCAAATGGATAAAATATTAGGAACAAATCAACTAGCTAATTAGGGCATGTTCATATGTTATTCTTGTTTGATTGCAGTGAACTAATAAACAACACATTACATGATTTTTCCTAGTGACACTGTTTAGAAATAGTTGGTGAATGCTTATGAAATTTGCTTAACTTTTAGATAGTTCTAGTTGTATTTTACTTTTTAAGGGCAATGCTCATGGCAGATATAGTCTTCCCATTTTTGCATAAATTTGTTAATAGTTTTTCATGGTGGCATTTGAAATGATGTTGGAAGCTAAATTGTTTCAATTTTTTGTTACCAAGTACAGGTTGGGATTTTTTTTTTAAATGTGTACTTTCATATTGTAAATGCAGGTTGTTTGCCTATGACTAAATGTGATGAGGAAAGTACAAACCAAAATATCACTGTTTATGGGATCTTACTTTTTGTAAGTACACTTCATTCCCATTCCTAGATGGGTAGTAATATTAACCTGTTAGTGGTATATTCATTATGTGGCAACTATTTATTTCCGTATTTCTTTTGAATTCAGTCATACTTGTTTTTTCCTCAATTCTATTTATTCCTCCTTTTTCTTTTTCTTTTTTTTTACGGTGAAGTATTTTTTTAGAGGACGTGGTTGTATTGTGCTCAAAGAAGTAAAATGTCTAGCTTCCTTTATTTTCTTTCATGAAAATTTATCTTTTTTATGGTTGTTATTCATCCTTTTGAAATCCTTGGCCTATATCTTCTAGATGATAGATGGGAAAAAGATGGAGAAAGATAATGAGGAAAGTGTGATTAAGGCAAGTGGGGCATGGAGATTTTCCCTTCGAATGTCTTTGAAGTGAGATCACATTCTAGTTAAATTACTAGCTCTAAAGTCAATTGAGTATGTTAATGTTCATGAATGTTTCTGTTGAACTTTAAGATTGTGGAGTTCATTTCTTACCTTCCTTTGTTCATGTCAATCATCATTCTGGATTGAGGTGTGTTCTACAATTTGATCCTTTTACTATTACTCCCTGCCAGCTCCTATAATTCTCTTGTCAAACCTTAAACTTGTTTTGTTTCCTGGAGATTTATTAACCAATTGTTGTCTATGTTGAGGTACAACCCACATTTTGCCTTCAATAATTGGTTTAGAAATACTTGTCAGATTTCTTTTGTTGTGGGTTGCTTTAGTAGTACTTGTCTTCCACTTTTGCTACTTGTTGAGTTGAGAAAACTGTAAATTGACGATTCTGTGTAAGTTGAAAGGAAGTGTTACTTAGCCGAAAGATTCTTGTGTTATAGAAAAAAGATTAGTGAATCAATGTTTTACTGTACATATGTGAACATGTGAAGATACGAGAGATAGAACACGATGGGATGGCGACTATGAGGACAAGAAACATATTGTAGGGTTTAATTACAAGTTTATGTTGCTATAGCATTAATAACATGGACCATACATAAATCCTAATCATATCTGTCATGTTCAATGTTTGTGTGTGTGTCTGTGTGTGTATGTATATTTGGAGTGAAATGTGGGCTTATATTTATCGATTAATTTCTTTAGACTTTTAGATATTTTTATCTCCTACTTTAAGTGATATTATCCCATAATAAATGTTGTTTACTAGATGATCATGCTAATGTGGTTTATAATTTATGAACGTTATAGTTGTTTGTTCGACATGATGACAATATGAAGGTACCAAACCTTGATAAGACAGTATTCATAGAATGTAATTTCTATACTAGGTGACCTCGTTCGAATATAATTTTTAGTATTGTTTCCTTAATCTTTTCATTCCTTAGCACGCCTCTAACATCTTTTGTCATTAGTCCTCTTTCAACTTTGTTATCTACACTAATACGTGATATCTCTATATTGTGTAGGTGGCAGTAACTATTTTACTTTTGATAATTTATAATTGTTCTGATCAAGTCCTTTCTATTCGAGAAAGAAGACTAGCAAAGTCCCGGGAAGCAGCTGCAAAAGTTGCTAGAGAAAATGCACAAGCTGGAGACCGATGGACAACTGCAAAAATGCATGCCATTGGATTGCAAAAGTCATTGTCACGAACATTTTCAAGGAGGAAATCTGTGAAGCAAGGAGAGCAGTTTAAAGGTACTTCTCAAGGTAAACCTGATAGTGAAGAAACAAGTACTTCAACTGCACCCCAAAGTACATCGAAAGGAGGGAAAGAGAAAAAAGATCAAACTAATGAAATCGATAATCCAAAGAAGAATACAAAGGCTAAGCATTGTCATACGCAAAGTCAAATTTTTAAATTTGCATATGGACAAATTGAAAAGGAAAAAGCACTTCAAGAACAAAATAACAACCTCACATTCTCAGGATTAATTTCGATGAGTACTGACATAGAAATTAGGAAAAGACCCACCCTTGAGATCGTCTTCAAGGATTTAACACTAACGTTGAAGGGAAAAAAGAAACATTTGATGCGGTGTGTGACTGGGAAAATCTCTCCTGGAAGAGTATCGGCTGTCATGGGTCCATCTGGTGCAGGCAAAACAACATTTCTTTCTGCTATAGCTGGGAAGGCCACTGGTTGTACAAGGACAGGCATGATTCTTATCAATGGCAAATCAGAATCAATCCACTCTTATAAAAAGATTATTGGATTTGTGCCTCAAGATGATATTGTTCATGGTAACTTAACAGTTGAGGAGAACTTGTGGTTTAGTGCAAAATGTAGGTAAGAGACATTTACTTCATTTACTCAATCATTATAACCATCCCCAACCCATATATTGTTCAAACATACTTGACTAAAAAACATTCTATATGACTATTATTGGTTTAGATTATCAGCAGATTTAACAAAAGCAGAAAAGGTATTAGTTGTCGAGCGTGTGATTGAGTCATTGGGGCTACAGACAGTACGAGACTCCCTAGTTGGGACTGTGGAAAGACGAGGCATCTCGGGGGGACAAAAGAAAAGGGTGAATGTAGGCCTAGAGATGGTTATGGAACCTTCTTTATTAATCTTGGATGAACCTACATCTGGTTTAGATAGTTCATCTTCTCTATTACTACTCAGAGCACTACGTCGTGAAGCACTCGAGGGTGTTAATGTATGTACGGTTGTTCATCAACCCAGGTATTCCAATTCATATCTCATTCCACATATTCTATACACATATTGCCCTTTATTTTCTTTTTATCTATATTGCTCTTTGTTTTTTTGGACCATCTAAGTATCTATAGTGTCATAAACGTTCGCTAGTATTCATATCGCTATTATGCATTTGAAACTATATGAGCCTTTCAATGTAATTATCAATGTTCACAATGTGTAAATCCAGTTAAAAAATAACTAAAGAATTTATTTTTTTTAAAAATAATCAACTTAGTAAAACTTTCATCTTAATGAACATTTTACCAAGTTAGACTTTTTTTATTAAAAAAAAAAACTATGATCTTTGATAAAATTAAACGATTCAACTAATCAAAAAACTATATCATTGATATATTCAGCTACAAATGATTTTCTCTCTCCTAAAAGGTTGATGCCCTTGATTCTCATGCTTAAACTCTTGTCCGCCTCTCTCTTCTATATGCCCACACATTCCCTAGTTTACTATCCTCTCTAATAGAAGTAACTATATCATGGCATTACTACTAATTTAGAGCAAAGAAAAATTAATTAAGCGATTGAAAGGAATTAAGAGTAAATAGACCTGACGATTACAGATACAACGGAAGAAAACAAAGATGACGAATATTACGACAAAATTCAAGAACGAATTAAACAATAAAAACAAAATACCAGAACTACGTGGGAAACTAAGGAACTCAGAGGCAAACTCACAAACAGTGACAGTCAGAAATAATCCATTATGATAATAGGGTGTGATTCGATATGCACCAGAGATTATAAACAAACCTCAAAAACTCAACTTACGCTCTCAATAGTCGAGGATTACGAAGTGCTGAAACTCTCTCTCTCTTTCTCTCTAGAAAAGTATAGGCAAAAATAGACTTTCTTAATTACCTCTAACGGCTGAAGAAAAAACTAGGTTAATTAACATAACCCACGCAAGAAAAGAACCCATGCACATAAAGGGGGAATGGCGCGACTAGTTCCTAGCTTTGGTGTTGGTGGCGCCTCCTGAGACATTGCCTACACAAAGTAGTGCACAACTTCTGTTTGCTTATGACTGAGGCATAGGTAACGCTTGATGGGATGCAGGTAGCACCCTTGCTTTTCTAAGATTCAGTAATTTCTAGGGCACGAGTGGTGCTTGATGAAGGGCTACTTGTACCTCTTCTTTGCTCCTTGTTGTCCTGGACCCTTAGGAGGATCCAATGGGCCACAAAGCTCAACAAAAGTCCCCTTGGACCATGATCTGACTCATCGATCCCTAGAACCACCATAACTGCCACCGCCAACAGGCCCTCACATACTTCGAATACCCACAAATTTCAAGCAACTCTCAAGCTTAATGATAGATAGAGCCTTAGTTAACATGTCTACAAGGTTCTCAGAACTATGAATTTTCTTCACCACAATCTCACCTACAACAATTGTATCTCTAATGAAGTGATACCCAACGCTAATATGCTTGGTCTTCAAATGATAAGTGCAATTCTTAGTAAGATTAATAGAACTCTAGCCATCTAATTACACCATAATCTCATCATGTGGCACACCAAGCTCCATGACTAAACCCCTCAACCAAGTAGCTTCCTTTACACCCTTAATAATAGCAATATGCTCATCCTCAGTAATTAAAAGAGTTGCTATAGACTGAAGTGAAGCCTTCCAGGACACTGCTTCTTCTAATGCGCGATATTTTATTAAGTATTACTAACATTACTAATTGTTCCTAATGTCATGATTGTACGTTAGTTATTTTCTGCTAACATTAATAAGTTGACAACATAAATTCACCAAATTCAGTAAGATAAAATTTTAATAATATAGCCCTTACATCAACCTAAATAAATTAATTCTTATAAACCCTCTCGAGTACCTATTAGAATAGGAGATATTACCAACGTAATAAAAGAAGTGGTCGAGATCAGAATATATGATCAAGTTGGGAATCACAAAAAACAAAAATAAATAAATTGCAAAGAATCTTGTCAGTCAAACCATCTAGCAAATTTTGAGCGTCCTTATATGATCATGGGGCCGAAAAATTTGGGTAAAAATAGACACCCATATTCGTACTCAATAATGCACCAACGATATTAAACAAAATGCATGAAATCATGACAAAGAGGAATGAACGGACTATACCCACACACCCCCTATTATTTCTTACTATTTTCCTACTTAGGGAGAAGTAGTATTATTATAGGATTCCCTAAAAATTATATGGAGTGCAACAAAATCATGATTATAATCACCCAACACTCCACCAAGGCCCCACCATTAAGTCACCCAAAAAACTCACATCAAGATCAAGGTAACTAAGATATGTTTTTCTCACCCAAAAAACTCCATGTTCAATACCCATGAAACTGAACCAGCTTAGGGCTCGATTTTCCCATGTTTAAATACATCTTTTAACCATGAACACTGATTGAAAAATTTAGCCAAAGATGTTGGGATAAAGACCCAGAAATTCGTTTACGTAAAGCCTTTATGACTTGTGATCGAGTTATGGTGCTTTGATCGAGACTTATCCAATAGTAGTCAGTTTTGATACCAGTTCGATTTTGCTAAAAATATTGTATTAATGTGTTCTTGTTTGGAGTAATCTAAAAATACGGTCATTAACTAGACTCATTTAAGAACATATCCAGCATGAACAAACCCTAAAGCTTAAGAAATGAGTGAGATATGAACTTTTCTTAAGGATCTTCAAACTGAGCTACTGTCGAAAAGCAGTGAGTACATCAATTCGGCTTTGCTAAGTGTTGGATTAATGTGTGCATTTCTGGAGTTATATAAAACTTTGGTAATAAATTAGACTAAATTTTGGAATTTCTCAATCTTGAATAAGCACAAAAGCTTAAGAAATGAATTAATTATGGATTTATACTTGTGAACAATGATAACCACATAAGGTTTTGTTAAAATCTATATTGATGTATGCCAGTTTGAAGTAATATAAAAATATGGTCATAAACTAGATTAAATTGAGAAACTTCTCCAAGTAGAATCAACTAAAAAGCTTAAGGAATAAGTTAGTTTTGGATTTTCGATGCCAAGTGTTACATAAATGATTACAGGAAGTCAGCTATAAGATAAAGGTATGAGGAGTATGGACAAGTAATGGTTGATCATGGAACATAAAATAGAAAGTAAAAGTGAAGGTTCATATCATGGGGGAAGCTGGTGTTTTGAGGTTCGCCAGTCATAGCCCAAAATTAAAGATCGGTTATACGCATGCATGAGGAAGCTGATGTTATGAGGTTCATTGGTCAAAGCCCAAACTTTTGATCAATCATGAGTCGAGGGTCATATGAAGGGTTAACGCTCTGGCCAAGCGTTAACTAAATGTTAGGGGCACCTATAAGTTAAGATGTTCGGTGATTGCATTAAAGGGAGATGCCCGACATGCATCACCTGCTGTCAAGATAACATTAATGATAAGAAATATTAAAAGAATGTTAACGACTTATCTCCATACTTAGCTAAGTGCTAATTAAATCTATGGCAAGTCCGAGAACTTGAAGGGAAAGTGGCACTAGCGGTAAAGGCACGGGAAACTAGGTTATGCATGTCTTTAAATAAGGATCAAGAAATGCATATTTATAGTTCCAAGCTTTATGTATCTCATTAAGACCCAAGAAAACTCCACGAGCTCTATCATGTACTTATAAAGCCACCCACAATGAGAAGCAACATGCCCCCTCCCATAAAAACATAAGCTAATGACGTTAAAGTTTAGGGAACTAGTCATGAGGGCCTTGAGTATTGGTTGATCGCTACCAGGGAAGACTCTCATTTGAGGCTCACTCGACCTATCGTGAGAAACCCGAAGCATGCCTTTGAGGTAGTACCTATGGGAGTTGAAGATGAGCCGTCATGTATGGAAGATGGCCCCTGAATCCCAATCAGCTAAGGCCCAATCTTTAGATTACCCTTAACGACAAAAAGGTTGAAAACATAACAAGTTTAATACTCCTCCTAATTCACTAATCATTAGTTCTTGGTCATTAGTTTTTTTTTTAAGTTTTTTTTTTATAATGCCTTGAGTATTGGTAGATTCGTAACAGGAATGACACCCAACCAAGGCTCACTCGGCCCATTCTAAGAAAACCGAGGTGTGCCTTCGAGGAAGTACCTATGGGAGTCGGTATTGAGCCTCAGCTACAGAAGATAGCCCCTTTATCCTAATCAACCAAGGCCTATCCCGTATAGGTATGCATCCCCTACCTCTTTACTCGCCAATCATAATACTTAGACCAATGAATGGTCATAATCAATGATGGAACTCCATAAAAATAAAAATTAAAAAATGAACGTTACATATGGCAGTAGAGCACACATTACTAGCCCCAGCCTTCTCCGCTTTGCCACTTAAGTCCCAGAACTCGGAAAGCCAAAGGTTTCTCGGTAATGGTTAACTTGTGCTAACTATGTGAGAAAGTTTGTGATAAGCATGTGTTGTGGGAAAAACTATATTTTGTAATGTGATGTTTATGATGTGTGACATGATAAATTGTTTGCAAAAGTTATGATGAGTATGAATGATTTTATGAGAAATGTTTATATGCTACCTTATGTGAAAGGTCTATGATGAGCGATACGCTTTATGACACGCAAAATTTATGATAAATATGCATGATGTTATGTGAAAAATTTAGATGCCATCTTATATGAAAAGTTTTAACGAGTAATGTACCATGCCGTGTAAAAGGTTTTGAATGAGTAATGTCCTATGTTAACTCTCCTCATAAATCAAACCTGACAAGGGCCCTTATAGCCTACCACAGGTTCCAAATGAGTCTATGGAGACCTACATCTAGCATCTTTTCCTACTAATGGCCGATATGTTCTCAAGAATAAAGACACCACCTTGAGGCATCGAAGTTTCGGACCCATGTCCTTTTGGGAAATCTGCCAAACAACATCCGTTAGATCTACCTCAACACCAAATGTCATGACTTCTTTGAACTCGGGAACCCCAGGAACTGTATGGTTCACTTTACAGCTAATAGGGGATATTGGCAACGTGCGCAAGGAGGTATAGATAATGAGAAGCGTATATCACTGCTTGGGTACGGAACCCAACACTAGGGTTTAACTAATGTCAGGATCTCGATTAGCCCCCTTCCCGCAACTCTGGAGAGAGGAGTGTAGGAGTAGTGACATGAGAAATTGGGGAGGTCGAGCCATTGAATCGAGATTGCGTATGTAGTGGATGTATTTTGGGGTAACTAAAAATTTGATGTAACCCTTATGGTTGGTCCCGTTACTTCATACGATGTCGTTAGCATCAACTAGGAAGATAACTTAGACTCCCGGCTTTACCATTGAAAAGTGAAGTGTTCCTTCCGATGAAGTAAGGATTCACGATTGTGTTTCCTTCGCTAACTTTTGACACAACTCCTGACCTTAAAAAATGAACATTAATAAGTTTACTCTCTACAGAACAATTAAGGAGAAGTACGAGCGAACTACATGGACATGGGAGGAACTACCCACCTTGTTCTACTCTCTTGTGTTTCACAAAACTAAAATGAGAAAATATGAACCCCCGCACTAGGAAGGAAAGACCATAGTAATTATATGAGTAAATCCGATGAACTTGTTTGTTTTATATGGGGTCCGTATCAAATGATAGGAGTTGTTTTTGCTATTTCACGAGGGTTTGGCCCAATATATCCGACATGCTCTTGCTTCTAAAAATGTTCACTTCGTGCCCGAATAACGTGAACGCAATCCAGGGATTTGAAAGAAGTTGATATGGAACTAAATTCATCGAAGAACTTCGCCAACAATAAGAGGCAGAGTGAGCCGAAGGGATCAACATAAGAGAGGCCCCAAAAAATCGCTCACAAGCGACACCTTCTAGGTGCAACATATGCCAAGAAATGGCAACTTCAACAAGAGTTGTAGGACAAAACCAACAAGTGCTTCGAATACCAGTAAGGTGGAAACTTCATCTCAATCACAATATGCCCTCAAAACAAAACACCAAGCCGACACCTGGCCAAAGAAGTCCATTATCAAACTAGAAGCGAGTCTTCGTCACCACGAAACAAACCTCAATGACTAAAAGTACAGTCATACTAATCAAATTGAGGAAAATAAAAGTTGCACCCATATATGTGTCACTTGACTGCGATTCCTCTCACTCCTTTATCATCTCTCACATGGCTCAAAGCAGTATTGAAAGAAGGTTGCACTTACTATGGGGATGCCTAAAAGATAACATATGAACTACTATACATACACGTGGGGCATCCAAATCAGGTATGAAGGAAAGAATTCCTGTTGGTTTAGTCGTGAATAATTTGGTGGAGTACATATTCATCTTGGGAATCGATTGCCTTCGCCAGCATCCATGCCAAATAGGCTACCTGAAATACCGTGAAAGCTTAACATGTGCCCAAGGTAGGGAAGCTTACATTTAAGGGCTACGACTGGATGTAGGGCCTAGTTTGTAAATAGGAAGACCAGGGAATCTATGAATATTCGTGGTCCTACAAGAGAAATCGGAAAGAACACTCCAACATCAAGGTTGTACAAGGACTTGTAGAAGTCTTTTCGAGAAATTCCAGCGAACTTGTAATAGAGCTCACGACCCTTGAGGGTTTGTTGCACCATCCTTGACTTGGTTCTCGGGATTCTCCTCATCACTAGAATAAAGATGAATTCAATTGATGAACACCACTTACTGTTCTAGGAGTTGGTGACAAACTCTTACTCATTAAGTTCATGAAGGTCGTCGGTGCATTGGTCAGCCCCAACGACATCACTGGGAATTCGTAGTAGCCATATCGAGTTTGGAGAGCCGGTTGGCAGGTATCAGACTCCTTGCTCTTGAGTGATGATTCCTTGATGGTCATTCTAGAAGTAAACTTTAAGAAAGGACAAAGAAGTTTGGATCCGAAAAAGTATGCTTAAGCAGTTCCTTCGCGGAGCATGTCTCAGTTGTAGACATATACATGAAGGAAATAAGTGCGCCTGCATACGATACCTTAGGATAACGTGAATGATCGAGAGATTAACGTTATACCTCGATTTATGACAAGGACTAGAACTGGCTCTAAGGACCAAGCTCTACTCCAACAAAACCTATTATCCCCATAACAAGGGCCAAATTGAAAGGATCAACCATATAATTAGAGGACACGTTGAGGGCTTCCATCTTGGACCTTGGTGAGAAATTGAAAAAATTCATCCTTCTACAACAAAAGCTGCTAGGTGTCTTTAGGCATGACCCGTATAGAGTAATATACGAGAGAATATGTCAAACACCCTTGAATTGGATTTATCTGGTGAAATCACAAACCATTGGCCCTGAGTAGGTCCAGTAATTAGCCGGACAAGTCCGTGGCTCAAGAAAAACCTGAGAAAAACTCTGGCTTTAAAAATAAGCCTATATAAACAAATGTTGAAACCTTAACATTAAAGGAAGTAGGAAATGTTTTTAAAGTTCTCCCCTATGAAAGGTTGATGTCGTTACGACAATAGAAGAAATATTGAGACCAAGATACATCGGACTGCCTAAAATCTTGAACAAGGGTAACAAGTCACCTTCTCCCAACCTCCAAAGCATTCCTAACATTTCTCGTTAGCCCTCACCGAGGAAATATGTGTACAACCAAAGCAATTCAATCGAAAGGGAAAGGATCAATATCTAACTATAAGGATTAACCTATCCAGAAAGGCCAATGTAGATCCTTGCTTGAGAAATCAAGTAGCTTCAGAAGAAGGCTACACTATTAATCATGTTTTATGGAATACTCATGAGACCTAATCAGAAATGTGGAAACCCAAAAACGACATGAGGACAACTTGCCCCAAACGTTTCGCAAGTATGTAGGCAAGTTTTGAGGACAAAACTTATTTTTAGGGGGTGAGAAATGCAATGCCCCTATTTTATTATGTATTACTAGTGTTACTAATTGTTCCTTAATGTCATGATTGTCTGTTAATCCTTTTCTGCTAACATTAATAAGTTGACGACGTGAATTCACCAAATTCAGTAAGATTAAATTAGAATAATATAGCCTTTACATCAACCTAAATAAATTAACATGTATAACCCCTCCCGAGAAACTAATCTGAATGGGAGATATTACCAACGTAATAAAAGTTCTTGAAATCAGAATGTAAGATCAAGTTGGCAATCACAAAAAAAGAAAAAAAGAAAAATTCCATGAATCTTGTTAGACAAACCACCCAGGCAATTTTTAAGCTTCCCCATATGATCATGGAGGCTGAAAATTTGGGTAAATATAGACACCCATATTCATGTTCAGTAATGCACCAACGATATTAAGCAAAATGCATGAAATCATGACAAAAAGGAATTGACTATACCCACCCACCCCCATTTTTTCATACTATTTTCCTACTTGGGGAGGAGAAATATTGCGATACGATTCCTTGAAAAGCATATGGAGTGCAGGAAAACCAAGATTATGACCACACCAACACTACACCAAGGCCCCACCATCAAGTCACTACAAAACCAACTCATTCCCTCACTTACTGCCTCCATAGGTCCCTTGCCTCTCTCACTCTAGTTGATTTCTCTCTTTCTTGCTCTCTATCTAGCTTATTCTTGTTATTACTCGGCACTACGCACACTCCTCAACCTCTAAGATACACTAAAGAAAGAAAACTTAAAGCAAAACAAGATCAAGTTGTGGGGAAATAAGTCTAAAAACTTTGTGAACTTGTAGAAAGCATCCAAAGCAAGAAAACCCAAGCCCTCCCTCTTTGATTTTGACATCAATAAATGCTTCTTGCTGTCCCTAGTGCTCACATCTAGATGAAGGTAACTAAGATATGTTTTTCTCACCCAAAAACGCCATGTTCAACACCCATGAAATTGATTCGGCTTAGGGCTGGATTTTCCCAAGTTTAAATACATCTTTTAACTAAGAATTCTGAATAAAAAATGTAGCCTTAGATTTCAGGATAAAGACCCAAAAAGTCATTTATGCAAAGCCTTTATGAGTTGAAAGTTATGGTGCCTTAGCCAAGACTTGTCCAGTAGTTGTCAATTTTGATACTAGTTCAGTTTCACTAAATAATGTAATAATATGTACATGTTTAGAGCAATCTAAAAATATTGGTCATAAACTATACTCAATTAGGGATTTCTCCAACTTGATTGAACCCGAAAGATTAAGAAATGAGTGAGATATGGCTTTTCTTTAAGGACCTTCAAACTGAGCTACTGCCTTAAATCAGTGAGTACATCAATTCGGTTTTGCTAAACATTGTATTAATGTGTGCATGTTTAGAGTAATATAAAACATTGGTCATAAACTAGAATCATTTAGGGAAATTCTCCAACTTGAACGAACCCCAAAGCTTAAGAAATGAGTGAGATATGGACTATTCCTTAAGGACCTTCAAACTAAGCTACTGCCTGAAATCAGTGAGTACATCAGTTCGGTTTTGCTTAATACTATATTAATATGAGCATTTTTGGAGTAATCTAAAACTATGGTCAGAAAGTAGACTTAATTTAGGAACTTCTCCAACTTGAATCACCTCAAAAGCTTAAGAAATGAATTAATTATGAATTTTTTATTATACACCTCCTAAACTAGATTTCTGCTTGTGAATAGTGATGACCACAGAAGGGGTTTGCTAAAATCTGTATTGACACATGAAGCTTTGATTTAATATATAATATGGTCATAAACTAGTTTGAATTTAGAAACTTCTCCAAGTAGAATCAACTAAAATACTTAAGGAATGAGTTATGGATTTTAGATACCAAATGCTGTGTAAATGATTAAGGGATGTCAGCTATAAGATAATGGTATGGGGACTATGGACAAGTAATGTTTGATCATGGAACATGAAATGGAAAGTAAAAGTGAAGATGCGTATCATGGGGGAGGCTTGTGCTTCGAGGTTCACTAGTCAAAACACAAAATTAAAGACCAGTTATAAGCATACTTGAAAAAGCTGATATTACGAGATTCATCAGTCAAAGCTGGAACTTTTGATTGATCAAGACCCTAGAAAGAGATTTTCTTGCCTGTTTAGTAAAGTCACACTTTTAATTTTGATAGGAATAGGTGCTTGCTGGGGAAGGGCACTCTTAATGAAAAAGCAACATGTATGGCTAGAAGATGTGAACAAGCAACATGTATAGTCAACCACTCTTGACTAGTTCCGCATTGTTTTTTTGAAACACTTACTTATCCTACATGTGCTTTCGCGGCCCCCTACTCATTCAATCACTTGCTTGTGATTGCAGCTATTCCCCGAAAAGGGGGAGACGAGGAGCGTCATAAGAAGGGTTAACGCTCTGGTCAAGCGTTAACCAAATGTTAGGTGAGCTATAAGTTTTGATGTTCAGTGATTGCCTTAAAGGGAAATGCCCGATGGGCATCACCTGTTGTCGAGACAACATTAATGATAAGAAATATTAAAAGAATATTAATGACTTATCTCCATACTTAGGTAAGTGCTAACTCCACGACTACTTTCTATGTTAGGTATCTGATCCACTGAGGCAAGTCCGGGAACTTGAAGGGAACAAGTGGTATAAGTGGTGAAGGCACGGGAAACTAAGTTATGGGTTCCTTTATATAAGGATCAAGTAATGCTTATAGTTGTAAGCTTTTTGTGTCTCATTATGACCTAAGCAAACTCCACGAGCTCTATTATGCACTTCAAAAGCCACCCATAATGAGTAGCAACATGACCCCTCCAATAAAAACATAAGCTAACAACGTTAAAGTTTAGGGAACCAAGGGGAATTTGTCATGAGGGACTTCTGTATTGTTCGATCGCTATAAGGGAAGACGCCCATCCGAGGCTCACTCGACCCCTCTTGAGAAACCCAAAGCATGTTTTCGAGGGAGACCTTTGGGAGTCGATGATAAGCCATCGTGTATGGAAGAGGGCCCCCGGATCCCAATAAGCTAAGGCCCAACCTTTAGATCCCCGGGTTACCCTTAACGACAAAAAGGCCGAAAACATAACAAGTTTCATACTCCTCCTAATTCTCTAATCATTAATTGATGGTCATTTGATCTTTTTAAAGTTTTTGTTTTATAATGCCTTGAGTATTGGTAGATTCATAACAACGATGACGCCCGACCAAGGCTGTAACACCACAGATATATGGTTAAAATGTGGCCTTATAAAGATGGAAATGACTACTTATATCACCAAGGTACACCTTTTATGGTAGCTCATCCGTTGGGAACTCTTCAGTTAAGCGTGCTTGGCTAGGAGTAGTCTCAGGATGGGTAACCTCCTGGGAAGTTTTCCCAAGTAGCGTGTGAGCGAGGACGAAGCACGCAGGAAAGACTCGTGGTGATTTGTTGGGCCAATCAGCGATCCTTGAAGTAGTTATCGGTAATGTCCGTGGCCCGGAAGGGGTCCGAGCGTTACAGATGGTATCAAAGCCGACCCGTGACCGTGAGTTGTACTAGTGGACAAGAGATCTATGGGCAGTCACTTAGTAGGGCAAAGATTCTGGAGTGGATTGTGGCACAACGAGGATGGTGTGAGGTGAAGTCAGGGTGATTGTAACACCCCGGATATATGGTTAAGTGTGGCTTAAAGGGATTGAAATGACTACTTATATCACCAAGATGCACCCCTTTTTATGGATCTCATCCGTTGGGAACTCCTCAATTAAGCGTGCTTGGTTGGGAGTAGTCTCAGGATTGGTGACCTCCTATGAAGTTTCCTAGGTAGCGTGTGAGCAAGGTGAACCACGCTGGAAAGACTCATGGTGATTTGTTGGGCTAGTCAGTGATCCTTAAGCTGTTGCTCGGTAACGTCGACGACTCGGGAGAGGCTGGGGCATTACAGATGGTATAAGAGCTGACCCGCGACCGTGAGCTGCGCTAGTGGATGGGAGATCCATGGACATCACCTAGCTGAACAAAGATTTTGGATTCGAATGAGGCACAACCAGGACGTTGTGCGCTTAAGTGGGGGCGACTGTAATACCCCAGCTATGTGGTTAAAGTGTGGCTAAAAAGGATTGAAAATTTGAAATCACCACTTATATCACTAAGGTGCGCCTTCTTTTATGGTAGTTCATCCGTTGGGAACTCCTCAGGTAAGAGTGCTTGGGTGGGAGTAGTCTCAGGATGGGTGACCTCCTAGGAAGTTTTCCCAAGCAGCGTGTGAGTGAGAACGAAGCACGCTAGAAAGACTCGTAGTGATTTTTGGAGCCAATTAGCGATCTTTGAAGCAATTATCGGTAAAGTCCACGACCCGAGAAGGGCCGGGGCGTTACAAAGGCACAACCAACCCATTCTGAGAAACTCCAGTTGTGTTTTCAAGGGAGTAACTATGGGAGTCGATATTGAGCCTTAGCATCGAAAGATAGTCCAAGATCCCAATCATCTAAGACCTATCCCGTATAGGTACGCATCCTCTACCTCTTTGCTCGCCAATTTTAATACTTAGACCAATAAATGGTCGTAATTAATGATGGAACTCCATAAAAATAAAAAATAAATAAAAACAAAACGGGACATTACATTCCTCAACACATAGTGAAAACATATTCCGAAAGAGAGTGCCTCTTATTAACATCTCCACCATAATAGCATCAACAAAGTCTGCAACATCAAACGTTGAAACATTATCTTTATCATACAAGAGGCTCTTCTCCAAAGTGCCCTTTACATAACGAAGGATTCACTTTATATTTTCCCAATGCTCTTTCCCTGGATTCTACATGCATCCACTCACCACACTTACTACATGTGATAGGTCAGGTCTAGTGCACACCAGTTACATACATCAAACTAACAACTACACTAGGGTGGGGAACATTTGTAATCTTCTTAATCTATAAGTCAGATTTAGGGCAACACTCACCAAACTACTTGAAATGAGCACAACTAAGGGAGGTAAGACTTCTTTACAGTCTCACATGTTGAACCTGTCCAACACCTTTTTCCAAATAGTTGTTCCGTGACATGAACAATATTCCTGCCTTTCTATTTTTATATATCTCGATTCCTAAAATCTTCTTTGTTGCACCAAGGTCCTTCACCTCAAACTTCTGGTTGAGTTGAGACTTCAACTTCAAGATTAGAGCCATGCCCTTGGATGTTATCAATATGTCATAAACAATCAAAAGTAAGTACATGAAAGACCCATTGTAAAATTACCTGAAGTACACATAATTTTCATATTTGCTCCTTGTGTACCCTTGCCCAATCATAAAGGTATCAAACCTTTTATACCACTGCCTCGGTGCCAGCTTAAGTCCATACAAAGACTTTTTTGGTCTGCACACTTATCCCTCCTTATTAGGAACAACGAAACCCTTTGGTTGCCTCATGTAGATCTCTTCCTCCAACTCGCCATGATGGAATGTTATCTTCACATCAAGCAACAATGGTAAGCAACGTGCGAATTGACGTAAGCCTCACAACTGGCGGTAACACCTCGTTGTTGCTAATTCCTTCTCTTTGGTTGTAACCTCTAATGACTAATCGAGCTTTCTACCTTATTATATTCTCAACACCAGTGATACTTTCTTTCCTCTTGTACATCCATTTTGCAGTAAGGGCTCCTCGCCCTTTCGGAAACTCACACAACTCCCATGTTTGGATCTTTTGCAGACTCTTCATCTCTTCATGCATAGCTCTTATAAAGTTTGAGGCACCTCAACAAGAGATGGCCTTCCGATAGGTAGAACGCTCAACACCTTCATGAAACTGCTCTGCAACATTTAGAGCATATCAAATCATGCCATCATCTTCCTCAGTATATCGGGCAAGTCTCCTGATCTCGCCCTTAGTACTGTCTCTAGCTATGCAGGGCACTTCATCCATGTGAGGGACATCAACTGTAGTCTCAATCTCATCAAACTCAAATAACCAAAAACCAAGAAACTAAAACAAGGGGCGCTGGCTCCCCGGCAACGGCGCCATTTTGTGTAGCAGTGGTTTGTGAGACCTCGGTTTTGTCGTTCTCTCTCAGGGAGCTAGCGGCCTTGGCTATAGAAACTAAGTCAATGGTCGGGATGAGATTGCTAAGGTAAGGATAACAGTTTGAAGAGGGACACAACGCAAGAGATAAAACTAAGGTCGGTCAAGAAATGGGAAATGGGCTTCGGAGGCTTTTCGGGATGCAAACGGGGATGAGGAAATGGGTTTTGCAACAAGGGAATAACAAGGAGGAAAATCAAGTGGCAATTCCGTTAGAAAATACCCACCGAGCTTCCTCATTCGAGGATAGTCCGGATTAACTTCCCCAAAGTCCACCACCGACCCGGAGGGTTAATGAAATGGAATTTCCTAGTTAGCCTCTATTCACTTTCGTGAGTGGAGTACTAACCATCCCAATTCCAACCTTCCAACTCAAGTGTTGGATGTGTTTGGGGACTTTCGAACCTAAATACATCCCACATGAGGGAAGGAAAGGAGTGGGAAATTGATTTCCCAACTAATTACTCACTAATATTGCTAACCCAAACCTAATCACCCATTCACACCCTTAATTACCCCCTAACCCATAGGGTTTCCAGCCACTAATCATGACAAGAACTAACCTAACAACATCCAGACCAAACCTAAACATGATTTCTAACATCAAACAACCATAAACAAGCAAAATAATCAAAATTGCAAGAAATTAAAGAACAAGCAAAGTAATTAGCAAAGTAATTAATAAAAGAGTTAAGGGAAGAGAATACTTATCAAAATGCTGTAGATGAACAAAGGAAAGCAATAAAAAGATGATCCAACAATCTCTTAATTGTTTGAATACCCAAATCTTCAATAACCACAAACCCTAGAATAAAACTCTCTCTAATCTCCCTCTAATCTCTCTCTAAAATCCCTAATTACAAGCTGGAAAAATGTCCAAGTCTATCCCTAGATGCCTCCCCAAGAAATCGTCAAAGAGGTATATATAACAAGTGAAATTTGGTTGGCAAAACGCAGCACTTCAAGCCGAAAACACGCGTAAGACATAGGGAGACCGTGGGTACGGTCTAGGAGACCGTGGTACGGTCCCAGCGAAAAAGGTCGGGCAATTTCGAGCTTCGAGAGACCGTAGGTACGGTCTTGGAGACCGTAGGTACGGTCTCCTTCGGGATCAGGCGGTCGCGGGCGTTACCAAAACGGTAGCGAGCGCTACCGTCTTCGGCTGACGATTCAAGGTCGACTTTGAGCACAGCAGTAGGGGGGTCACGGGCGCTACCAAAACGGTAGCGGGCGCTACCATAGAGGTAGCGGGTGCTACGCCAAGGGTAGCAGGGGCTACCCTACTCTTTTCGTCTCTTTGTTTCTTCCTTCTTTCCAAGGCATGTAACACCCGTTTTGAGGATCGTAGTGGGTGTTACCTCACTAATTGACACCAAAGGTAGGGAAAGAGGTCCCGGGTCAACTCCGCCTCGACTCTCGGTCCGGCTCGGCTCGGGAAATCACCAAAAATGCTCTAAAATGGCCCGTTTTACCTCGTTTGGAATAAAAACACCAAAACCTACAAAGTAACCAAAAACATACTAAAAAGCCATGAAAATAAACACGAAACGAGTCAAAAGCCTAAGACTTAAGGCATTATTTAGACACAAAATTGGGTTTAAACAGTTGGGCACTTCATCCACGTGAGGGACATCAACTGTAGTCTCAGTCTCATCAACCTGAGTTGTCTCAAGAGTAATATTAGTAGCCTGCTCCTTATTGTAGGTTTCAGTAGCTTCACCTTAACCCCTAACCCACCCTACCTTGAGCTCAACTCTCTCAGCATCGTCCATATGATTACTTGCACCATCATAAGTAATCGTGGATTCCACTCCAAATAACATAGCAGTTTCATTAAATGGTACGTGTCTAGACTATATGGCTTTCTTTAAGTTTTGATACCACATTAGGTATCCTTTAGACTCAGACCCATAACCTAGAAAAATGCATTCAACAGCCTTGTGGGACAGCTTCCCCATATTTACATAAGTATAAATAGGACATCCAAAAACTCTCAACCCAGAAGAATTCACAGGATTGCCTTACCATACTTCCTCTACCATCTAGATCTCACAAGAGGAGTGAGGTCATCTGTTCAGCAGATAATAAGCAATAGCAATGGCCCCTTCTCATAATGACCTGTTTTTCTAAAGCCCTACATTAGAGAACATGCAACAAGATGTATCTATGAGTTTCATGTTGATCCTCTCAACTACACCATTTTACTGAGGCTTACCCACCAATGTTCAGTGCCTAACAATCCCATGCTCCTCGGAGAACTTAGTACAAAATCAACGAACTCCAACCTATTGTTTGTCTTGCGTTTCATTATCTTCCTACCTGTCTGATTCTCCACCAAAGATTTGAACTTTTTCAAGTTTGAGAATGTCTCATTCTTATGCCGTAAGAAGTAAACCCAGGTCTTCCTCGAGAAGTCATCCCCAAATGTTAACATGTAGCGCCTGACACCCAAGGAAGACACTTTGGCTGGTCGCTACAAATCGGAATGGATATAGCCAAGCACCCTTGTAATTGTATGCTTAGCCCTTAAAAAGCTGACTGTAACGTGGTTTGTAGACCTCGGTTTTTATCGTTCTTTCTCAGGGAGCTAGGGACCTCAGCTATAACTACTTGACTCTAGGTAGGGTTTACGATCATGAGATAATGAGAGGTTTAGGGTGAAAACGGAACAAACACAACTACGGTTCGGTCAAAAGGGGAAACAATGAGTGTCGGGAGATTTCGGGATGCAAACGACAATTAGGACGAAGGTTTCGCAACTAGGAGACAACGAGATAGTAGAATCAAATGACAATCCCATTAGGAAAAACCCACCGGATTTCCTTTTTCAAGGATAATCCGGATTAACTTCCCCAAAGTCCATCGACAGACCCGGAGGGTTAAAAAAACGGGTTTCTCTAGTTAGCTTCTATTCGCTTCCGTGAATAGAATACTAACTATCCCAATTCCAACCTTCCAACTCAAGTGTTGGATATATTCGAACTCTTTCGTACCCCAAACACATCCTACTTGAGGGAAGAATAAGAGTGGGAAGTTGATTCCACTACAAATTACCCCTAAAATTGCTAATCTAATCCAAATACACCATTCACATCCTTAGTTTCTCCCTAACCCATTAGGGTTCTAGCCTCTAATCATCTTATCTAACATGCTAACAACAATAATAACATCATTCATACTTAAAAGGATATTCAAATCAACAACAATCAACAAACACCAAGTAATTCTAATAACAAAAACAGAGATTAAAAAAGTAAATAATAAACTAAATAGAGTAAGAATTAAGAAATGCTCATTGATTTCATGCCAAAGGAAGATGCTCCAAAATAATAAGACTCCAATGCTCCAATAATAAGAAAAGTCTTCAAAACTTCAATCGAAATCCAATAAAATCTAGTGCAATAACAATAATCCAGGTAAAACTCTCACTAATCACTAAGGAATTACTCTAGTTGAAAGCTTAAATGTGATAAAAGTATGTGCTAAGATATGATAATAGATGATATCCTGCTAAAAGACCTATAAGCAATATATAAAAGCCAAGTTTGTTACTCAAAACTCGTCACTTTACTCAGCAGAAGAATAGCATCTGCAGGAGACCGTGGGCACGGTCCTGCGTAGTGAAGTGCAGGTTCTCTCTTCTTTTCGCAGCACCGTGGGCACGGTGCCCCTAGACCGTGGGTACGGTCTGGCGATTTAGGGCAACAAGATTTCCCTCCTTCGCACCGTCGTGGCTACGGTCTCCCAAGACCGTGGCCACGATCTAGCTCGGCCTCTTCTTTCCTTGGACAAGTCTTGAATCCACCGTGGCTGCGGTCAACATGACCGTGGCCAAGGTCTAGCTCGGCTTCAACTTTCCTTGCTTCTGACTTGACTGCACCGTGGCTGCGGTCATCATGACCGTGGCCACGGTCCAGCTCGGGTTCAAAAGGTCTTCTGAGCGTCTTGACATGTCCGGCCTTTCTGCATTCTTTCGCCTTCGACTCGACCAAGACTCGGGAAATCTCGGGATTCCCAAAATAGTTGCAAAATGGCCCTTTTTGCCACGTTTTGAGTAAAAACTTCGAAATCTACAAAATTACCAAAAACGCATTAAAAGTTATTGAATTAAGCTACGAAACAAGTCAAAAGCCTAAGGATTTAGGCGGTATTTAGACACAAAATTGGGTCTAAACACCCCCCACACTTAAACTTTTGCTCTTCCCGAGCAAAACAAGACAAAAACTAACTAAACTAACACTAACTCCTCTGTCGTGGGAGTGAAACGAGTGCATTTAGCGTATGCACCAAGCCCTTTGAACCCCCCGGCAGCCCGGGTGGACGAGATGGACTCGTGAGGGTTTGTAGCGGCTGTGCCCACAAAAGCCAAAGAAAAAGAAGAGAGGGAAAATGAAAACAAAACCGAAGAAACCGAAAGGAAAGAAAAACAAAGGCTTTGATTCGAAAGAACTCGCAACCTAAACTGAGAAAACGTTATTAAGCCTCCCAAAGCAACCGTTAGGAGCATCTCACAAACACCCATCTCAAATAAAAGCCAATCTTGAAGATTTTCAACCCCCTACACCTTATGCCAAGCAAAACCCCATGTACAAATGTGCAAGTGGGTTCTAACCGAAACCAAAAGACTCTAAAGACTCATGTCCGAACTTGAAAACAACGAAACAACCAAGAGAAGCGTTGCCCTTCCTCGCATTTGGTCGCCCTTGGCTTGGTGAGGGTCGCAGGTGATGCAAGGGGAGGCCCTACTCTTTTAGAAGCAAAAACTTTCTTTTCTTTTTGGGTTGGTTTTACCAACGAAATTGCTTTTTTCTTTTTCTCTTTTTTTTCCTTTTTAAAGGTCGGTATTAGCCTTACTTTCGGGAATTGGACGACCCAAATATGGGGTATACCCTCCCAACACAGTCTTTTCATTCGCCTCTCCGTCGCAAAGCGATATAGGAGGAGGGTTAAGGGGTATCCGTGTCGTACCACTGATACCGGGCCTGTGTAGGTTGGCTAAGTGTATGGTGGTTAATGTCATTCAGCGACATGCTCCACTTAATCAGGTTATTCTATCTTATGAATTCTTTTTTTCTTTCTTTTTGAACTTTTTGCTTTTGCTTTTGCTAAACAGGAAAAAGAACAAACAAGCTCGGACACAAGCCCCTAGAATCTCCCGGTTCCAATCGGAACGTGAAAGGAATCAGGGGTCTCACTAGACACTCAATGAAGGGAGTCTATTTAGGTAAGTCATGACTAGAACCCGAGACAGGGTCGAAAATGCTCAGACTGGTTACTTTTAAAGAAGATTAAGAACGGCTTCTCAATTTCGACAACAAGATCCAAGAAACAAAGCAAAACAAAGCGAAAACAAAACTGAAAGAAAAACTTTTAAGGCTTCCACTCCCTTTTTTCTCCTTTTTCATACGAAAATTTTTCAAATTTTAGGCAAAAACTAAGAAAACAAAAACCAAAACAACTAGGTGAGCTACCCTTGAAACAGAATATCTTCCCCCCCCCCCTCCCCCCACACTTAAAACGTCACAATGTCCTCATTGTGGGAAGGTGTCTCATGAAAAGAGTAGAGAACCTACAAAAACAAACAAACAGAAACAACTAGTAAGTAAAAATGGTGGCGACCCGAGCCCGCACGGCTCCAACAGCAAAATATTCCCAACACAGACACTCAAAGGGGTTCGCCACCCAAAAGAAAATCAAGCATGCGACGGATCAATTCACAATAGAAAGAGTAAGGTGGAAAGATAGTACCTCGAGCTCTTCATAAGCGTTGAAACTTTGATCCGAAGTCGTCGTTCAAGTGAATCAAAACGAAATTAGAGCAAAAGACGACTTTACAAGCTAGAAAATTCACATGCGAGATTGAAAACAAAAGCAAAGAAAAAAAACTAACTAACTAGACTTTGAAACAAAAACTACAAAGAAGAAAATAAACTATAAACAATATGTACATTGCCAATTACTTACCTTATCCCCGAATCTCACTCATTGAGGCGGGAAATAAGGGTGAAAATCAATATAAACTGATCAAAACAATGTGATTCATTTCATTAACGTCAAACAACTATTGCTTACATGTCCAGCCACAAATCAAAATACATTCAAAGCACGACAAAACAAACCGTCCCTAGCCCACAAAGTCAATCATGATACAAGCCAAAACATCTCGAACTACACTTAAAAGACAAACAACACAAGCCAAACACGAGCATCCTAAAAGAACAACCCCAAAACATGCTAAAACATGCCAAAAGAACCCGAGATACCAACAAACCAAAACCCCCAGACCTTGCATCCACACCCTGATGAAGCATCCCCCCCCCCCCCCACACACTTATACTTCATAAAATAAAGTAAGTAAAAACAGTGATAAAGATCGGGTGGGGGTGGGAATGCTTACAAACGGTCCTCAAGCGGATCCTCCCGGAGGAAGACGGGGTTGGAGCTGCGATTGGATGCTAACAAGCATCTCTTGTTGGGTCTCAATCAGCCCTTGCAAGTTCTCGATCAGGGTCTTTGGTTTTGAATAAGCTCTCGCTGCTCTTGAAATTCATCGTGAAGCTCCTAGAGTTGTTCACTGATACGCTCCAAGGCGGCAACCCTTGCTTGGCTCGGTTCAACTTCTTCCTCTTGCTCTTCTTCATCCTCTTCTTCCTCTTCCTCAGCTTCTTCTTCACCTTCCTCCTCGTGCACCCCAGGATCACCTGCCACAAAGCGGCTCCCAAATGTTTGGCCACACAACCAATTGCGTTGGTCGGTGACAACTAACCACTTCTCGGTATGATCGTTACTCAAATGAACCACGACGCTATGGGAATCGTTCCCGTGGCGGTAAAGTGTTCGCTTTTTTGTTTTTCTCCAAGAATTCCATTTTCCGTAGGCGAACACCGTCGATGGGGTCAGGGAAGTGCCGTGGAGTCCTCTTGGCTAGATAAGACTCGAACCCTTGCTTTTTGAGAAAATGGCAGATGATGTGACCCATACCAAGGGTCATGTGTCGTGTTTCAAGGCTTATCTCCCGAAGACAGTGAAGGATGCATGAACCGGTGTTTACCCGGCGACCATTGATCGCATTGTGGAGGATGAAGAGGTCATCTTTTCAAATGCTTGAACGTCCGGTGTCACGGCCGAAGACGGAGCTTGAAATGATACGGTCAAAGATGCTAGCACTCAGATTGCAAAAGTCTCTGGCCTTTAAATTGCTCGGGCAATGGAATTGTAGTTTTCGAGTCCGAACCTTGGGATACCGTCTCCTCCAACAGGTGAGGGCTCTCATGGCTTCTTGCTCATCAAAGTTGACACATTCCCCATAGAAGATACCATCCTCATGAAGGTCGAGAGCACTGCAAAGGTCCTGAACCATACACTCTACCTCCTTCTTGGCCATGATGTAAGAGAAAGTGACATTAGAAGTGCGTCTTCCCGAACCACTAAAGAACTCAGAAATTCAAGCACCGGTTGTTCGATAATGAGCTCGTTGATTGTGGCAAAAATTTCCCAACCCATGACTTTAATGAAAAAGTCCATGCTGGGTTTACAATATACATCCCGTGCCGTCTCCTCGTGATACAAGTCCGGAGCACAGATTTTTCGCTTTTTCAACCTTTCGTACCTCGCCTTATGCATATCATCCCTGAAGTTAACTTTCACTTTCGGGTCACATTGGATTACGGAGGCGGGTTGACCCTTGTAGCGGGTCTTATTGGGTTCTGCTGAAGTAGATGGGGGAGAGGTCGGTTCTGGCTCAGACCGGGCACGCTTTGCTCGTCCCATTGAAACAAACCAAAAGCAATACGACCACAACAAAAGGCACAGTAATAGCAATGTCCCAAAATCCCAAAGAACAACAAAATTCCAACCAAGAATTTCACCAACTACACTCCAATCAACAAGCTAACTCCCAAATTGGCACCCCCAAACTCAACCAAGAACATCCAACAAAGACCCAAGAAATTATGCACAAAAACCGACCAAAATTAGCAATAAAAACGAAGTTTGATGCACCAATTCACAAGAAGTACATGAGTTGAAGACTTGGAAGCGTTTTCTTGACAATTTCGAGCCCCGACAAGATAAAAAACCCAGAAATTCTGCTTGAAGCACCCCGAAAATTGCGAGGAAGTGAATTTGCGGTGCGGCTAAGGCAAAAGCTTGTGAGAAATTGGAGAGTGGGGAAGGTTTTTGTGAAGGAATTAGCAATTTAGGCAAGGGATTTAGGGTTTGAGGTCTGGAGAGGGTGTTTCGAGTGAGAGGGAAAGGAGGGAATTGAAAGATAAATGAGGGAGACTAGGTTAAAAGCCTCGACAGAAATCGCAGCAATCGACAGACCATGCCTACGGTCTCCTGGACCGTGGGCACGATCTCACTCGGGTAAGAACTGGGGAAAAATTTCTAGCTTGATACCGTGGCTACGGTGAAACCCACCGTGGCTGCAGTCTAGCTCGGTCAGACTTTTGAGACACAAAGGTTGTTTTGAGACCGTGGGTGCGGTGAAATGGAGTGTGGCTACGGTCTCACTCGGGAATGAAAATTGCGCAAAATGTGCATAACTGGACCATGGCCACGGTGAAGACCACCGTGGGTACGGTCCTCTTCGGTCACTCCCCTGCACCTACAAGACTCAAAAACATGGAAAAATTGTTAGGTCCTAAAATTCTACTCTCTTATTATCCACTCTCTTTTCTTGCTCACTCAAAAACTTTCAACGACACCTTTCATCCTCAAAACCTTCTTGAATCACGTCCTTCATAGAACCTCTTTTTACTCTCAATTTTTCTGCAACTTTTTCAGTTTTTTTTTCTTCTTTTCTTTTTCTCAAACTTTAACAAAATGAAAATGAAAATGCTAAGACTAAAGAAATAAAATGAAGAAAATGAAAGAAAACACTAAAAGAAGGGGAAGTAGCTTGTACCTCTCCCGAGTGCTTGTTTTAGGTCCTAGCTCGACCTATTCCGATGCTTTCAACCTTCAAAGTTGGCGAGGTACACCACAACGGTCCCCCCGTACTCCTTGCCCATGAAGTATGGCTTAAGCTTTGATGAGTTCATCTTGAAACAATTCCCCTATGCATTCTTGAGTTCAACCACCCCGACGGGAAGAATCCTCACCATTTCAAAGGGCTCGGACCACCTTGATCTCAGCTTCCCGGAGAATAATTTTGAGCCTTGAGTTGAAGATAAGGACTCTATCACCCACCACAAACTCGCGGCGGTTCAACCTCTTATCATGCCATGCTTTTGTGCGCTCTTTGTAGATCCTATTATTTTCATAAGCATGACGTCGCAGCTCCTCAAGCTCTTCTAATTTAAATAAACGACTTGCTCCGGCCGCCTTGAGATCAAAATTCAATTTCTTGATCGCCCACATCGTTTTGTGCTCAAGTTCTACGGGAAAATGACATGCTTTCCCGTAGACAAGACGATATGGAGTAGTCCCAATCGGTGTTTTAAAGGCGGTGCGATATGCCCACAAGACTTCATCTAATTTCTCCGCCCTATCCTTCCGTGAAGAGCTTACCGTCTTCTCTAAAATCTCCTTGATAGCACGATTTGAGATCTCTAGTTGCCCTTGCGTTTGAGGATGATAGGGGAGTCCCTTCTTGTGATTGATACCATACTTTGCTAGGAGGGACTCAAACTTCTTCTCGATGAAGTGGGATCCGTTGTCACTAATGATAACCCTTGGAATGCCAAATCTTGGGAATAAAATCTTCTTCAAGAATCTTGACACGGACTTACCATCGCACTTCAAGCATGGGATAGCTTCGACCCATTTCGAAACATAGTCAACCGCCACTAGGATGTATTGAAAACCTCGTGATGACGGAAAGGGACCCATGAAATCTAACTCCCATACATCGAAAACCTCTACCTCAAGTATGAAGTTCAATGGTGCTTCATTCTTCCGGGAAATATTTTCGGACCTTTGGCATTTGTCGCATTGCTTGACATGAAGATGGGCATCGCGAAAGAGAATCGGCCACCAATAGCTTGCTTGTAAAACTCTTGCCGCCGTCTTTTAAGAGCCACTGTGACCTCCAACCGGGAATTCATGGCAATGTGTCAAAACAGATTTCACCTCGCTCTCGGGTAGACATCGCTTGTACATCCCGTCGTTGCACAACCGGAATAGGAATGGATCGTCCCAAAAGAAATGTTTCATGTCGTGAAAGAACTTCTTCTTTTGATGAGGGTTCAGATTTTGAGGAATCACCTCACTAGACAAGTAGTTTATGATGTCGGCATACCACGGGTGAGAGTGCTTGATAGCCATGAGTCGCTCATCTGGGAAAGAATCTACAATAGGTTGGGTATCCTCCAAATCAACAAGAATCCTCGATAGCTGATCGACTACTACATTCTTCGTGCCGGCCTTGTCGTGAATTTCCAAATCGAACTCTTGCATAAGCAAGACCCACCGTATAAGCCTCGACTTCGTTTCTTTCTTTCCCATTAAATATTTAATCGCAGCGTGATCCGTGTAAACCACCACCTTGGAGAACATAAGGTACTGCCGGAATTTTTTGAGAGCAAAGATGATTGCCAAAAGCTCCTTCTCCGTGGTCGTGTAATTCCTTTATGCACTGTCAAGCGCATGGCTTGCATAGTAGATGACTCTTGGCTTCTTCTCTATTGTTTGAGACAAACACGCTCCCACAACGAAACCGCTTGCATCGGACATGATTTCAAAGGGTAGTGTCCAATCCGGAGGTTGAACTACCGGAGCGGAAATCAAGGCTTGTTTTAACCTATAAAATGACTCAAGGCACTCATCAGTAAAAGAGAATGGGGCATCCTTGCACAAGAGATCAGTTAAAGGTCGAGCGATTTTGGAAAAATCCTCAATGACCGTGATAAAAGTTGGCATGGCCAAGGAAGCTACGCACCCCCTTAACAGAAACTGGGGGTGGTAGGCGCTTCTATAACCTCAACTTTAGCCTTGTCCACTTCGATGCCCTTAGAAGAAATTAAATGACCCAACACAATACCTTCTTCCACCATGAAGTGGCATTTCTCCCAATTCAACACTAAGTCAACTTCCTCACAACGGGTTAGAACTTTCTCTAAATTCAGAAAACAATCATCAAAGGTATTACCATAAACAGAAAAATCGTCCATAAAGACTTCCATGCATTTTTCAATAAAATCACTAAAGATAGCCATCATGCAACGTTGAAATGTCCCCGGTGCATTACATAACCCGAAAGGCATGCGACGATAAGCAAAAGTACCATATGGGCAAGTGAAAGTAGTTTTCTCTTGATGTGAGGGGTGGATTAGAATTTGAAAGAAACCTGAGTACCCATCTAAAAAGCAAAAATACGAATGACCCGCCAACCTTTCCAACATTTGGTCAATAAAGGGAAGGGGGAAATGGTCCTTCTTTGTTACTTTGTTTAGTTGGCGGTAATCAATACACATCCGCCAACCGGTGACGGTCCGGGTACTAACTAGTTCTTTCTTTTCATTTTCAATCACAGTCATTCCATCCTTCTTGGGTACACACTGAACCGGGCTTACCCATTCGCTATTTGCGATGGGGAAGATGATCCCAGCAGCTAGCAACTTTACTACTTCCTTTTTAATCACCTCTTGCATGTTGGGATTTAATCAACGCTGGGGTTGCCTAGTAGGTTTTGCATCCTCCAACAAGTCAATCGAATGCATGCATATAGAAGGGGACAGACCTTTCAAATCCTCTATCTTATAGCCTAGTGCACCCCTATGTTTTCTAAGCAAATCAAGCAACTTGGACAATTCAGAATCATTCATTTTCGCATTCACAATGACAGGACAAGATTTCTCATCATCCAAGAAAGCATATTGGAGGGAAGGGGGCAAAGGTTTAAGCTCTAAGGGAATAGAGGATTGAATTTGAGAAGAAGGCATACCCTTTTAGATCACCTCTTGAATCTCCATGCACTCCATATAAGGCTCGTCAATAATAATCTCCTCATGCATGGGTGATGAGTCAAGAAGGTTGGTGAAGAAAGTAATATCGGTGTCGTCGGTCTCAAATTGGAAAGATTCCAATAGGCAAGCTCCTAAGGGATCGTCGCAAGTAGATGAGAGTAGATGAGAGTCCTCAATGTACTCATCAACAAGAAACTCCATCATATCAATAGCATAGCATGAGTCCCCATACGAAGGACCTTTCAATGACCCCTCAAGTTGAAAAATGATGCTTTCATCACGAAATTCAACGACATGCTACCATTCTTCACATCAATTATTGCTCCCGCCGTGGCAAGGAACGGCCTTCCCAAAATGATAGGGGTGTTGTTGTTTTGCTCCATCTCCAAGATCACAAAATCACATGGAATCAAATATCGCCCCACTTGGACCGGGATGTCCTCCAATATTCCAAACGGTCTTCGCACGGAACGGTCATCCAATTGGAGGTTAATTGTTGTAGGAGCTAGATCGTCAAGATTCAACTTCTTGCAAATCGAACGAGGCATGACGCTTACACTCACTCCTAGATCACATAGGGCACGACCAATCCGCATGTCACCAATGGTGTATGGAATAGAAAAACTTCCGGGGTCGGCTAACTTCTCCGGTGATTTGTTATCAATAATGGCACTACAATCCGCTGTCAAATGAATTGTAGATCTCTCTTGAATCCTCCTTTTGCTTGTGAGAAGCTCCTTCAAATGCTTCTTGAAAGATGGGACCTCGGAAATAGCATCAAGAAATGGAATGTTCACTTGAAGCTTTTTGAGCATCCCAATGAACTTTGAAAACTTCGCATCGGACTTGGACTTTGCTAACCGCTCGGGAAAAGGGACCGGTGGTAGCTTTGGCTTCTCAATGGTTTGGATCGGCTCTTCTTCCACCATCTTTCCTTTCCCTTTCCTTACCTTCTCCATCTCCTCTTTTTCTTTACTAGATTCTTCCAACTCCTCCTCGTGTACTCCATCATCTCCCTTACCCAAGACTAACTCACTCTCCCGCTCCTCTAACAAATCTTCCTCCTCCGTGACATCTACCACATCACCCTCTTTGTCGCCCAAAACATCCTCTTCCACCATCCTAGGGCCATCAATCTCCCTACCACTCCTCAATGTAATAGCATTAAGTTGTCCTTTCGGATTTGGTTGGGGTTAGCTAGGCAAAGATTGGATGGGTTGAGATTGTTGTGCCATTTGAGCCAATAGTAACTTAAGGTTCTTGATGCGTGCTTGATCTCTTTCTCGAGCTAAGGCCATCTTTTCTTGAGATAAGGTTATCTTTTGTTGAGATAAGGCCATCTTTTGAAGGGTTTGCTCAATGGTTTCTTGTTGTGGTGGTTTGGGTGCTTGGGAAGGTTGACCTTGGTGAGGGTTTTGGTGGTATTGGCGGCAGTTTTGATTTGGGAAACCGGGCGGTGGGTTTTGGGTTAGTGGAGCTTGTTGGTTGTAGGCATAATTCCCACGAGGACGAACGGGGTTTTGATTGGTATAGCAGAGGTTATTGTTGGGATAGATAGCTTGGACTTGCTCGGCTTGATACTCTTCACACCGCTTCAAAGAATGTGGCCCTCCACAAAAATCACATACAAGAACTCGAGCGTCCGGAATAAGCATAGGTACTTCTTGAGCTGCCTTTACTTACCTCGTGGTCTCTTCCAAAGCCGTCTTTTGTTGCATCTCTAGAACGACATTCATGAGAAATTTAATAGTAGGATTGCTTTGTAGAGAAGGACCATCTCTTGGACCACGGTCGCCTCCCCAATGAGGAGAGTTTTGAGATAACTCGTGAAGAAACACGTTTGCTTCCTCTGCCGTCTTCTTGAGGAACATGCCTCCCGAGGCATGGTCGATGGATTCTAGCAAAGAGCTACTCAGCCCGGAATAAAAATGATGCAATAATAGCCAATCCTCAAAATTGTGGTGTGGACACCTCCGTTGGAGACCCTTGAATCTCCCCCATGATTCGAATTACGATTCATCGGACTCTTGCTTGAAGCTCGTGATGGCTTGCCTCAACCGACACGTCTCATCATTGGGGAAAAACCTTTGAAGAAAGTCGCGGCTAAGGGCATCCCATGTAGAATAGGTTCCGGGCGGACACGTGTTGAGCCATAATAGTGCTTTCCCGTTCAAAGTGAGAGGGAAAAACTTCAGCTTCATGTATTCGGCGGAGACTCCATTCATTTGTATGAAACCGATGCTTTGCTCGAATTTGTTGATGTGGTCAATAGGATTTTCATGCTCTCCTCCATGGTACGGAGTGTTCTCGAATATCTCCAACAAATATGGCTTGAACTCGAACGATGCGTTCGGTGGCAATGCAGGTAATATGATGGGGTCGCCTCCCGTACCCGACGATGGTAAGGAATATGATGCTAAGGTACGGGGTGGATCTGGCTCTCCGTTAGACATTGGATTTTCGACTGTCTCTCGCTCCCTTTGTTGTCTTCTTCGTCTCGAGCCGGCGTTAGCTTGGCGAATAATTCTCTCCAGGTTCGGATTCAGTGGAGTTATAGGAGTTTGGCCTCGTCGAGATCGAGTCCGCATGCACAAAAGGAAAAAACAGAAGAATCAAATTTCCAATAACTAAGGATAACCAAATCTCTAGCAAGTGAAATGATCTTAAACAACCTAAAGACAAAGAGCTAAGCTAGGTGCACTTGCTCCCTGGCAACGGCGCCATTTTGTGTAACGTGGTTTGTAGACCTCGGTTTTTATCGTTCTTTCTCAGGGAGCTAGGGGCCTTAGCTATAACTACATGACTCTAGGTAGGGTTTACGATCATGAGATAATGAGAGGTTTAGGGTGAAATGGAACAAACACAACTACGGTTCGGTCAAAAGGGGAAACAATGGGTGTCGGGAGATTTCGGGATGCAAACGGCAATTAGGACGAAGGTTTCGCAACTAGGAGGCAACGAGATAGTAGAATCAGATGACAATCCCGTTAAGAAAAACCTACCAGATTTCCTTTTTCAAGGATAATCCGGATTAACTTCCCCAAAGTCCATCGACAGACGCGGAGGGTTAAAAAAATGGGATTCTCTAGTTAGCTTCTATTCGCTTCCGTGAATAGAATACTAACTATCCCAATTCCAACCTTCCAACTCAACTGTTGGATGTATTCGGAGTCTTTCGTACCCCAAATACATCCTACTTGAGGGAAGAATAGGAGTGGGAAGTTGATTCCACTACAAATTACCCCTAAAATTGCTAATCTAATCCAAATACACCATTCACATCCTTAGTTTCTCCCTAACCCATTAGGGTTCTAGCCTCTAATCATCTTATCTAACATGCTAATAACAATAATAACATCATTCATACTTAAAAGGATATTCAAATCAACAACAATCAACAAACACCAAGTAATTCTAATAACAAAAACAGAGATTAAAAAAGTAAATAATAAACTAAATAGAGTAAGAGTTAAGAAATGCTCATTGATTTTATGCCAAAGAAAGATGCTCCAGAATAAAAAAGACTCCAATGCTCCAATAATAAGAAAAGTCTTCAAAACTTCAATCGAAATCCAATAAAATCCGGCGCAATAACAATAATCCAGGTAAAACTCTCACTAATCACTAAGGAATTACTCTAGTTGAAAGCTTAAATGTGATAAAATTATGTGCTAAGATATGATAATAGATGATATCCTGCTAAAAGACCTAAAAGAAATATATAAAAGCCAAGTTTGTTACTCAAAACTCGTCACTTTACTCAGCAGTAGAATCGCATCTGCAGGAGACCGTGGGCACGGTCTATGAGACCATGGCCACGGTCTTGCGTAGTGAAGTGCAGGTTCTTTCTTCTCTTCACAACACTGTGGGCACGGTGCCCCTAGACTGTGGGTACGGTCTGGCGATTTAGGGCAACAACATTTCACTCCTTCGCACCGTCGTGGCTACGGTCTCCCAAGACCGTGGCCACGATCTAGCTCGGCCTCTTCTTTCCTTGGACAAGTCTTGAATCCACCGTGGATGCGGTCAACATGATCGTGGCCACGGTCTAGCTCGGCCTCTTCTTTCCTTGGACAAGTCTTGAATCTACCTTGGCTGCGGACAACATGACCGTGGCCACGGTCTAGCTCGGCTTCAACTTTCCTTGCTCCTGACTTGACTGCACCGTGGCTGCGGTCATCACGACCATGGCCACGGTCCAGCTCGGCTTCAAAAGGTCTTCTGAGCATCTTGACATGTCCGGCCTTTCCGCATTCTTTCGCCTTCGACTCGACCAATACTCGGGAAATCTCGAGAAATCTCGGGATTCCCAAAATAGTTGCAAAATGGCCCTTTTTACCACGTTTTGAGTAAAAACTCCGAAATCTACAAAATTACCAAAAACGCATTAAACGTTATTGAATTAAGCTACGATAAAAAGTCAAAAGCCTAAGCATTTAGGCGGTATTTAGACACAAAATTGGGTCTAAACACTGACCCTCATATGTTTACCGTAGACACAGTGCTCATAAAACTCCAACTTGTCAATATGTGCACCCCGAAAGCAACCCTTTTCGCTTTGTATAAACATTATGTTCTCTTCAAGGTGGCCTAGCCTCATATGCAACAATTTTATGTTGTCAACCTCATAAATATTAGAAATTGCTACTACAGTTCCTATCAGAATAGATCCCCATAGGATGTATAAACTCCCCTTTCTAATTCCCTTCATCAGAACCGTGGCGCCCATGCACACCTTCTGGACATCGTTTACTCCTTTGTACTTGTAACCATTAGCCTCAGGAGTACCCAAGTAAATAAGATTATGTATCATGTAAAGAATATTACGAACCTCTTTCAAGGTTCTAACTAGACCATAATAAGTTCTAATCTTATCACTACCAATTCCTGCAACATTATAGGATGTATCATTACCCAAAACCAAAATGCCAGAATCAGTAGTCTCAAAAGACTTAAACTAGTCTCTATGAGGATACATGTGGTAGGTACAACCAATATCAATAACCTGCAGCCATTAGAATTAATGTATATGAAACATACTGAAGAGAATAATGCTTTACATCAAATTTTGTCCCTACCTACATCACACAAACAATATAAGTACGTCATGTTGTATGAGACTCATGGTGTCCTTATCCTTAGTGAAGTTAAAGCTAGTTTGTTGTCTAAGGAGATGTTTGGTAATGGTGGTGATTAATAGACTAGTGAGGTCTTGAATGTAAGGGGAAAGGGCAAATACCACTAGAGAAACATGTCTAGAGGGAAGTCTTATGAGGATGCATGTGGTAGGGTACATGTCAAAGAGTTGTACCTGTAGCCATTCGTAGCCTGTAGAGTTTCTCCTTCTTTTGATATTTTTTGGAAAGACTCTTAGACATGTACAACTCTTCCAGTTTAGCTCACAGCTTCTGAGGTTCCTCAAAGAGCATAACATGTCCCTGAATGTGCTATGACAAACATAGTTGGATCCCAGCCAGAGCCTTATCCTCTAATTTCATCCATTCTCTCGCACTCAAGCTTCCTTTGATCTCTTCTTGAAGAGCCTTCGTGTCGGGATACTCGATCACATCCCACAACACATATTGAATAAGGACCACCTTCATCTTTAATCTCCATACTGTGAAACTTTTCACTCCATTGACTTCATAATCAAATCCATCTCAACTAAGCTTTGATACCAATTGAAAGGAATTCAAACTAAATAGACATGTCGATTGCAGATACAACGAAAGGAAGCGCAGATGACGAAGATTATGACAAAATTTAAGGACTTAAACAAATGAAAACAAATCACTAGAATTTTGTGTGCAGCCGGAGAACTCGGAGAAAACCATATGGACTGTGAAGATCATAAATAATCCACTAAATAATAGGAAGAGTACAAGGCCGATCGCAATCACAAGGTGTGATTCGATCTGCAGCAGAGATTACAAACCACTCTTAAACACTCAACTCATGCTCTCAATAGTCTAGAATTACAAAATAGTTGAACAAAGTAGGTGAACTCTCTCTCTTTTTTTCTCTAGAAAAGTATAGGAAAAAACTGACTCTTTTGATTACCTCTAACGACTAAGGAGAAAACTAGGTTAATTAACATAACCCACGCGAGAAAAGGACCCGTGCGCAAAAAATAGGGAGAGGCGTAGGTAGCGCCAAGCTTTAGTGCATGTGGTGTTTGGTGAGGCGCGACCAGCACTGGGTGATGTGGTGCATGCGCCTTGTGGTGCGCAACGTTTGTTTGCTTTTGACTGAGGCGTAGGTAGCGTCTGATGAGACACAAATGCCCTCCTCCCCATTCCCAACTTCTATCCTTTCAATTTGGGGCGCGGGTGGCACTTGATGAGGCGCTGCATAAGCCTCTTCTTTGCAACTTGTTGTTGGGCCACAAAACCCAACAACGATCAATCAAAGACTAATGAGCTTCTGAGCATGACAATATATGCAACATAAGTACGGTTCAATGGAAAGGTAAAACAATCAATATGATATTTGTGTTGAATTCATTGAATAATACTTCCTCTACCTCTTTTTATTTGTCATTTTGAAGGATTGTGGAAAAATAAGATAACCATTAAAGTGTGGGAGAAAGTTTATACAATTACTTAAATTGGAAAACAATTATTATGATGGAGGGAAAATATAGATCTAATATTGATAAAAGTTACATTGAATATATAAAATGACTAATAATTATGGATAAAATAATTAGTTAAGTGGACAAACAAATGGGCATAAGGTGAGTATTAGTTTGTCTAGTTTGACGAGCGATGTAGCTTCATCAAGGTAATTAAAGAGGTAATAAATTTTTAGGAGAACAAGAACACGAATTAGAGCATGTTTGTTAACAAATTACTCTGAGGTACCCTAACTTTTAGTGAAATATTTTTTTGGTACTCCAACTTTCCAAAACTAATTTTGAGGTACCCTTACTTTTTGGGTTAGTAATTATTTGGTGTTTTTCTGGCCATTAATTTTATTAAGCGACCAAAATGCCCTTGTTCTTCCCTTCTTGAAGAAATACCCATGAAGAAGAACAATAAGGGTATTTCGGTCACTTTATAAAATTAATGGCTGGAAAAGCACCAAATAATTACTAACCCAAAAAGTAAGGGTACCTAAAAATTAGTTTTGAAAAGTTGGGGTACCGAAAAATAGTCTGTCCAAATATTGGGGTACCTCTGAGTAATTTTTTGCATGTTCATAGATATGGAAATTTGTAGTTAGCAACCAATTCAAGTGAAGGGAATTAATTGAAAATAGGACTTTTAAATATTTCTAGGAGTAGCAAAATGATAAACATCTTGATGCAAGATGGTTAACCATCTTGTATTTCACCTAAATTACTAATAATGTTAAATGTAAGTATATTCAAATCATTATAAAGATATGTTTCATTATTTTGAGGGTTATTACAACTTATAAATAATATAAAAAAATTTATTTATTTATATTTTTTTCATAAATATAAATCAATGCATAAAATGTGCATTTTCTACTATGATTGGTACAATTATACTATTATTTATATTTTTGCCTAGCTAATTATAAATATTATACTATTATAGTTGAAAAATATACATAATTATTCGAGAAAATATTATTAAAAAATTTAAATATTTGAAATATGGACAATTCAAAATGGTTATTAACCATTTTAAGTCAAGATGTGTATCATTGTTCCAACTCCCAATAATTGACTAATTAAATGAGGAGTGATGATACGTGTCTTGGGGCGCAAGACACTGTTTAAGTGTGTTGCTCCTCATGAAATTAATACTTATTATAATTTTTAACCCTAATGTTTTTAACAAATATATTAATTATTAATTATAAGAAGCTTGGAGTGTGCTGGTTATGCCAACAATTCAAATTGACACCCTAACGGATGAACCTCATTTATTGGGCATATTTTAGACGTCTTTTTGTAAATTTTAAAAAATATAGATAAATGTGTGATTTTACACAATTTATATATATTATTGTAGTTATAGAAGCCAATTATGTAAATTTTTTTCAATTCAATTTGCACACATATAAATTTTATACCTTAACAAAACACTTAATATGTGTCTTAACCAAGACATTTATCATTTCCGTTAAATTAGATGTGCACAATCGCAAATCCATACAATGCATACATTTTAAGAAAAAGAAAAAATTGTCGAAAAAAGAGAATTCTCATAAATAAACACTATGATTGGTAAAACTAGGGATGTATATGCGTCATGCTTGTTCCTCTATTGAAGCAGTGAAGATTTATTCCTACGGAAGTATACGTAGATGTATACTATCGCATTGATGACGTAAAGTTATAAATAAACAGTGTGTGTCTAGTATCACGTCTATTGAACCGGTACAGTGGTTTAGTTTACATTATGAGGTCCAAGGGGACACCCAAAGATGTGGTTGTGACAATCCTTGTCTTTGCTATGCTATTTATTTTAATTAATATTAGTTTGTGTTTGTATACAATGATTTTTAGAAGTCGTTGGTGCGATCGTCTTTGCTGTGCAATTTATTTTAGTAGTGTTTGGTTGTAATTCTTTCTTTTAGATTGATTAGTTGTTTTTTTATGCAGTTTGTCGTTTGGTTGTAAACTTTTAAGTCTTTCGGCTATCAATAACCGAAAAAATAATTTTTGTCTTTCATTTCCTTATCAAACTTTAATTATTTTTATGGAAGCAAAAATAGTTCCGTCAAGTGGAAACTTTAATTATTTTTGTGGGATAGTATGATCCATATGTTAATTTTTAAGTACTTCCTCCTGTTCTTTTTTATCTTTCATTTATTATGTTTAGTGTCAATTTTAAATCAATAATTTTTTATATAAAATTTTTATAAAAAAATATAATATTATACATTTTTATAGTATTTTTCATTACGAATCTAATGACATCAATTTTGTATGATGAATCATTATACAAATTAAAATATTAACGGTCAAAATTTTTAACTCAATTTCCGAAGAGACAGATAATAAAAAACGGATTACTTTCAAACTTATATTTGCATAGGATTTACTTTCTACAAGTACATAAAAGTTGCAATCTTTTAGGTACATGCAGAGTTCATGAGTTGTAGTATGTTCTAATTATTTCAAATTTGGGTAACTAATATTACTTAAATATAACTTGTTCTTTCTTACCAGAAAAAGCTTATAATTATGAAACATGTGGTAGACAAATGATAATCACCCTCATCTTCTAACTTTCTCACCTAAGTCATAATTTAGTGCAAATAGAAAATTTTAAATTAAGAGCAACCATTACACCAAGGTTCAGGTTTTCGAAGGAAAAAGAAATCACATCTGGTGAAAATTGTGATGTTAAATGGTCATGTTTGTAATAAGTTGTTTGATATCTTCTATTTATTCTATTCCTGTAAAGTTTAGTAGTGGTTACCTCTGAGGTAGAGACGTAGAGAACAGACTAAAATTACATAGTGCAATATACATATATATATATATATGAAAATTGGATTACAATAATCTCAACTTTTACAAATTGGACAGCGATAATCCCTACTTTCAGTTTGTATTCTGGTGGTACAAAAAAAATTGTATTGTAGTGGGACATCATCAAGAGTATACCCAAAATATCACAGATTTTGTGTTGCGTTTGATTCAAATCTTTGTATAACACTTTACCACGATTTTTAATGGATTTACGACATTTCTCCCAATTTTTAACAATTGTTTTCAATTTTTTTAACGTTTTTCACTTTTATTCCTTTTAAAAAATCATAATAATTACTCAGAGTCTCAAAAAAAAATTAAAAAATATTTTAGCAACTACATTGCATTACCTTTTTGGCGGCAAGAACGAAAAACAAAAAAAACAAAAACAATATGGGGTAGACATGAAAAAAATAAAAAGAATGTGGAGGTGGATTTGGTACCACTACAATACAAATTTATTTGTTTTTGGACCACCAGAATACAACCTGAAAGTAAGGATTATTGCGATACAATTTGTAAAAATTAGGATTATTGTAATCCAATTTTCCAATAAATCGGATTATAATCCCAATTTTTACAAATTGGATAGCAATAATTCCTACTATCGATTTGTATTTTGGTGGTACAAAAGAAAATAAAATTGTATTGTAGTGGGACGCCGCTGAGTTAGAGAATGTTGACTTGGTGGTTTCCTATATATATATATATATATATATATATATATATATATATATATATATATATATATATATATATAAAATATATAATGAAATTTAATATTTCCTGTGTGTGAAGGCAAAAAATCATCCTCCACCTCCTTTTAAACAAACTGCAAGACCAGCTACCCCGATATTCCAGACACTAATCCAGAAAGTAGAAGTTCAGGGTTTATAGAGATGATCCCCAATTAGTGCGAAGGAGACAGTTGTGGAATCAAATTGTACTATCATGTTTGGTAGTATCACTACAAATTTTGATGAAGGAACTTCTTCATCAGTCCTTGATCATGTATAGGATCATTGCTTGGCATGTTCAGGGTCTAAATGTCTCGAATAAACAAGGTGTTTTCATCTTCTTGAATGGGTTTCACTGTCCTTTAGTAGGATTTATGAGACTAAAGTGTCTTTGGAGAACGGTGAAACCATTAAATAGAAAATAAGGCCAACCTGGCTTTACCTCATAATGCAACACCATGGCTGAAGACTCATATTTGGATCCTTTACAGGTTTCTCAACAGCTTCTGAGGATTCATAAGCAGTTTATTATCTACCTAGTATCCTCCCAACAAGCTAATTTCGATGTTACTTTTGTCCATGGGGCAAATGATTTTTGGATGAGATCTGAATTATGGCAGGAGTTGAGACAATTGGTTTCTCTTGACTCTTGGATAATTACCGAGGACTTCAATAACGCTTTGACTTTCAAGGATCGTATAGGGGGGAATGCTATTACAACTGAGGAAACAGTGGATTTCAGTATTTTCCTTGATTCACATAGTTTGATGGAGGTTAAATCCAGGGTTTTGAAGTTTACTTGGCACAACAAGACTAGTCAGTCTAGTTTGGATCGTGTTATAACAAATTATTCTTGTCTAGATGTCTTTGACTCCCTGTATTATGAGGTTCTCCCCGAAAATGTGAGTGACCATTCTCCACTTCTTATACATTTAATGTCTTCTAGCGCTATGAAATCTCCTAGATTTTAGTTTTGCAATATGTGGAATCAGTACAGAGAGTTCTTGCCTAATGTGAAGAAGAATTGGGATGAGACACAGCCCATGGGTTCAAAACTCTTTTAGGTGGTTACTAAACTAAAGGCTCTTAAGCCTCATCTCCGTAAGATTCATTGGCCGAAATGCGGTGACATATATGGACAAGTCTTGGAAAAAATATAAAGCTTTCGAGAATATCCAACCAATGGTTCAATAAGATTGGGACAATATGGAACTTAAACAAAGGGTTGCCACGATGAAACAAGAGTATTTTGAGACTCTTCGAGATGCTAGTTCATTTATGAAATTGAGGACAAAGGTTATCTATCTTTAGGATATTAGAACTTTGCATTTTTTTTCTCATTATTGAAGGCTCAAAGGTACACTGATAAGATCCTTCATCTCAAGAACAATTAGGGAGATTTGCTTACTAATGCGAAGGAGATAGGTTTTTTTTTTCTTGGTGGGGTGCTTCTTAAAGTTCTTTAGCAAAAGGCCATTTATTGGGAAGCTAATAGCTTCAACTGTTTTCTAGGGTCCTATATTCTCTCATGAGCAAGCAGCTTGTTTACTTATTCCATTCTCCAGGGATAACATAAAGGTGGCTTTCTTCTCTATTGACAATTCTAAAAGTCTAGACCTTGATGGTCTTGATGAATTGTTCTTTTAAGCTTCATTGAAAATACTTGGGAAGGAGGTAACAGATGTTGTTCTCTCATTTTTTGACTCAGGGATTCTGTTAGGGGAGCTTAATGCTACATTTTTAGCTCTAATGCCTAAGGTTACAAACCCGGAGCTAGTTAAAGATTTATGTCCGATTTCTTGTTGCAATGTCTTGTATAAAGTCAACACAAAGATCTTATATTCTCATTTACAGTATGTCCGTGAGGCTTTGGTTGATAAGAATCAAACAACATTCATTGCTAATCGATCTATAATGCACTATATTCTTATTGCTAAGGACCTTGTTCATTTCTACAAGAAAAAAGATGTTTAAGTTATATGCTCAAGATAGATATCAAGAAAGTGTATGACACAATTGATTGGGACTCCCTGAATAGTTTGTTGTAGGCTCTTGGATTTCCTTGGAACTTTGTTGGTTGGATAATGACATGTGTTATTGGTGCCAAGTTCTCTATTGGTTTGAAATGGAGATACATTTTGTTGTTTCAAGAGAGGGAGAGGTCTTTGCCGGGGACCCTATATTTCACCCCTCATTTTTGTTTTTGTGTTGGGGAATAACAACGACGATAAAGACTCCCGATTTGCAACGTCATCAAATGAGCCATGAGCTGGACATTGGACATTTGTGCTTTGCAGATGACCTTCTTCTATTTTGTTGAGGTAACTAGAAAAGTGTCCACCTGTTGATTGATGCTTTCACCACTTTTTGGCTTGCTCTAATATGTAGGCCAATTTGTAGAAATCTTCTATCATGTTGACAAGTATTTCTCCTAATATCAAGCCTGAAATTATCAAATGTACTGGTTTCACACAAGATATGTTTCCCAATCACTACTTGGGAGCTCCTGTCAAATCTAACCGACTCAACAGGCGTGACTGCCCGATTTTGATGGACAAGATGAGTAAGAGATTACATGGATGGGCGGTTAATAGACTTACACACTCTGGTAGATCAGCAATTGTAAACAGTGTACTGATGGAAATACATTCTTACTAGACACAATTTTTTATTTCACCTCAATCTCTTTTGGATGTTATGATTTTTATTGTCAGTTTCTTTAGGGTATTAACCCCCACCGGTGGAATGAGAGTTTTGTTGTATTCCTAATGAGAATGGTGGATTGAGTATGATGCATGTGGAATTGCTTTGGGTTTGATGCTTCCACCATATTTACCTCAAAAAACAACCATTCCTTGAGGGTGAGATTCAAAAAAAATGTTAGCTAGTCCTGGAGGCATTTGTTGCGAGTCCAAGTTGATTTGGAACCTTGTCTTTAAGACGTGAATATTCGATCACCACTACTTATTCTCAATTGATGGATGTCCTCTCAAGTTGAATTGTGTTGTATAGTGTTGAACAATCTTTGGGTCCCTGAATTCTCCTTCATTACTTAGCCTTGCTTCCTGGGTATCTTGCAACTCTAGACGAAGTTCAAAATTTTGGTTTCCAATTAGCTATTAGGTGTTTCTTCTTTGATGTTGCTGAGGAAAATCATACACACCTTTTCAAAAATTGTGACTATGTCACGAGTGTCATGGAGATTGTGTTGGGGAGAATGAGTTGCTATAGGTTTTCCTTGGCTAATATTTGATATAAGTGTCCCTCTTTGGGATGGTTAAAATAGAAGATGGACAAGAATTATTTGCTTTGCACAATGTTGACATACTACATTTGGTTTGAGCAAAATTCCCGTGTTTTCAAGATAAATGTCATTCGATTACTCTAATCAGTGACATTATCTTTTTTGCTAAAACCAGGATAGGAGGACATAGAGTTTAATTCTTTATTACTTAGCTTTGGGAAATTTTGTAGCAAGTCCCTCTAGATATGCCTAGTGTAGTTTTGTAAAGTTTGTTTGTTAATGGAAGATCTCATATACATATATACATATATATATATATATATATATATATATATATATATATATATATATATATAGGATAATTGGATTCTAATAATCCCTATTTTCACCAATTGGACAATGGTGGACCGTACTTTCACTTTGTATTCTGGTGATCCAAAAAAAAAAAATTGGATTGTAGTGGGATATTTTCAAGGGAATCATAGATTTTGTGTTGCATTTGATTCAAAACTTAGTATAACACTTTACAATGATTTTTAATGAATTTACAGCGTTTCTCCCAAAAAAAATTTCATTTTTTACAATTTTTTACGATTTTTTCACTTTTATTATTTTTAAAAAATCATAATACTTATTCGGAGTCTCAAAAAAAAATTTAAAAAAATGTTTCAGAAACTACAATTCATTAACTTTCTAGGGGCAGGAACGAAAAAAACAAAAACAATATAGTATAGGAATGAAACAAATAAGAAGAATGTGGAGGTGGAGGTGGATTTCGTACCACTACAATCCAATTTTATTTTTTTTGGAGCACCAGAATATAAATTGAAAGTACAGTCCACCATTGTCCAATTGGTGAAAGTAGGGATTATTAGAATCCAATTATCCGATATATATATATATAGGTTAATTGGATTCTAACAATCCCTACTTTGCAAATTGGATGACAATAATCTCTACTTTCAATTTGTATTCTGGTGGTCCAAAAAAAAAATTGTATTGTAGTGGTACCAAATTCATCACCACATTCTTTTTATAGTTTTCATGCCTACCCTATATTGTTTTTTTTTTTTTTGTTCATGCCCCCAGATAGGTAATGAAGTGTAGTTACTAAAACATTTTTTAAACATTTTTTCATGCCTATCCAATTATTATGATTTTTTTAAAAGGAATAAAATTGAAAAAATCATAAAAAAAATTGAAAAAAAAATTGAAAAAAATTGGGAGAAATGTTGTAAATTCATTAAAAATCGTGGTAAAGTGTTATACAAAGTTTTGAATCAAATGCAACACAAAATCTATGATATTTAGGGTATACTCTCGATTTTGTACCACTACAATACAATTTTTTTTTTGGACAACCAGAATACAAATTGAAAGTATGGATTATTGCCATCCAATTTGCAAAAGTATGGATTATTAGAATCCAATTTCCTTATATATATATATATATATATATATATATATATATATATATATATATATATATAGGGATATTGGATTCTAATAATCTCTACTATCACAAATTGTATGACAATAATCTCTACTATCATTTTGGTTTCTGGTGGTCCAAAAAAAAATAAAATTGTATTGTAGTGGGACAAAATCAAGTGTATACGCTAAATATCATAGATTTTGTGTTGCATTTGATTCAAAACTTTGTATAACACTTTACCACGATTTTTAATGAATTTACAGCATTTCTCCCTATTTTTTCAATTTTTTTCAATTTTTTATGATTTTTTCAATTTTATTCCTTTTAAAAAATCATAATAATTGCTCGGAATCTCAAAAAAATAATTTAAAAAATGTTTTAGTACCTACACTTCGTTACCTATCTAGGGGTAGGAACCAAAAAAAACAAAAACAATATGGGGTAGGCATGGAAAAAATAAAAAGAATGTGGTGATGGATTTAGTACCACTACAATACAATTTTATTTTTTTTTGGACCACCAGAATCCAAAATGATAGTAGGGATTATTGCCATACAATTTGTGATAGTAGGGATTATTAGAATCCAATATCCCTATATATATATATATATATATATATATATATATATATATATATATATAAGTAGGGATTATTGCCATCCAATTTGCAAAAGTAGGGATTATTAGAATCCAATTCCATATATATATATATATATATATATATATATATATAGAAACGAATCAAAAAATTCATTCCAATAGGGGGGGGGAACAAATGCCAATTTGATGGTACAAACAAAAGCAGCAAAGGCAACTAAAATTAGACTATGTTATCGATACAATGTTGATATTTAGGAGATAACCTTGCAAGGTATAAAACTTTATCCCTTAGCATGAGACGGATAAGATTGTAAATAGCTTGGACCTGAATTCTCTTTTGTTTGAAAATAATCATGTCGCAGGCACTCCATGTATGAAAAATGATGCTTCCAATGGTAGCGTTGTCTAGGTCCTGGTGCCATCTTTTAGTCTTGTAATAAAGGACTTTGCTACACCAACTATTATGGGAGTGGTGACTAGTTTGGAGGCGGAGCCAATCAGTGACCAAATTTTTGTTATGGGTTTTCTAGGGGCATTCAATGATCCTTGTCGAAGACACTGCCCTCTTTTGAAATAGCCATAAGTACCTCTGTTGACTTGCAAGCTAAAAGAAGTAGTTGTGATGCACCCCATGATCGATTGGATGAAGATGGGAAGGAATCTATTTGCGACAAGAGCTTCGTGAATGAAATCCTAGTATACCATATCAAAAGCTTTGGAGGTTAATCTTGAGCATGAATTTAGACTGAGTCATCTTGTGTTGGAAGCCCCTTACAAGTTCATGGCTCATGAAAATACTGTGCAGAAATTCCCTCTCTAAAACAAAAGCGACATGACTTTCATGAATAAGCGTAGGAAGAATAACTTTCATTTGTTGAGCCAAAAGTTTGGAGATACCCTTGTATATTAGATTGCAGCAAGAAATCGACCCGAAATCCACAGTTGTATATTAGATTGCAGTCTACCTATGTGAGCGTGAGGTGTAGCCGCCTCAAAGGGCTATTGGGTTTGGCTCTATGCGCATACGAGTGGATATGGACACATGGCGGCTAATAGTGTCACAAAGTTCAAAAATAATAGTTGAGTGGTTGTATCGGTGTAATGTATCCAATTAGTCAATAAAAATGTATAGTTCAAACCTTGTCTACTATATCATTTGGACTATTTGAAATTATGTTCACCACATGAAAAGTTCAAGTCGCGAGACACTTCTCATGATATGCAATTCACTCCCTACTTCCTTGGTGTTTATGGTTGAGTGTTTGTTGAATTCTCAAAATAGCGTGAGTGTATTGAGATATTGGTTTATGAATCTCATACACTCGAAATGGTAGGGGATTGTTTGTTAATTTCAAGTGTATAAGATAGGATCTGTGAATAAGAGGCAAAATCAAGTTAAGCATCAGGGAACACTGACTGTGTTAGTCCCACATGTTTCATTTCTTCAAGTTTTGTCTTGGTCTCTCATGGATAGCATTCTATATGTCATTAAGTGGATAATGATAATCTTAATCATCATTATCCAATTATCTTTCATAAGTGGATAATGATGATATTAACCATCATTATTAGTTATGTTTATCCAATGATTGTTATCCTTTAGGATATACCTTATCCATTGGTGATGCTTATCCTATCTTATTTCAAGTGCATGTTCAAAGGCCTATAAAAAGGAAGTGCCAAGAATGTCATTTAAGAGTGGAAAAAGATACAAGAGAAATACAAGAATACAACAAGTGAGTCATGTTGTTGATTCATTCTCATTCAACCAAATACGCCTCTCTAGTTTTGGTCTCGAGCATTTCTAGAGTTGTCATTGGATGGTTGAAACTATGTTGTTAGAGTTTCCATGGTAGAGTTTTATTCTTAAGACTTTGTACGATTGATACAAAAGTCTAAAGAAAGTGGGCACCTGCGAGCTGCGACTCTATCGCTATACCCAGTTTACCCATCCATTGTTGTCCCTATATTTCCAATAGAGAGTCAATTGGGTTAATTTTTGTACTGTACAATCTCAAAGATAAGGACAAAAATTTACCAACACATCTTTTCCAAACGAAATATTCTTGATACACAAATAATTACCATGTTTTACTGTAGTTTTCTTAATGTGTTATCCATTCTTGCGAATATCCTTGAAATTTACTAAGTATATTTCGGCGATGGAAGAATATGGTGCATTGCCAATATAAAAATTAGTTTCATTAGGTAGTTTTGTCTAAGTTGTTCTACAACCCTCAATTTCATTTGACTTGAAATATAGTATATCATTAACATTTGTTTACCATTTTATTGAACTAGAAAAATATTTTTTATTCATAGAATTGTATACTGATGCACTATCTGTAGAGCAGATATTCTCTTATTTGTTCAGTGAAGTAAATATGTGAGAATGGGGGATTGAGAGGATTGAGAAGATAAGTAATGGGACATGGTAAGAATGCCGCGATGAGAGAACAAGATCAATCATAAAGTGAGATTAAACTATCAAAATTGAGAAAAGAACAGAGACTAAAGAGAGGCTGCATTTTTCCAACCAAATGTCCCTTTGAGTCTATAGACAGCCCTAACACATTAATCAAATATAATGGATTTCTCAACATCAAATTCACTAATAGTTTTGAAATTGTGACAACTTGTCCTAACGCATTCTTCCTCTATTATCATACAACATAATTCATTGAGTGCTATATATTTCTAATCTTTAGTATTTTTCGGGTTTTGTTTCATCCTAATGTGATGCATACAATTTTTATCTCACAGCTACGCATTGTTTAGAATGTTTGATGATTTGATACTTCTGGCCAAAGGTGGACTTCTAGCATATCTTGGACCAGTAAAGAAGTTAGAAGCATATTTTGAGGGCCTCGGAATCATTGTTCCAGATCGCATAAATCCTCCAGACCATTATATTGATATCTTAGAGGGCATAGCTAAGGCAGATTCAGACATAAGTTATAAAGAACTTCCTATAAGATGGATGGTCCACAATGGATATTCTATACCCAATGACTTGCATGCTGAGCTCGGCCTTGAGGGCTCTTCACTTGAGGAGACTGCTCCAGGAGAAACCCCTATAGCGGTTGATGGCCAATCTTTCGCTGGAGATCTTTGGCAAGACGTGAAATGTAAGGCCCAATTTAAGAAAGACATCATCCGACACAATTTCTTAAAATCAAATGATCTATCAAAGAGAGTAACTCCAGGGATCCTTCAACAGTACAGATACTTCCTTGGAAGGTAATTATTCTGTGTACTTATATATATATATATATATATGTGTGTGTGTGTGTATTGTGAAAATTGGATTTTAATAATCCCGACTTTTACGGATTGGACAATAATAATCCCTACTATCAATTTGGATTCAGGTGGTCCAAAAAAAATATAATTAGATTGTAGTGGTACCAAATCCATCGCCACATTCTTTTTATTTTTTTCATTGCTACCCCATATTGTTTTTGAGTTTTTCGTTTCTGCCCCCAAAGGTAATGAATTGTAGTTACGAAAACAATTTTAAAATTATTTTTTTGAGACTCTAAGAAATTATTATAATATTTTAAAATGAATAAAAGAGAAAACATCTTTAAAAAAAATTTAAAAAAATTGGGAGAAATGTCTTAAATTCATTAAAAATCATGCTAAAGTGTTATACTAAGTTTTGAACCAAATGCAATAAAAAATCAATGATATTTAGGGTATATTCTCGATGACATCCCACTACGATCCAATTTTATTTATATTTGGACCACTAAAATCCAAATTGATAGTAGGAATTATTAGTGTCCACTTCGTAAAGGTCGAGATTATTAGAATCCAATTTATATATGTATGTATGTATGTATGTATGTATGTATGTATGTATGTATGTATGTATGTATTGTTAAAATCGAGATCCTAACTCGAATCCATGGGGTAGTTAGGATCGGAATTAACCCATGTGGGATCGTGGATCGTGTATAGATAGTAGAATCGTATTGAGGATTTTTTATCATAAAATCGTAGGATCGTAGATCAGGATCGAGATTTTAATAACTAAGTATGTATGTATGAATGTATGTATGTATGTAAGTATGTATCTATGTAGGTAGGTATGTATGTAATTTTGTATGTATGTATGGATGTGTGTGTGTGTGTGTTTCCCAATCCAATATTTCTATATATATATATAAATATAAATATATATATATATATATATATATATATATATATATATATATATATATATATATGTATGTATGTATGTATGTATGTATGTATGTATATATATATATATATATATATATATATATATATATATGTATGTATGTATGTATATATATATATAGGAAATTAAGATTCTAACAATCCATACTTTTGCAGATTGGATGGCAATAATCCCTACTTTCAATTTGTACTCTGGTGGTCCAAAAAACAAATTGTATTGTAGCGGGAAATAATCGAGAGTATACCCTACATATCATAGATTTTGTGTTGCATTTGATTCAAAAATTTTTATAATAATTTACCATGATTTGTAATGAATATACAGTATTTCTCCCAATTTTTTTCAATTTTTTGTCAATTGTTTTATTATTTTTTCAATTTCATTCCTTTTAAAAAATTATAATAATTGCTCGGAATCTCAAAAAAAATATTTTAAAAAATGTTTTAGTAACTACACTTCATTATCTATTTGAGGGCAGAAACAAAAAAACAAAAATAATATGGGGTAAGCATGAAAAATTTAAAAAGAATATGGTGATGGATTTGGTGCCACTACAATACAATTTTTTTTTTTGGACCACCAGAATACAAATTGAAAGTAGGAATTATTGTCATCCAATTTACAAAAGTAGGGATTATTAGAATCCAAATTTCATATATATATATATATATGTGTGTGTGCGCGCGCGCGCGCGCTTATGTAGGTACGTACGTACGTACGTACGTATGTATGTATGTATGTATGTATGTATGTATGTGTGTGTGTGTATGCGCGTGTGTGTATGTAATTTTGTGTGTATGTATGAATGTGTGTGTGTGTTTCTCATCCTATGTTAGTATTCTTGTTAGACCTTTCACTATTGTTTCGAATGTGTCGAACCAAATCAACCTGTAAGTATGAGATCCATGATTTTGCTCCATTGTTAAAAGGTGTCAACTTGAAGGGTAAAACCTTTAGGTTGGGAGTGAAATAAATTTAAGCTAGTTAACGAGCCACTCGCAGGCCAATTTGATGTGTAAAACTTGTCGGTTGGGAAGTCTTGAACTTGTTTAATATTAGATGAGACCCTTAAAGTACATAAAAATTGTCAAGATATTGGGTACTTTGTGACGCACAACAAATATTGCCTTTTTGGTCATGCACACAACTCATGTCTCCTAAGTAAGGGTGTTGGAATCGGGACCTTAAATTGAAAGAGGGAGTTATAATTGGAATCGTTGGCTCAGATCTAGGATCGTAAAATTCTAATACATTTTACAAATAGCAAAACAAGTTCTACAATAGTTAAAACCTTTATAAATATTCACTAAAAAATGAAACAATACGTTTAATTGTATTCAATGGATAACTTTAATACAAATTTTATACAATTATGACAAAATTTCAAAGCTCATTATGTGTTCAAGGATTATCAAATTCACGTAGGATCGTGGATTGGATCAATAGATCATGGAGCCGTGTTTCGAAGCAAGCAAATAATGTTTAGGCCAAACTAAGATCGTAAGATCCTAACTACTTTAAGATTCTAATAAGAGTTAGATCGATGACAGGTTTTTTTATCATAAAATTATAGGATCATAGGACCTAATCGAGTTTTGAATCACTATGTCCATAATTGCTCTTGAGAAACATCCCATGTTTCTTATGGAAGGAAACTAAATGTGTCGATATATATAGGTAATTCTATCAAATCTATATCAATATAACCACAGAAGGTACGACTATGGAATTAATGAGAGCATAAACGAGTTCAACCTCACATAGGCACAAAATAGTGAATCTATATATTGTATTTCAATTAACATCCCTGTAGTGGGTATAAATTCATTAAGACCTCACAATCAACCTAGTTAACACTACCATATACCATAGGGTAGAAATGTAGTGCATCTCAAAGATTGCCATGACTTTGTTTGACTATGGATGTATATCCACCCAATACATCTAGTCATGGTGGAGCGTGGCGTGGTGGATGGACAATTAGAGAGAATATAATCCTAGCTCGAGTATGTAGATGAAGATGTTGAGTGGATGATAATAACGATGTTATTGATTAAATATAATGATCATGAGAAATAATAATCACAATCTAACAAAGATAGTAAGAAACTTGAACACCAAAAGAACTAGATATGATCTTGGATAAAGGAAAATTTCACCCCCACGACCTAACATCCCACCATGATTAGCTAAAAGAATGTCCACCACTAATCAATAAATGAATGACTTGCAACACCACCATATCATAGCAATTATAGATAAATTAAACAAGATTTATAGGAGAATGAAAGCCAATAGCTTCACTATTCCATTCATAAGCAAGATTATCAAAAGTCATCAAAAGTCCCTTTACAAAATATTAACAAGAGCTATTTATAGGGAGGGATTTAAAACATAAAATTAGAACCGAGTTTAGGATGTCACGGGCACGACACGGGGCGTCGCGACCGCGACGTCCATTTCTTGCGCAAGGGGCCAACTCTCTGCAGGGTCCACCGTGGGCATGACACTAGATGTCGCGGGCGCCACGGCTCCAGTCGCGGGCGCGACGCTGATGGCCTGTGAAAAGGGTTACCTAGTATCACAGGTGTGGCGCCTGACGTCGCGGACATGATAACAAAAAGGGTCACCCTTGTCGCGGGCATGGCCGACTTGTCACGAACGTTAACTTCTGTCTTCTCTATCAGGCCACAAAAGTCCTTAAAAGGCGTCACGGGTGCGACACTTTGAGTCACGTCCGTGAGTCAACTGTTTTCCCATTCTTCTACCTTGGCCTTTAATCCTTAAGACCTCATGGTTGGTTCTCCTAACGTATTCTTGCCGATTAGCCCCGAGCGCCTTAGAAGACCCAAGGGCGACCCCAAAGAGGACCCATAGCATCACCCAATGGGTTGAAATCCCATTTATAGTGAATGTCACACCCAGAAATGATCCAAATATGCCTCCAGGGTCCCGGGTGTACCTTAAATTTGGCTCCATACCCAACCTTGAAGTGGTTTTTCTTGTGTTTTACAAAGGAGGTGCGGGAAGGCTTGGTGACCAAGGATCTTGAAGCTCGAGACCTGCCCTGATATGGTTCCTACTCCTCTTCTTGAAAAACAATTGCCCTCAACTCTTGGGAGTGAAAATGAAGGTACATTCCATGGCTCGGCCTCCCGTTACATGAAGGCTTCAATAATTCGATCATGATCACGCTATGAACTCTACCCTTCTCCAATGAATAGGAATTCTTGAAGAGGTTTGGGGGTGAAGGACAAAAGATGGAAAAAGGAAAATTTAGTAGAGTTTTGGAACGCTAAACCTTACTAAGCTCAGTACGAGACAAAGACAAGGCTAAGGATCGCTTGTCCTCACCAAGAACACACTCATCCCGTGTGTCTCTCGATAGAAGGTTCCGTAACTCACTTCCCACCTAGGTTTTGTACTTGTTGGATAATGGTGGTTTAAAAGGAATATGAAGAATAGGGTGCAGAAAACACTAAATCAGGGGCATAAAGACATCAACATAGCCCTAGGGTAGTGAAAGTACCAAGGTTGTAATGGACAAAAACTGATTCAACATCCCAGTAGACTCCACGAACAATCAATGTCTATCGAAGAGCATGTATGACACATCTAATGAGTTCTCGACACTTTAGTCATCATTACAATTCAAATAATGCTCATTGAGTGTCAACAAACATGATGAGTATGTTTTGCTAAATAGAATCAAGGCATCATGAAACTTATACTTCTCTCCACGCACCAAGTTAAAACCAAGATTCTTAGCATGCCACTCATCATGCCAGCAAACACTCTCAAACAACCTATATTTTCCAAATAACATATACGATTTAATCAAAGACTCCAATGTACACCAAAGAGCTGAAGCGGTTCCCCTTCATCGGCCACAAGGACAATAACCTCATCTCTTGAATCTCCTTCCTTCTCAACCTCCTCAAATCTTCCAAGTGTGGAAGTGAGGTCTTGTTCATCAACTTCTTCTACCACATCACCCATAGTTTCTTCCACACCAAAAGATTCCTAAATTCAAGCTCTAACCATGGCTATTTGTCGACATTGGAAAGAATGATGTCTCACACGCCTACAATGGATACACTTTTTGGACGAAAAGGCCCTTAGTGGGGAATAATTGAATGGCTTTTTCTAGGAAGTTGGCCTTGGAGACGGGTGGATATTTGCTCAAGGTGATTTGTAATGGCATCAAGAGTATTTTAAATATTCGAGAATCGACTCTAAAAACTAGGATTAGTGGCCATAACAAGAGTAAGGGTGAAGGACGGATTGTATTTGAGAATATTTTGTGGAGCTAGGTGTTTTTGTAGTTGGTTTTTCTTTTTGGCTTAATGTTCTTTGTAGTTTTGCACAAGAGAGCCAATAGGGAGATATCCAAGTAGAAGGGGAAAAAACACACCTTAATCCAACCAGCAAAACACAATCACCATAATACGATCGCCACAACTCGATCACCACATCACAATCACAATCACAATCCAACATTACTCCAATGCCACACTTAATCAACCAAATGCAATTCAATAATATAATTCACACCGGGAATGGGGGTCACCAATATGATGTTAACAATATTCAACAACCAAATAACACTTCAAAGATGGCAAATCAATTGATGATGGTAAAACTCAACTGATATGAATCAAAACTCTCAAGAACATTCAACCCCTACAAATTTAAACACCGAACAATTCGAATGGTTTTAACATGATCAAGAACACCAATAATCACCAAAATATTCAACAACAAAGCTTAAGCAAGAAATAACCTAGATGCTTTCATACTAAATGAAGTGTGGCGCGGTGGGTGGATTATTAGAGAGAATACAATCCTTGCTTGAGTATGTATATGAAGATGTTGATTTGATGATAGTAATGATGTTCTAAATTGAATATAATGATCTTGAGAAATAATAATCACAATCCAAGAAAGATAATAAGAAACTTGAACACCAAAAGAACTGGATATGATCTTGGATAAAGGAAAATTCCACCACAAGGACATAACATCCAACCATGATAAGCTAAAGGAATGAAATCCACCACAAATTCAATAAATGAATGACTTGCAACACCACCATAATATAGCAATTATGGATAAAGTAAACAAGATTTAGAGGAGATGAAAGCCAATAGCTTCACCATTCTATTCATAAGCTAGTTTATCAAAAGTCATCAAAAGTCTCTACAAAATATTAACAAGAGTTATTTATAAGGAGGGATTTAAAGCATAAAATTAGAACCGGACCTAGGATGTCGCGGGCGCGACGTCCATTTCTTGCGCGAGGGGCCAACTCTCCGCGAGGTCCATCGTGGGCATGACGTTAGGTGTCGTGGGCGTAAATACTCTAGTCACGGACGTGACGCTGATGGCTTTGGAAAGGGGTCACCTGGCATTGCGGGCGTGACAGCAAAAAGGGTCACCCTTGCCGCGAGGGTGACTTTTGTAGGTTCATCAGGCAACGAAAGTTCTTGAAAGGCGTCACGGGCACGGCATGTTGAGTCATCTTCGTGACTCAACTGTTTCCCCATTCTTCTACCTTGAACTTTCCTCCTTAAGACCCCATGGTTGGTTCTCCTAACTTATTCTTGCCAATTAGCCCTGAGCCCCTTTGAAGACCTGAGTGCAACCCCAAAAAGGACCCACAACATCACCCCATGGATCGGGATCCCATTTATAGTGAATGCGACACTCCATGGTGATCCAAATATGCCTCTAGGATCCTGGGTTCACCTTAAAATGGACTCCACACCCGACCTTGAAGTGGTTTTTCTCGTGTTTTACAAATGGGGTGCTGGAAGGCTTGGTGACTATGGATTTTGAAGCTCGACCCCTACCCCAATATGGTTCATATGGGCCTTAGTTTTATTCCCTTATACATTGCCAATTTGACTAGCCTTGTGAACTCTTTACTAATTGGATTCACCAAATTGTTTTCAAATGTCACATACTTTAGTAAGATGACACCACACTTAAGCAACAATCTCACTAAACCATAATAGCCCATACACCTAAGGTAAAAACAAAACCATTAACAAAACTTACTCTATCTTTATCAATATTTTCATTTTCATACTAAAACTTTCTGATATAGTAGGAAATTTGTTTAAATACAAATATATGTCACAAATACCCTTTAGGTGCTTATGTAAATAAATATGTGCATGCAGGCTAGAATAATGTGCACATCGACTTAGTCTGCTAATATTGCATTTCTTATAATCTTAACGAGGGAATAATCCTGTGCACAATTAAAAGGGAGTAGAATTGCATCTACTAATGTTTTCAATTTTTCAAAACATAAAGAATATCTGTTGGGATCTGCTCTTACCAATCAAAACAATTACGAAAATTAAACTTGTAGGAAGAATAAAGATAATTTTTTTCACATGGAAAATTACCTTTTTCCCATATAAGGTGTAAAAACCACAACCGACCTCTATATAGGATTTGATCAACTCCACATTGTAACTCGGGCCACTTGTAAGATCTATTCACTTCCTTAAGACTTATGCTTTTGCAACATTGTATGTTCTCAGCATGGCATAGACTTAAACTGGCGTATGAAGCCTCATATAGGCTCCCTGTCTATGGGATGATTCCCTAGTCAAAAGGGAATAACTCCCACTTAAACTTATATGGTGTGTCATAGCGTTACAAGGACTAGTATGCGCAATCACACACCTATTGTGACTAATAAAAAGATTGAACTTTTTTCCGGTCTCGTACAAACTTACCCTTATTATAGCTAATTGAGGCACAAGCTATAAACCCTATTATGCTGAAACTTTTGAAGATTCATAATATTTCTCTCAAGTGCCATTTGATGTTTGAGTCCATGGGTAGAATGATATTAGGAATATATTTGTATTGTGTCAAGGGTAGGGAACCAAAAGCGATCATTTTTCCTTGATGATCACGATAAATCCTTTTCTTATTCTTACAATATAATAACAAACTCATATTTTGCATACATTAAGTCCGCTATCTTTACCATCATTTTCTATCAACCGAATTGACCTTCAAAACGCTCCAAGTTACTTACAAGGCATAATTTCTGGCAAGTGTTCCCCCGATAATTTTGTTACACTTAAGATCTATCAAGTTAAATCTCATAAGGTAACATATGACAATGAATGGTAGAGAAACAACAAACCCATCCTATGACATACAACTGAGCTTAATGTTTAATCTTTATCAAATATAAAGGAACTTCATATTCAAGTTATTGAAACTTGTATCTTCTCATTCAAGTTCTTCGAATTCCTTTGATCTTCTAGCAAGTTAACTTCTCTTTTGAGTCCAACGATGTTAATGTTTTGTGTCTCAATTGACCCTTTGCTTGTTTGCTTTTTTTCATACAACATAAATACATTTATAATATTTCGCGAATCAACATAAGTACATTGGGGTCATCATCATTAAAAGAAAAATACATGGAACACTACATTAAGGGCTGACCAACATTTGACATACTCAGTTTGAGACACAATAGTCCTTAGTTCCTCTTAATGTTCATGTATAGAACATATGAGGTTGTTATAGGTACCACATCAAAGCTATTAAATTTAATTACCAATTTCTCAATATAATGAGACTTATACAAATAAAAGGCATAGATGGTTGTTCTAAAACATTTGATTCTCCTTTAATATGGGCCCACCCGAACCCTCCTGCTCGACGAGGTCAATTTCCTGAACACTCGAGAAGCTCATTGGATCAAGGCCTGGACCCAAGACATACTAGTATTCTCTAAGTAAGTTTGCGCCTTTGATAATGGGCTACCCCTCCCTTTCGTGAGTTCTTAGGCTACCCCTTAGTCTCGTTAGGGGCTACACGTCAAAGTAGCATCCACACGAATAATTCCTTTAGTAGCCTCGGGTTTATTTTTCACCTCCGAAGACTTGGGTATCTCTCTGGAAGACTAGGAAAGAAGGAAGAAAAAAGTGTAGTTAGACAAATCCAATGCACGGTCGTGACATCCAATGCCATGCCCGTGACCATCGTTAGTGTGCCAGGCCAATTTTCCCAGCCCAGGTCATGTCCGTGACTCATAGCGTCATGATCGTGGCACTTCAATGGCCTACATGACCCGAGGTAGGTCATGGTCTTGACATTTTGTGTCACGCTTGTGACCCTATGTTGGAATCGTTCCCCCTCACGCAAGATTTGAGTGCCACGGTCGTGACCCATGTTGGTCACACACATGACCTACTCAGAATGCAGGGTTTTCCGAGGGTGTCATACCCCTAGTATAAATAGCTCTTTTATTATTTTGTAATGAACTTTTCCCGATTTGATGAAATATATGTTGGGTATTTACAAACCCCTTCGAAATCTCTTTTTCTTTATCCATCTTCCTAATAGTGGTGATTAAGGGTATCTTCTTTATAGTTGATTAGTGGCATTGCCTTTCAATCAACATGATGAAGATTTTGAAGGAGTTTCTTCAAGTGGCTGTTAATGGGTTTCATTTTATGCATTCATTTGGGCCTCGAAGTTCAATCTTGATGGGTTACTGTTTAAGGATTGAAGATACCTTGTTCATTTGCATTCAAAATCGTACAAAATAGAGGTGTTATCTGTTAGAGTAATACTTAGGTGTTTGATGTGATTGTGGTTGTCTTTTATACTTCTTGGGCTGCTATTCATCAATATTATTCATTCCCATTCCCCTCACAAATCACTTGGAAGCAAAGGTTAACTCATTGTTGATTGCAATCGATTGGGATCATTTATGCTCTGTTTTGTTGCTGCTGTTTAGATTATTTTTTGTGCCAAAAAGTGATGCTTGTTTATTGATTTTGGTGTCTTATTGGTATATGAGTTGTGGGAGTTGAATTGGTATGGATTTGAATTGCATTAAACATCCTAGCTAAATTTGATTATGGTGTTTGCAAAATATAGACAGTTATCGTGTTGATGTTAGGAGGTTGATTTTGTTGGTTTTGGATGCTTGATGTTCGTGGGAACTATTGTGATATTGATATTGGTGTTTGGAATTATTTTGATGCTTGGAATTGTGCCTTCCAAATTTTAGTAACACCCCTTCTTCTCATGACAAAATAAACTTGTAAAACTCCACAAAATCCCTAGCTTAAAAAAAAAAAAAAAAAAAAAAAAAAAAAAAACTCGAGGCTCGTTTGAACATCTTTACATACCCCACAAATCACCTTAGCTCCACTAAATGGCCTTGACTTCAAGCCATATGGATGATTGAGAAACCCTTTCTCAACCCACTCCCCAATCCCAATGGAACCTCGAGCGAGTAATACAACAAATTGCGAATGGACAAGATACACTTTATTGTCAAATAGCTAAGGTTGTAAGGGCCTTGGATGTTATTCGTGTCTAGCTTACAAGAGTAAATGAAGAGGCACCTGGACCTCTTTCTAGAATTTGTGGCAGTGCTCCACGTAGAGGTCCTCTAATCCATCATGAAATCGTCATGGATAATAGTTTTAGTAAGGGACCAGATGACGCTTCCTCCATAGGAGTTCTTCGTATTCTTAGGCTCCAAGAAGACTTGGATGACCTCCAAGTTGGGACTCCTACCTTTGATGGTAGTTCCAACCTCGATGACTACTTTGAATCGGTTCGGGCTATGAAGAGCATCTCCAAGATTAAAAAATATGATCAACCCAAGCAATTCTAGGTTGTTACCTTACATCTTTCCAAGTATGCTTTGCGATGGTATGAAAATTTGAAGAACCAAAGGGCTCAATAAGGTAAGTCAATGGTGAGAAAATAGTATAAGTTGAAGATGTGTACGGAGAGGAGATTTGTCCCTTCGAGTAACAAGCAAGACCTCTACAACAAACTCTTCTCTCTAGGGCAATGGTTCAAGAATGTGTTGAAATATATTCGGGAGTTTGAGCTACTCTTAATGAGATGTGATACCAAGGAATCCCAAGAGTAGGTCAAGACTAGATTTCTCAATGCCTTCAATTACAATATCACTTCCAAGGTTAAGTTCCAAAACTATTATTCCCTTGACGACTTTTATAAACTTGATACCCTAATTAAAAAATAGAGAAAGGAAAAGAGAGAAGGGTCTAAGTATTTTATGAAGAGTGGATCTTAGTCTAATGGTGTGGCTCCTAAAAGAGAAACAAACATTTAGGTCTCCTATGCCTTATATTATACCTTAAGTGCCTCCCAAAGAGCCCCCTAAGAGACTAAAGAGACACAAGTGCTTCAAGTGTCATGGTTATGGTAATTTTTAAACCGATTTCCTCTACCAAAAGGATTATGACCCTCCAAGAGATTGAGGAAATTGAGGATGTCCAAGAAGAAGATGAGGATAAAGAGGATGTTGTCAATGATTCTATAGAAGTTAAAGGCAATGTCATCGTATACTAACGGATGATGATGTGATTTTGGTCCTTCAACGATCCCTTCACATTGATGTGACACCTTAGGAAAAATCATGATGGGAGATGATCTTTCTCTCATGGTGGACCATCAAGGATCAGGTTTGCAATCTCATTACTGACATCGGGAGTTACACTAATGTGGTGTCCACTGTTCTAGTGGAGATATTGAGCCTCCCTCTTATTTGTCATATGCATCCTTACTCACTTAAATAGTTCAACGATAGAGACAATGTAAACACCAAACAATCTCTTCTTTCCTTTTCTATTGGCCTATATAGATATGTTGTTTTGTGTGATGTTGTGCCTCTGTATACATGGAAGTTGTTGTGGAGAAGGCTTTGGCAATTGGATATAGAAGTGATGCTTGATGATGTAAAATATACATATTGTTTGTTGATGTGTAAGAAGAACAATATGCTAATCCCCCTTTCACCTACCCAAATCTACCAAAATCAAACTGAGGCTGGAAAAGAGAAGAGAAACCACTTTGTGAGAGAGACACAGGTAGAGCGAGCATTAACTAAGGGCAAGCAAGTTCTCACTTTGCTCATGCTTGAATGTAACGAGGAGGTAGTGACAACCATGGATTCTCAAATGAAGATCTTAGGTCATTTTTGGAGGATCTTGTGGAAGCTCATGGGAACCAAGTTACTATTCAACACATCCTACCCCCTTCAAACTGATGAGCAGATCGAGCTGGTAAAAAGGATGGTAAGCACTTTGTTGAGGAGTTTCAGTAAATCCAACGTGTGAGGGTGGAACTTGAGGCTTTCTTTGGTCAAGATCGCCTATAGAAAAGTTTTATCCCATGCAACTAAGGTTTCTTCTTTTGAAGCTTTATATGGGTTGAATCCCCTCGCAAGTGAAAGAGGTCGTGTATGCCGTTTCAGTGGTGAGAATGAGACTTGTCTTGGGAGACTCTCGCCATCAGTCTTGCAAGACAAGTGTGAAAGTGAGTTTAGCACACTAATATTTGAATCATATTTTTTTTTTCTCTTTCACCTCCTCCACCTTATTTTTTTTTATCAATATAACCAAATTAATTATACTATTAACAAGGGCCCATTGATTTATTTTATTTAATATGAGTCAAATTCAGTCTCGACATTGGAAAATTAACTAAATAATTGGATAAATTTTGACTCTCTTAGTCAAAGCCCAATATTATGGATTTGTGTACGTTTCTTTCTTTTTTCCTTTTTTTTTTTTTTTGCCAGCGGCAGCGGATCTCATTTGGTTGGGCTTCATAAATAAATTGTTTGATGCAAATTTGGAGTACACGAGTACTAAAGTAGAAATATTTAATTCAAATTCATTTGGTTCATCCCATAGTGTTATGATATGCCTCATCATCAGTGAAAACCAAAAAAGTGATGAGAAAGTTGACTTGGGAGTCATAGCAGAAGGATCTTGGTTGGATAACTAATGTGTCGTAGGCTCATAGCTTGTATGTTATAATAATAATAATAAAAAAATAACAATAATAATAATAATAATAATAGTCATGTCCATTTTCTCATTTACATTCATCAGCTATCCTGGTCTTTAATTTTATTGAACATATCATCTATAAACAACTATTTTAAACACTATTAGTCATCCGTTAATATATAATAACTATCTGTTATTCAAATATCTATCTGTTACACAATCCAGTCTTTTTGTCCAATAGAGCCTAAACCTAAGTACCGCATGCACACTAATTTCAAAGGATTAGTTTTCCCGATCAAGAATCTATAGGTTTCTCCTTTGTTTTCATCTGTATGGCTGATTGGATATATAGCAGATATCCTTTTTTTTAATTTTTTTTTTGTTAGTTTCTGTCATGCATTGAGTTGAATAGTTGATATGATTATTATCTAAGAAGACACAATGTGTAACAGAATGTGATGCCTAATATATATAGCCATTTAACGTACGTAGTATTATTTTTGCTTAAAGGGTTGGAAAGCAACGATTGAGGGATGCTAGAATCCAAGCGGTGGACTACTTGATTTTACTTCTTGCTGGGGCATGCTTGGGAACCATTGCCAAAGTGAGTGATGAATCATTTGGGGCAGTTGGTTATACTTACACTGTCATTGCTGTTTGTAAGTTTCCTAATCTTAATATCCTGTTCTAACTCACTATTGTTTAATTTCTTACAACTTCTAATATCTTTTTTAAACTGCTTCTTCCAGCTTTACTTTGTAAAATTGCAGCCCTGAGATCATTTACTTCGGATAAATTACATTATTGGAGGGAAAGTTCTTCAGGGATGAGCAGCTTGGCGCATTTTCTTGCTAAGGATACAGTGGATCATTTTAATACAATAGTGAAACCATTGGTTTATTTATCCATGTTCTACTTCTTCAACAACCCTCGGTCTTCTATTCTTGAGAACTACCTTGTTTTGATATGTCTTGTTTACTGTGTAACTGGTATAGCCTATGTACTTGCCATCTGCTTCGAACCAGGTCCTGCTCAACTGGTGAGTTTTCTTTTTTTTACTAACATTCAATAACGATTACGTAGTTGACAACATTATTTTTGCACCTACATTCTTCTATATTTTACTACATGTTTGCTCATTTTCATGAGACTTCTCTATATGCTAAGCTTTGATTTTGGTATTTCTTAAACCTTTTTGTATGACTTTAGTTTTGAATATTGCTCAGACATGAAATTCATTTGATGTTTGATAAGTATACACTATGGATATGTTGTGATAGCAGCTTATCTTATAAGTCAGCCTCCCCTTTTGTTGGTTGCAGTGGTCTGTGTTACTTCCAGTGGTGTTTACTCTCATTGCTACCCAAGATAAAACAAGAGGATTTCTTCGTAGTTTTGAAGATTTTTGCTATCCAAAGTGGGCGATGGAGGCATTCATAATAGCAAATGCACAAAGGTTTGATTGCCACCATTTTCCACCTTCTTCTACCATTTATCTTATATGATCTATCACCATGTTTTATATGCATGCAAATGTAATGGAAAAAGGGAACTCATAATTTATGAATTTCATTTTTCCATGTTTGTTATGTTGTAATCCAAAATAGGAATTAGAGCACCCGCAATAGCGAGTTCGAGTTTGGTTCATTGGACGAGGTGGAATTGGTAAACCCTTACCAATAGAGTCAAAATTATCTCTTAATTTAGCTAGCTTTCCAATAGTGAGTCTGAGTTTGACTCATATTAAATAAGAAAAGTTAATGTCTCTTATTTAATAATATAATTAATTTGGTTATATTGATAAAAAATGAGTTGGAAGAGGATAGAGAAAAAAATATATAATTAAAATAAGTGTGTGTTAAACTAACCATCAAACTCGTCTCGCAAGATTGACGGTGATAGTCGCGCGATACGAGTCTCATTCTTACCATTGAAATGTCCCACACACCTCATTCCATTACCATCTCATACCATGTCAGCAGGGAGTCAATTTTAACTCACCATTGGAGATGACCTTAGTAGGAGTAAGATCGTACATAAGTACACATTTACTAAAAATATCCTTAATTAACTTAAATAGGAATTTTTGCACGTTAATACACTGTGCTTTGGGGTGTTAGACAATAATTCACTGAATATTTTTCTTGGACAATAATATACTGAACTTTTAGATTGTTGGACAATAATGCTCATAAAACGATTCTGACGGTGGCTAGCTTGGTGACGGTCTTACGTGGTGGGTTGATGAGCAAAAGAAAATAATATCTTTACCAAATTTATGTCATATCAGACATTGTCAGCAACTACAAATAAAATTTAATTCTTTTTTTCAAATAACACTTCATTCCTCAACATTTTCGCTAACGTAAATGATGTTTTTTGTTTGCCAAAAGTAGAATTCATCTTTACTTGTTTGGACTTGCTTAAATGACATTAATTTAGTAAATATTTTAATTTAATCTTTTTGCTACTTAATCTACGACACAAGACCGCCACTAAGTTAGCTACTGTTGGAATCGTTTCAAGTGTCTTATTGTCAGACCCTCCCCCCAAAGTTATTGTTCAAAAAAAAGTTTAGTTCATTATTGTTCAACACCTCCAAAGTACAGCGTACAGCGTCCAAAAACCTTAAAAAAAACTATGGTGTTCCCGGGAGTTGGATGCATTGAACGCCCGGCCCAACTCCTAACAGCCCACTCCCACTTGCCTTCTTTTGTTCTTCTTTTTTTTTTCTTTTTTGTTAATACAACAATCTTTTTTCTATGTTTAATCTAAATCCTTTTTGAGTTTCCAATTTAGCTCATTTATAATTTTTATTTATGGTTTAATTTAATTTTTTTGTAGTTTTTATTTTTATTCTTTTTTTTCTAAATTGCATTATACTTGTTCTAAAATATTTGCCATTTTGATAAAAACATTATGAACATCATACCATAGCTTTCTGGAAAAAAATTAAAATTCCTTGCATTAAGTATTTAGTATTATTTTAATATTTAATACTACCTTTATTCTTTTTTATCTGTCGCCTAAATTTCCGTGTCAAAAATGTTGATCGTTAATATCTTCATTTCTATAATGATTCATCATATAAAAGTGATCTCACTAGTTTCATAACCTAACATTTTACTACGATGCTTATAAACCAGTATATAAATACTGATAAACCTAAGGTACCATGCTCATAAACCAAAATTACAAAGCTCATAAACCAGTATATTAATGTTCATAAACCAATAGATGAATGTTCATAATATCCAACACGAATGCTCATAACCTGACGTATTTACTACAATTCTCATAAACCAATATATGAATGTTCGTAAATCTAAACTACAATTATCTTAAACTAGTATATGAATGTTCATAAACTAGTAGATGAATGTCCATGACCATTAACATGAATGCTCATAACATGCAACACTAATGCTCATAACAAAAAATATACATGTCAAATATAAAATATAATAATTAAATGCTCAATAGTTAAAATGCAAAGAAATTCAAAAGAAAGTTAAAACAAAAAAAATAAATGAATAAACATAAAATATCCATCTTTAGCAGTTAGCTTTATTGAACAACAGTACTCGTAAACTAATATATAAATGTTCATAAACCAGCAGATAAATGTTCATGATAACATCAAACACAAATGCTCATAACCTCCAACACAAATGTTCATAACCAAACGTTTTTACTAAAATGCTCATAAATCAGTAGATGAATGTTCATAACCTCCAACTCAAATACTCATAATCTAACATTTTTACTACAATGCTCATAAACCTAAACTATAATGCTCATAAACCTAAACTATAATGTCCATAAACTAGTATATGAATGTTCACAAACATATCGCATATAACATTCATAATTTGTAAAGTGGATGCTTATAAATATATACTACAACGTTCATAAACTTTAACCTTAACGCTCGTAAATACATCTCATGCAATGTTCATAACTTGTTGTGTGGACGCTCATAAGCTATTTGTTCTCTTAAATATACCTCAACGCTCATAAATATACCTCAACGCTCATAAATCTAAAACGAATAGTTTATCACTTAAGTTACAATTTTCTTATTCCCTCCCTGTAATAGCTACATTAGTATTTCTTTATTTTACATGTATTTTGTCAACCAAGTTTTTCAGGGGTAGGTAAATTTGGAGCAAGTTTATAATAAAGTTATACAGTTCCAATTCACTAAGGGTCCATTTGGACCTAGGAAAACATGTTTAAAAAAATCTTGTGAAAAAAAAAATTAGGAGGAAAAGTTTTTTGGGATAAAGTGAATTTCTTTCTATTGTTTGGTTTAAGTAAAATTTTGAAGGAAAAAATAAATTGATTTCCATTCAACTTTCTTTTTCCTTATTTGGTTTGAGGAAAAATGCATGGAAAAATAAAATTTCTACGTAAACTTGTAAATGTCAAGCTTCATTTTTCTAGATCATATGATGTCATTTGGGAGAGAGAGATATTAAAATGTGTGCATGAGAGATAGAGTAGGGGAGAGAGAGAGAGAGAGAGAGAGAGAGGGGGGGGGGAGAAACGAGAGAGAGAAGAGCGTTATAGAGAGAGTCACGAGAGATGAAGGAGAGAAAGGTTTGCTTTTAGATAAAAAAAAATTTCTCTCAACTTTTCTCTCATTTTTTAATGGAATTTTTTTTGTTCTTTCTTTCCCCAAATTTTCCATGCAGTTTTCCAACTATTTTTTCCATTCATTTTTCTTCAACCCAAACAAAGGAAACATTCTCATTTTCCAAATTATTATTTTTTTTCCATGTTGTTTTCCGAGGTCCAAACAGACCAAAGGGGAGCTAATTTTGGATACTGTGCAAGTGTGTTAATTATCGTTTTATACAAAACAATCGCATTGATTTTGCAGAAAAAATTATTTTCTGTTTGATTTTTGTGGGTAATTGAAGAGTCAAGATTCTAGTTGCCATGTTTCCATAAGGACCATAATGGGGTAATCTTTTCGTAAATATAGTGTCCAGACTAGGGTTACTTTTTGCTATTTAACCTACTTCATTAGACTTTAATGTCCTCATAAATTGGCCGAAACGTAATAGCTCTAATATAACTAAAAACAGGAGAAAATTTAAGCGCTAATATACAACAATTTTTTGGTGAACTCTCTAGATATCTTCCAACTATATTCTAAGTTGTTGAGACTAGATTTTGAATCAAATTAAATAATGAACCCTTTATATACTCAGATTTAACCTATATAAAGGTTAAAGATTAGATAAGTATTTCAGTTGGTTTAGGATATGGAAATCGTGTTTCCTTTCATTGTTAACCATGACAAATATTCTTTCTAGACCTTTAAATGTAATCTCCAATTACCTTGTCACAATATAGGTTGGTTCTTACATTTTCACCACGTACGATTTTAATCACCTTCAACCTTTGTAAACATGTTTCCAACTTGTATTGAAGGCAAAGTTCCTAGTAAATGTTTCCTTCAATTGTGCACACTTAAGATCAATCTAGTTATGCTACCTCATTTGAGTGTAGCTACATTGAATCTTGTATATGGGTAATTTACCTTTCACATTAACAACAAACTACACTCAAATAAGACATCCTTTAGTGTTTTTATTAACCTTTACTCTTCAAGCCAATCTAGTCATGCATCTTGTCAAATAAGCTTGATGTATGCAAGCCTAAAGATGATCATAGTGCAACTAGGCCAACACACATGCTAGGTTTGCACTAGCTTTTAGAAGTGATTCTAGGATAGATTTGGTGAGAGCCAAGCTAGTAGCAAGGTCTAGAGTAACTTCTAAGGAACAAAATGATCCAACCACATAAGGCTAGGGATAACATTAGGTGTAAGATATTCAAGGTGTTCCTAGGCTGATGCTGCTCATGAGTTTCTGATTGGGTTCAACTTCCTAGAAGGGAATTTTGTGAAATAACAACAAGGGCAGCAGGTTGATTCAAGGACAATAAATCAATTGATGTTTGTAGGATTGATGGAGGTCCATCTACAACAGCAATGCTAGCCAAGCTCGTAAGGAAAGAAGAGAGGACTTTCTGTCCTGAGGTCCTTAGCAGGTCCTTCACTCAATGGGACTTAGCTAGGAATTCAGGAGGGATCAAGTCCTTCCTTCAGCAAGCATAGAAGAGTTGTGACAGACAGGTCCTAGGGGAATTTTGAAGTATTCAAATGCAGCAAGGTGATCACCCCAGGATCCTGTGCAGGAGGCAGCCTCGGCCTTAGAACTTAAGTCCAGTTGGTGCAATTGGACCTTGGCCGAGCCCCAACCTAGGAAATCAGGGTTCATGTCTCATTCAAGGCCTATTACAAGCTGCAGTAGAGTAAGGCAATGACATTTGGTGGTTGCCCTGTGTTCCTAAGGTCATTTACTACTACTGTTCGAGGAGTGCAGGTGACTGATGTCCTTGGGCATTTGCTACAGCATGTTGGTTCATGGAGTGCAGGCAACATCATGCAGCTGGGACAATGTTAGCATTTTCAGCAGTATTGAGGTCATTTGGTCATTTTCCTTTCAATAATCGAATGTCCTTAAGTTGCTAATACTACCAGCACCCTCAGCAGCCAAGTTGAAGATTATAATAAGCTTAGTGGAAGCATGACTAAGGCCCGATAAGCAGCTGCTGGCATTTCCAGGCCCAGCCAGCAACTTTTACTATTATTTTTGTTGTTTTCTTAATATAATCTGATGTAGTTATGTAATGTATTAGTTTTAAACAGCTCTCTTATGTATCTTAAGCTAGCTTAGCAGTAGATTAGAGGTTTCCCAATGCTTAGGAAAAGCTTTAATCACTCAGTTACAGGCAGCTGCTTGCTGAAAGTAGCAATATAAGCAAGGCTCCTGTGTAATTGAATTCAACTTTGAGTGAATGAATGAGAAACCAGTCGAGCTTACTCCTGCGTGTTTGTGAGTGTCTCTAAAAACTCTCCATTATTTCTACTTGTCTCTAACTAAGCTTTGGCAAGCTTAGAAGGTGTTAAGTAGAGCTCAGTTCATGTTCTGGTGGTGTGGACTGTATCCAGTGCATAGCTGAGTTTGCCCTTGTGCTTCTTGCTATGGTGTGGTCTGTATTAGTGAGTCATGGGTTTTCTATCTTCTTTTATTTGTTTTTCGTTCCTTCATGCTATTCCATCCCTAGGAAGAGCTTAAGTTTAACAGAAACAGGACAGTAAGGTCCTTGGTGTTATCCAGGCCAGTGCACTCTGATTCCTTTTGGTTTGCACATACATCAAGGAACAAAAACCAAGACTTTCCGACCCTAAGGCATATAGGAAGACAATAATCATGGTAAGAAACAAAAACTAAACCAAAGTTAACAGACAAGCACACCTTTAAACAGCAAAAGAAGTTGAGTGTAGCAAGTGTGTTATCTAAAAGATAGTGCAAATGAAAATCAAGGGATAAAGAAACACCACACAAAGGAAATCACCAGGGATGAGCCCCTATGGTGAGTTTGGTATACAGAATACACCACTAGCACACACTTAAAGGACCTTAATATACTACTGAACTTAGTCAAAACTCAGAGGCAAAAATTAAGGATTTGAGGGAAGAGAATAAGCATCAACTTCATTCGATAAACTCATGTGTTCCATGCATACAAAGAGGGTTCTATTTATAGAAATGAATAGGCCCTTAATCAAGGATTAGCCACTAACCAAATTAGTTAGCTTAATCTTAATTACCTAAATTCCAAACGGGCTAGATAAACCCTATAATAGTGTTTACACTATTGCTAACTATGATAAAATACATAGGGAATAGCTTAACACTGCCCTTGATTACGGGTTGTACTTTCCAAGTTGTTGGTGTAGTTAGAAGAGAGAAAATGAGAAAAGTTAGATGCCTCTTGAACAACCAATTAGAATGCTTCCCTCCATTTCTTTGCCTTAATTATTTTGGAAAACCTTCAATGAATCAGTGATGATGATGCTGGAAACTTGCAAAAACTTGGAGGGAAAATTCGTTCATGCAGAGTTCAAGCAAGCAAGCACACACACAACTTGGTTTACTTGATTATTTTTAAACTACAACTGAAATCTTTCACTAACTTAAGTTGTCACATTTACACAACTAAACAATGTTGAAAATGAGCCTTTCAAGCCTGGCTTAAGTTAATTTAGCTTAGCTATGACATGTGGCAAGATGATGGAATAAAATGCAGGCCAACATCACCTTCTCTCTATTAGGAAGATATGCATGTGAAGACAAACATTAGTGCACTAACTATAGGTAGATTAGTGCACACAACTTGTTGTACTGTTTGGAAGGTTTCTTGGATATTTTGAGGGCATGGTTGAACCATGGCCTGATTGTTTGCAATGGTGGAATGGTCCTCATCATCCCCCTTGGTTGGGAAGAGTTTGACCTGAAACTTGGTAGATAATCATCTTCAGCATAATAGGGCCTTTGATCAGCAACAATGAAGGTTACACTAATCCCACACTCTCCTAGCATGTAAATTTTGTAGGCATTAGCGCCTATCTTCAAAATAACCTCAAAGGGACCATCAGCCCTTGGTACCAACTTGCCTCTTTTCTTTGCAGGAAACCTATTCTTCTTGAGGTGAATCTGCACTAAGTTTCTTGGCTGAAAATGGGGCCTCTTTCCTGTGTTTGTTAGCCTGAGCCTTGGACAAAGAGTTGAATGTCTCAATCTTGCCCCCCACTTGTTGGTGTAGCTCTAAGATCTCCTTGGCCTTCTTTTCAGCTTCAAAGTTGAACTTGGTGGTGTTGGGGATGATAGTAAAGTCTATAGGAGTAAATTGATTTCTAGCATAAACTACTTGAAAGGGGGACATTTCGGTGGCTTACTTTGGGGAGTTTTTGTAGGAAGACTTATCATGGGGAACTGTTTCATCCCAATTCATCTTATTCTTCTTTAGGACCCTAAGATAGGTGCACAAGGTTATGTTGGTCAGTTCTATCTGTCCATAAGTCCGAGGGTGACTAGATGTGCTGAACTTGACCTGAGTGCCCATATTCCTCCTAAGAGTGAGCTAGAAATGACTCAAGAACTTGGCGTCCTTGTCAGGCACCTGAAATACAAGTTAGCCACATTGCTAGCACCAAAAATGGTATTAAAAGGAACAAAATGTGCCATTTTGGAAAACTTGCCAACCACACCATGACAAAATCCTTGTTCCTCAATGCCCTTGGCAAGCTTGTGATGAAATCCAGGCTTACATCTGCCCATGGTGCTTCAGGAACTGAGAGTGGATTATATGCCTTGGATGTAAATTGTGGCTCTTGGCTCACTGGAAAATGGAGCATCTTTTGATAAAATGCTCAACATTAGTCTTCATCTTTGGTCAATAGTAGTGTTACGTTCCTTCATAATGAGAAGAGTTTTCTCAACTCCAAAGTGGCCAAAAAGAGCTCGTCCACGAACTTTCGGATCAATAGCTCTTTGGTGCTTCCTTTAGGAACACATAGCTGGTCCCTTAAAAAGAAAGCCTTCGTCTATATGGAACAAACCCGCTGGATGCTTGATGCATTTGCTAAATAACTCTCCAAGATTTTCATCTCCTCCATATAGGCTTTTCAGGTGTTCAAAGCCTAGGACCCTCAAGGTGAGAGCCATCAGTATCACACAATATCTAGATAGAGCATCAACACCCTTGTTTTGCACTTTTGCCTCTTGTTATTTTTTTTGACAAGCTTAAGCTTTACCTACTGGCCCTACTATTAGGCAATATACCTTATAGTGGCTTTAGAAGGGCAATAAGATTGATGTTACTAAGAGATTCCTATTTCAAATTTGCATTGATACTTTTAATAATGACATTTATTGTATGTTCTATCAATAGATGCTTTGCTTAGGTTAAATTTGGGTGCCTAGTCAGATTATTATTGGTACATTATTTAAATTAAACGGGTTCTGAATTTCCTATTTAATTCTAGTTTTATCATTTAACATTATCGTGTCATATCTTCTCTTCTAGGTGCATTTGAAGGTGAAGGCCTAACCTTTAGATAATAGTTTCTTAATTATGAAGGAAGTCAACTCAGAAAATAATGCAATAGAAAAAAGGCAAAATCTTATTATTATTTGTTGGCTATAAAGTAACATTTAACTTTTATTCACATGTTTCTTACCTGCTTTAGACTTCACACTTTGTCTAAAATCTTGTATTAGGTGTGTTCAAGCACTCATAATGATCTGGATGTGTTTAACTTAATGCATTTATACTTACTACTTCAAACTAAGTGTACTTAGCTTAATTTCTAGGATTAGTTCATTCATGATTGGCGAGCAGAGTCTGGCTAGCTACAACACTTCTCTTTCACCCTTGTACTCTTCATGGAAGTCTATAAATGAAAAACACTTGAAAAATCCCAACTCTCTTTCAAATCTTTGAAATTGATTCAATCATTGTGTTAGTTTAAAAGCTTGAAAAAATCATCCTTATAATCTTGATCATATCTAGGCCAAAAGGTAACCTTAAGCCCTAAGCATAAATTATGGAATCTAATAGAATGGATAATGCAATCAACATGGCTATTAATTAAAGAGACATAGTTTGTATATCGAGTCTTGTGTAGAATGACAAACCCATGTTAGGCGATTGAACAAAAACTAATCTTATAGTCACCTTACATCAGAAGTGTCTTAAGTTTGACACACTATGTCAAGCTCCATGGTCGTATAAAGTCGCGTGGCTTATCCTAGGAAGCGCTCGAGCTACCTTTAGTATTCCAAACTTGTTCACCTACTCTTTCTAACCAAGAGCATAGAATCCAATCAATATTACTTTTATATTTTTATTTAGTCCCTAAGGATATTACGAATAATCATCTTAACTAAAACATCAGTAGTTATAATATCTCATCACTTTATTTAGAAAAATACCCTTTATTGGATCAATTTGGGAAACTAAGATATTTTTTTAAACATGCTTAGTACGTGCTCTTCATGGAAGTGTTTCAGACAAGTGGTTCCCAGATATTTTCACTAACACATTAAGGATTGACTCTAGTTAAGACTATCTAGTTGGCATGTTAAGAATAATTTCGAGATACCTTAGATTCTTGATCTGCGCTAAGATATGACACACTAGACTCTTGAACTTCAAACAAGTTTTCTTGATTTCCTTGACCATTCGGACTAGAGCATATACAAGAAATAGTAATACAGAAACAATGCTTCACCACTATTGTCAATTCTCGTCTTCATACTTTTAAACACAACTCAATATAGAGCTATTTTAGTTGTTAATTATGGACAAAAACATTGGGACGCTAACATTAAAACACTCTTCATTGGTAACACTCTATTGGTGTTTGTCCAACAAAAACAAATGAAAATATAATCGACAACTCAACATACCCTTTTTGAAGTGAATGTAAAATTTGATGTCTATTAATGCTTCAATGTTAAATACCAAAAAAAAAATCATTCACCAAGGATGCTTTTCTTAATCTATTCGATGTTGATTCTCTTTGTTTTTCCCGCGGGGATAAAATTACCTTCCTTCCATGGATATGGGAATATACTCTGTCATGCGAACATTATTTAGACACAATATTCGCCCATATGATCTAGTAAAAGAAAGATGATCTCTCACGCATGAGAATTGCATAGAAATACTAGCAGAGTATTTTCTCCATAGAAGCCACAAAGAGTATTACAATATATTGGAAAAGGGAACATCGTGTAGAAATTAAATCTAATGTATCTAGGGCCTCAATTTTAATATATAGGGAAAGACCTCGCTGGCTAGGAAGGCTGGCAGAAACATGATGTAGTTTTATCGAGCAGGTTACCTTTATCCTTTCTTATTCTCTATGAAATATGCACTCTTTCACTAAATGTTAGTATATATACAAACCACATTACCAAATCTTTCTAGTAAAACAGTAGAATAAAATTGGAAATGACAAAATTTCTTTTCATCGGCACGACAAAATGCCTCTTTTGGAAAATAATCAAAACCTTGTTTTAATGTTCTTTGACATTTTTTTATTGAGATCATTTTACAATTGTAAATCCAGAAACAAATCCATTAGCATTGTGCCAAATGTAGTGAAAGTTTTGTTCGGTTCCCTTGAAGCCTGAATGATTTCTTTCCATGACTTTCTTAGGTATGCTGGAGTATGGTTATTAACACGTTGCGGGGCACTTGACAAAAAAGGGTATAGTGTTCGTGATTGGGCACTTTGCTTATATGTATTGATTGGATTTGGAATAGTAAGTCGAATTGTAGCATTCAATTTTATGGTGATTTTTCAGAAGAAATAATGTGAAGATTTTGTTCTATTGCAATGTAATTAGTTTCTTCGGCCATCTTGTTTGCTTATAATTTATTAACTTGATCATCTAGAGCAATTTATCTTATCTTTTCATTTTCTAACTCAAAGCTGAAACAACACACTAATTTATGCACATAAAAAATTACTCACATGCAGACAAAATTATTTCGAAACTATTTTTGGCTGTCAATATTTGCTTATCGTATTTTGAAATTCTTCAATTTTTGATGTAACTAGCTATCTATAGGGGAAATTCTGGTGCCTTAATCTTTATCTAAATTATTTTTTGATGAGAAATATTATGAGTACAATAATTCTCTTGCATTTCAAGAAGAAAACTAAAAATGTGCTAAAGTGAACCATAATAAAATTGTATTACCATTGTAGCTTATATCTTATGAAGTCATCTCATAGCCATCAAAGGTATTTGCTGATAAATAGAGCATGTTCATTAGTTAATTGTCTACTCTTGAGAAAGGGACAAAGGGGCAACAAAGTATTTATTGTAACTTAATTACTTATATGAGTACGATGAAGCAATTATTTAGTAATTCATTTCAAACCTATTACGAAGTAGTTATTGGCTACTTCATGTAAGATCACTAGTGAACAAGAATTCCACTTAACACTTTGTTATTAATTCCAATATAGACAGGAAAACTCACTTTTACAATGAGAACATGAGACAAAGTCAACTTTAAACAATCATATTTGAAAACCCCATTAAATATACATGTTCTTTGTTAGTCCAAAGTTTGACACAACCGTAAACACATGTTGTTGGGTTGAATGTGCTAGTTTTTCCCATGGCTACCCATATTGACTTAACCTTGTTCTTGGACTAACATTATTCAAACCATGTATTAGAAATGAGCATAATGTTTCCAAGTTTGACAGGTATATAACATGCAAATAAACATGTTGTCTGTAAATTTCCATTCAATGTGTTTTGTTTTAATATATTTGCTACTACATCGACGTAAACCTCATATGTTGCTCAAGTAACTTTAGTGCATGGAAAAAATATTCATAAAAAAGCATTGATTTCAAAATTAAAGACAAATTTCTGTTATTCCAAAATGATGAAAGAAAACACAAATTTTGTTGAAATACGAAAGTAGCCTTACCGATGAGAATGGTGTAAACCATAGAAATTTGTTTGTTCTCAATTGAAGAAAAGGGATGTTGAAGATTTGATAGAGAATGGGAAAATAAATAAAAGCTAAAGAGAGGAATTCAACATCCCCGTGTTGAATTCAGGAAAGATTAGCATCCCTGTGCTTAAATCAGTAATAACTGTATTCAATATTCGATGTAGACTCTCTTCTAAAGGCTAGCAAAGCCCTTATTTATAGGTAAATAACTTGCCTAAAACTAAACCTAATAGAAATAGGGAATTAGAGATATATTCCTAATCAAACTAGGAAACTACAATATTCCTAATACGAATAGGAAACTAAAACATATAAAATATTTAATTATTATTATTTCTAAACTTCTTCCTAAAATAAGTCTTCAGTCTTCCATCATTTCTCCCCGGCTTGGAAAAACTCGCCTCCGGAGAGTTCGCTTGTAAATACTCCTCCAACAGCTCAGGTGCAACACAACGGAGATCATCCTCAGGAACCCAAGAATTATCAGAAGAAGGGCGGCCTTTCCAACGAACTAGGTAGCGTTGAAAGCCACCAGAAGTCGTGCTAACAGCCTCATCATCAAGAATGGCTTCAACCTCATCAACAGGCAAGGGCACCACTGGAGGTAAGCGAGGCACCGAAACAGAAGAAGTAGCAGAACCACCTGTCACACTCGCAGAAAACGTAGGAGGCTCAAAAGTACCTCTGTAATGTGTCAAATCCTCAACATTGAATATAAGACTAATTGACAATTCAGGAGGTAAGTCAAGCAAGTAAGCATTGGAGCCAAGACGTTTTAAAATGCGATAAGGACCACACGCTCTAGCAAAGAGCTTTTTAAAAGAGTTTTTAGGAAATCGTTCAGGACGAATCTGAACCATCACATAATCACCTTCGTTAAACTCCATCTTTCTACGATGCACATTAATAGCAAGTTTGTAATTTTCATTACTCTGTGCAATTTTCTGTTGAACATCGATATGCACATCATGAATGTGTGTAGCAAAATATTCAGCAAATTCAGCCGGCCGAGAGTCAATAGGCAATGGCACTAAATCGAGAGGAAGACGAGGGGCAACCCCATGGACCACTTCAAAAGGATTCCTACCCGTAGGTTTATTCACAGAGTTGTTATAAGCAAATTCAGCAGTGGGTAACACCAAATCCCAAGTGCTAGGTTTTTCCCCTACAAGGCACCTAAGAAGGTTACCTACACTCCGGTTAACAACCTTAGTCTGGCCATCAGTTTGTGGGTGAAAAGCAGCAGAAAATTTCAAGTGAGTACCAAACAATTTCTACAAAGTTCGCCAAAAATGACTCACAAATTTTACATCCCTATCAGACACAATCGAAGACGGCAGACCATGGAGACGCACAACTTCCCTAAAGAATAATCTAGCAACATGTGATGCATCTGCAGTTTTAGTACAAGGAATGAAATGTGTCATCTTAGAAAATCTATCCACCACAACAAATATGCAATCATGACCTCTAGCAGTGCGGGGAATCCCTAAGACAAAGTCCATGCTAAGGTCGTGCTATGGAGTGTGAGGAACAGGTAAGGGTGTGTATAAGCCAGTGTTTTGCTTCCTAGCCTTTGCAAGTTGACAAGTGCGACATTGAGACACAACACGGGCCACATCCTTGCGTAATGAAGGCCAAAAGAAGCGGTTATCAACAAGGGAAATGGTCTTATCTCGTCCGAGATGGCCAGCTAGTCCTCCATCATGTAGTTCCCATATCAGGAACTCCCGTACAGATGTACTAGGGACACACAACTTAGACCCATAGAACAAGTAACCATCAACAATCATATAATCAACAACATCACGACGATTACCATTGGAAACCTCATCATAAGTCTTAGAGAAGTCTGGGCATAAAGGATATTGTTCTTTCATCCTATCAAAACCGGTCGCTTTGGTGGTCATGTTATGTAATAGAAGGCTCACTCAACTGAGGGCATCAGCAACCACATTCTCAACACCAGAACGGTGTTTCAGCACAAAAGAATAATCCTGAAGAAACTCGACCCATTTAGCATGTTTCTCTCGAAGGTGTTTCTGATCATTAATGAACTTTAGGGCATGATGGTCACTCCACAGGACAAATTCTTTAGGCAACAAATAATATCGCCAATGTTCTAGGCATCGCACTAAGGCATAAAATTCTTTCTCGTAAGTTGTATACTTAGTCCTCCTAGACTCATTGAGCTTTTCACTAAAGTATGCTATGGGATGTCCTTCCTGACTCAAAACTCCTCCTATTCCAACCCCAGAAGCATCACAAGCAACTTCAAACACTTTCGAAAAATCAAGATGACGCAAAACTGGGGCCTTGGTCATTTTTCGCTTGATGAGCTTAAAAGCCTCTCTCGCAGACCGGGTTCATCTAAACTCACCTTTCTTTAAGCACTCAGTTATAGAAGCCATAATGGAGCTAAAATTTCGGACAAAACGCTTATAAAAAGTGGCTAAGCCATGAAAACTTCTCGCCTCAAATATAGTTGTAGGTTCAAGCCACTCTACTATAGCTTTAACCTTCTCAGAATCAGCAGAAACACCCTTATCTGACACAACAAATCCAAGGAACACAACCTCAGATTGTAAGAAAGAACACTTTGTCAAATTGATGTAAAGCTTTTTGGTTCGCAAAACCTCAAAGACTAACCTCAAGTGTTGTAAATGGACCTCTCGGGAAGGACTATATATAAGAATATCGTCAAAGTACACAACTAAAAACTTCCCAAGGAAAGGACGAAGAATATGGGTAATAGCTCGCATGAATGTGCTAGGTGCGTTGGTCAAACCAAAGAGCATAACTAACCATTCGAACAACCCATCAAGAGTCTTAAAAGCAGTTTTCCATTCATCTCCAGGGTGAATTCTCAGTTGATGGTATCCTGCTCTCAGGTCAATTTTGGAGAACCACTTAGAGCCCGACATTTGGTCCAACATATCATCAACTCGAGGTATGGGAAACCTATACTTCACCGTGATCTTATTAATAGTTCTACTATCAATGCACATTCTCCAAGAACCATCTTTCTTAGGGGTTAAAAGGGCAGGAACAGCACACGGGCTTAGACTATGTGTAATGAAACCCTTTTGTAACAGACTCTCGACTTGTCTGTTTAACTCCTCATGTCACTAGGATTCATCCTATAGTGGGGTAAGTTAGGCAAAGAGGATCCTGGAACTAGATCTATAACATGTTGAATGTCCCGTAAAGGGGGTAAGTCGGCAGGCAAATCATCGGGGGAAACATCTTGAAACTCACTAAGAAGTTCACTCAAATCAGCAGACATTTCAAGACTAGTGGCTAGAGGAAATATAGGTGCAGCTTTGGCCACTACAGCAAGTAACATATCAGAACTTCGACCCTCAGTTTCACATTCTTGGACAGTTAGAAAATGCACTCGAGGTGGTTGGTTAGGGGGTGAGGGTGGTTTAGATTTATGAGTCTTAGGCTTACTATGCTCAGCAGGGCGAGCAGAGACCAATTTAATCTTCTTGCCCTTATGCATAAACACAGGTGTTTTCCTGGCCAAAGTTAGTAGCATTTTTGTCATATATCCAAGGGCGACCTAAAAGTATGTGGGCAACATCCATAGGCAAGACATTACACCAAACAGTATCAGAATATGCACCTAATTAGATAGGGACTTCACATTTTTCAGTAATAGTCAAAGATGTCTTGTCAACCCAAGCAACTTGGATAGGAGAGGAGTACGGTATGGTCTTAAGGTTTAGAAGCCTCACAGCCGATTTGGAAATGACTTTCATAGAGCTACCATTATCAATGACTAAGCGAAGGATCTTACCAGCACATTGCATCTTAGTTTCAAATATAGCAGTTCATTTCCAAGAATCAGTTTGAGTGGTAGAAAGAATACATCTCATGACAGCTAAGTTATCCCCATCTTCTCCCTCACTTTTTGTAGCTGTATCTCCATCAACGGGATACACAATTTCATCGGCAGCCTCATCCTCGTCACTAGGTTCTATACCTAAGGTAAGAGTGCGATTGGGGCATCGCGAAGCAGGATGTCCTCTCTCATGACACTTATGACATACTATGGGTGATGTTGAGGTAGAGGGAGCATAGGTGGAATGGGAGGAACTAGCCTTAGCGGAGGTAGCTGGTGGATAAGGTTGGGTATTTTGCTTAGACAAGTGAGTGGGTTGGCTAGAACCCTTAGGGTAGGATGATTTTGGAAACATGGCTGTCTTAGAAGGTCGAGACTCCCCGGCTTGGGTTGTCCACCGACGAGAGTAGGAATGCTTCTTGTACTTCTCAACTTCTACAGCCTTTTGGTAAGCCTCTATTAAAGAGTCAGGTTGGTGCATATTCACATCGCCTTTAAGGTTATCATTAAGACCATTGATGAACCTAGTCACAGTAACCCAAGGTTCTTCCCTAGTGGCACACCTAAGTTGCATCTCCTCAAACTGGGAATAGTAGTCCGACACACTAGTGTAGACCCCGAAAAATTGATAACCTTTTTCGCGGCGCTACTTAAAAAAAATGATTGGGAGCCGACTAGGATTGTTTAACCTTAAATAAGGTTGAACTTTTAAGAATACTTTTGCTGACAGACTAATTTAATTTATGCGTCATAATCCCGAAATTCGTTTTTTTAAAAAAAGAAAAATAAAATAAAAAGGAAAAGGAAAATGAGCAAACCCGTCTGGGTTCATGAGTTGAACTGAACCGGGTTTTGCTACTGTCAGACCCAAGAACAAATACACAAAAGAAAAGAATGAAAAGGAGGTGGTAAACCTGCAGGTTCATGAATTGAACCGGGTTATCTCTTGCGCCATCCACAGATTAGACCGAAAAAACAGCGAAGCAGAAGGGAGTGAGGAAGGGGTTTCAGAACCCGTCCGTGTTCGTACCTTCATATCCTCGCTTAATTCTATCACTTTCCTCAAAAGAATAAGAGTGCACCACAGAAATAAAAAGAAAAATACCGAAGTATGAACATAGAGTAGCCAGTTGAATTTTAGGAGAAAAATAACAAACCGTTTAAATACAAACTCCGGCCTGCGAATCCAGAGACGGATTCGGGGGTAAGGTTACGAATTTGACAATTAAAATCATCAAATCCGCCTATTCAAACGAATAGACTCTACTAGGATTAAATCAAAGGAAATAAATTGAAAAGGGAGGAATTTGATATAAATTTCACAAGTTTAACATTAATGTCATGCAAATTATGAATTGAAAACACAAGTAATACATGAATTCGTTAGGTTGCATTACATGGTTTACATCAATGTGATAATTATTCTAACCTTTGGTGAAGTAGCATGCAAAGGGAGAGAAGAGATAGAGAGAATATGCTAGTGTCAGTACTCTAGCATAATCTGCCGTGTTTATGGAGAGGGAATAGGTTTAATTTATAGTGGAATATAGGTTAGATGGGGCGATTAGGGTTTAATTTAGGTTTAGCCGCGGTAATACGACTTCGCTAACTCAGCCGGGTTTGGGCCGAGCTGAGCTAAGCTCTGGCTCACCAAACTCAGCCGGGTTTGGACTGAGCCGAGTTGAGCTCTGGCCCACCAAACTCAGACGGGTTTGGGCCGTAATGTTGGGCCATTTTGCTTGCTTTCGGGCTAGAAAAGAAATAGGCTTGCATGCTATTAAATTACTCGGTTAGCTTATTTTTACAGATAACTAAAATTAATACCGGTGTCTACAACTAGTGGTTTGTCTCAGGTTTAACCAGTCATTCATCATTTGTTGTTTATGAAAGGTGGGCAGATACTTCGCTCTCAGCTTACCTTTCATTTCTTCCCACAAAGTGATGGGGAGTTCATTCAAATGGTTAATCTCTCTCTCCACACTTTGCCAATATTTCATGGCTGACCCGACAAGTTTCATCTTAGTAAAGCGAATTCTAGCAATATCATGCATACTATAAAATTCAAAATAATTCACTAGTCGATCTATCCAGTTAGTGAACACATTAGGATCATGTCGACCATCAAATTCAGGCACATCAACCTTGACTTTTCGAGTGACATCGTAAGGGTCATCATTGTAATACCTATGGGGAACATAATTATGCCTAGGGGAAGGGCGCCTAGGGATTCGATTTGGTGCTCTCTCTCTCTAGCGTGAACCGTCAAACTCATCAAAGTATCCTACATCATCATAGTTACGGGCGCGGTGAGGTTCGTGCGGGGTGGGTCTGTGTGAATTAGAACCTCCACTAGGTGCTCCAATAATTGACTGCTCTAAGTGCAAGGCATCATGCAACAAATTTCCCATTGGGGCAGACTTGGACACATCATTAATAGGCATGCACTCAGACAAATGAGACTCCAACCGTTGTTCTAGCTTAGTGACATTACCATGGACACCACCTAAAGAGGATTGGAAACTTTTCATTGCGCTTTCTAGATCTTTGACACGACCAGTGACAACATGAATGTCAGTTTGAACCTTATCTATCTTAGAATTAAGCATGGTGACAACTTACGACAGTTCATCATCAAAATATTTCCTAACAGTTTCTAGCTTTTCTTCCATTATTTTATCAAAGTGGTGAACACTAGTTTCAAGTTTATGTACTCTTTCTTCTAATGTCATTGCTCTAGTGATAGGCATACAAGATTAAAGCTTTTTTTTCAATATGCAACAAAGAACACGCAAAGTAAATCAATTACAAACTACTACTAAAGCACACAAACAAGCAGAGCCACGAAAACAACTAGATAACGATCGAAACTGTCCTGAATTTTTTCTTTTAGAAAACAAAAAACAGAATTTTTAGGGCGCCAAGCAAACTCAGTTAACGACCAATTAATTATCAGTTGATCTAAACTCAAAGCAAGAATTTAAACAAATTACGAAATACTAAAGAAACCTACTTGTTGAAGCAAGAAATCACAGTCGGTTAGCAACACCTTTGCTAGGGCATCAAGATGTACCACCAGAAATAGAAAACCGGCAGCAGTAGGAAGGTGAGGACGCAGCAGCAGCAGCAGCAACAACGAACAGCAACTCCGTCGAAAATTCCGGTAACTAGGGTCTCCGGCGATAGCAGGTGAACAATCTTAAGAACAACAATCTTAAGAACTATTTAGTAATGGCCTTGCTACGTGATATGTCTAGCAATTTTCAAATACTAGAGCGCTTTGAAGGAGTGGATTTCCGACGTTGGAAAAGCAAGATGCATTTCTTGCTAACGACTCTCAATGTGGCATATGTGCTTAACATTGAGATCTCTCCCAAGGTGAACCAAGAACCTTCGGCCGAGAAGGTGACAACCGAGGAGCCTCCAAAAGAGGATGTAATCGTTAAGATTTCCACGGGAGATGGAAGCAACGATCAAGTAAAGGTGTCCGTGGAAGATGCGGAGGCTACTCGGCAAAGGCTCAAGATGGAGAATGACAACTACATTTGTAGAGGATGCATTCTCAACGGGATGAGCGACACCCTCTTCGATGTCTATCAACATGTGGAGACGGCTAAGAAGCTTTGGGAGATGCTTGAAGCTAAGTACATGTCGGAAGATGCGTCAAGTAAGAATTTTCTTGTTAGTCAATTCATGAAATTTAAGATGGATGATAATAGGAAAATTCTAGACCAATTCCATAAGATTCAACGTATTTTAAGTAACTTCAAGCAACACAATTTGAACATGGATGAAACCATAATCGTATCCTCTATTATTGACAAGCTACCTTCTTCTTGGAATGAAACTAAAAGGGCTCTCATGCACCGAAAAGAGGCTACGTCTCTTGAAGGTTTGGCCAACCATCTTTGGATTGAAGAGGAGTTACGCCTACAAGATGGTACCAAAGAGCAATCTAAGGTCCATATGGTGCAAGAGAATAAGGGAAACAAGAATAAGAACAAGAGCCACAACAAAACTAGCAAGGGCATTCAAAAGCCTAAGCAAGTTTGTTGGGAATGTGGCAAACCGGGGCACACAAAGAGAGAGTGCTGCCAATGGAAAAAGAAGCATGGTCTTTTGAACAAAGATACATCTAAGGGCAAGAGTAAGGAGAAGGAACCCAATTCCTTCGTGGCCATGATTAAGGATCATATTAACATGGTATCCATTGGTTGTAATGATTGGTACATAGACTCGGGTGCGTCAAGGCATGTTTGCGTTGACAAGAGTTTATTCAAGACTCTCAAACCGGCGGATGATGGTGTGAAACTCTACATGGGCAATAACCATCCGGTCAAAGTTGAAGGCATTGGGTAAGTGGAACTTGAAAGAACCCTAGAGGGGGGGTGAATAGGGTTACTGGATTTTTCTGCACAAATCACAACTTTGACAAGGACGTTAGGTTCTCAGTCTAAACAGACTGAGAACTTCCTTTACATAGAATAAAGATAGAGCAAATAAAAGACAATATATATATAAACTGAATAACCTCTTTTATTGTATAGATCAGAAAGATAACCTAAGGTAAAGGACCTTAGGTATTACCGAGAACCAAGCGCCTTACAATAGACGCTTCTTATTATCGGCAAGGGCCTTCACAGTGAGGTGTCTCAACTGCGTTACAGAAAATGGCCTTTGCAGTGGTTCTCGTATCAGCACTGAGATCCCAAAGACAAATGTCCTTAGGGTTTGCACAAACCTGAGCCAATCAATCGGTAATTACAAGTTTCTCAGAAATTCTCACCCACCAAAATCGATTTGGTGTTTACACAACTTAAATCCTAGTTCCGTCTAGGATTCAAACACAAAAGCCTAACACACTCTAATTCCGTTTAGAATTGCTAGCGCTCTCAACCAACACACTCGAAAAACTCACTCAAACACAAGACACTTCTTTGTTTGAACGCTCGATAACTTCCGTGGTATCGAATGCTTTCCTTTGCCTTGAATTCGTCCATTTAAACAGCTGCGCTGAGCCTTGTATCCGTTTGGGCAGGATTCTGTCTTTGCATCAATTTCGCTTTGCAACGGCTCCAGATTCTTCCTTCCTTTTGCAGCGAGATATGATTTGAGTTCTTTCCAATTTTCCTTCATCGATGTTGTCTGTAAAGATAGCATATAAAATCAGTTTAGTCGAATTTGGAGAATAGGATAGAGGAGGAAGATTCTTGCTCAATTAGGATTCTTCCCTGATTTGGTGTCGTCGCTTGTCTTTCACTTCAAAACACTTCAGGAGTACCAATGTCCTTTAGTTTGTTGACATAAACGACCTTGCTGCACAGTGAGTGAATGTCCTCTGCTTTTGTTCTCTAAACGGGTTCTACAATCTCCCCCTTTTTGAGTGAAAGACAAAAAAAATACAAGCATAGTATGTCCAACAAACATTATAGAATGTCCATACATGGACTTAGCATAAGGCAGTTTAAATTGTTTTACAAACCTTGATAGAAAAACATAATATCATAGAAAAACACAACATCATACTATGCATAGATCATCTCCCCCTTTTTGACTTTCAAGCAAAAAGGTACAGGAGGAATGTTTGGCATGCAACGCAAAAGAAAATCATATGAAAAGCAGATTGTTCTAAGATTGGGGAGCAACAGAGATGGGGGTAGCAGCAGTAGTAGGGGATTATGAATTTGGGGAGACTGGAACTGCGAGAGTGGTTGATGGAACAGCAGGTTTGAGATGTGATGCGTCCTCGACTAATGCAATCCTTGCTTCACGAAGGGCCTTGACCTCCTGGCGAAGAGCCTGAACTTCCTGGTGAAGGGCCTCAGTAGCATTTACAATGCTGGATATCTAGGTTTGCAGCGAAGTTGTGGTGTCCTTCGTAGCAGCAGCAGAGGTAGAGGCTTCAACGGCCTTGATTTCATCGAGATGAAGCCAGGAGCCATCTGGTTGCTGTTGATAGCCCAGATTGAGAAGGAGGGAGGCATTGATGGTGGGCAGATTGAGAGATGATTTCTCAGCATGGTCCAAGGAAACGTTACAGAATCGAAAGATTTTGGTCAATAAGTTTCCATATGGTAATGGACCAGAAGTGGAGGCAGCGGCCTTTAGGATATGTTGAATGACGATCTCTCCGATATCCGGATGGCAGTTACGGAGGACATTGAGAAGAAAAGAAGCACAGGCCTCATTGACAGTCTCCTTGTTGTACCCCTTGGGAGTATGGTACGGACAAGGATGTAATAAAGGAAGCGGGCCTCAGATTTTAGGCCAGTGTACTGAGAGGTCTTTTGTTCGGATGGTCGGGCAAAGTGATGGCGAAGTTCTTGTTTAGGGTCGGAGGAAAGGGATAAATGTGGTTTGGTGGGATTGGGGTCGAGTTTCAGAAGTCGTTCTATTTGGGATGGAGTGAGAAGAATTTCAACACCAGCGACAGTAGTTGTGAAGGAAGGGCGGTTTGAGTCAGGAACTAAATTTGCATAAAATTCAAGGACTAGAGAAGGGTAAATTACCGATTCGCAGTCAAAGAAGGTTGAGCACCCCATTTCAGTGAGTGTGGTGAAGAAGGGAAAGGCTTGATGAAGGGAAGCAATGTCGACGTTCTCACAACATAGAATTTGGCGGGTTGACAGAAGTTCCATGCGTTGGGTGAGAGCTAGTGATTGAGAGATGGGAGGTTGAGAGATGACGGTGAGAGCGGCGGAGGACGATGAGTGGGATTGTGTAGAGTTTTGGGGAGTCGGAGATGTTTTGCGAGAGCGTAACCGTTTGGCAACACCTGCAGAAGGGGAGGGGGCATTGGTTTTCTGGGTTGGGCGTTTCTTCATGATGGAGAGTGGATGAGGAAAGCGACAGAGGGTTGTGAAGGGATAATGGTGGGGACGAAGATAATGACGGTTGGAAGTGGTGGGGTAAATGGTAAAAGGAAGAGGGGGTTAAATAGAGATGGCAGGGGTCAGAGGAGGAGAGGGAAGGGGAGTAATTTCGGAAAGAGGGAGGAACTGGGGAAAGGTGTATATGGAAAGGATAAATGATGATTTGACGGTTGGGGGGAATTTTAATATGATGTGACGGTAAGGATGGAAGGAGTAAAGGAGAGGAGAGAGAAAGAGATATGTTGAAGATTTTGAAAAAGGGGCGGATGGTTTTTGAAAAGGATAGGATCTTTTTTGAAAAAGAGGGTGAGGGGGAAAGAGAAAAAAAAGAGAAAGGAAAAAGGATTGTTAAAGAAAAACGGTTGTACTGATCAGTTATGAGGGAACTGCCAATTCAACCATATGCCAAAGTGTCAATATAGAGGAACTCAATAAGGTATCAGGACAAGAATGTCAAGGTCCTTAATGAGTCTGAAGGTTAAAGGCATACCTTATGGCGAAGGCCATTTGCTCCCCCTAGATAGGAGAAGGTTAGCTCCCCCTCAATTTGTTGTCCGGTTGCAGCATGCCAAGCTCCCTTCGATTGATGATGAATTGCTCAGTGGGAAGGGCCTTGGTGAAGATATCTGCCTGTTGTTGATGAGTGGAGACAAAGTCCAGTGTAATATGGCCTTTGTCAACGTGATCTCTGATGAAATGATGTCGTACGTCAATGTGTTTGGTACGGGAGTGCTGAACTGGATTTTTGGTGATTTGAATGACACTTTTATTATCACACTTGATGGCGATTTTTGAGAGGGTGATCCCGAGGTCCTTTATGTGTTGTTTGATCCATAAAATTTGAGCGCAGCATGCCCCGGCTGCTATGTATTCTGCTTCGGCAGTAGAAAGGGCAACGGCATTTTGTTTCTTGGACTGTCAGGAGATTAAGGAGAACCCAAGCATTTGGCATCCTCCAGAGGTGCTCTTCCTATCAGTCCTTGAGCCAGCAAAGTCAGCATCTGTGTATCCAATGAGGTTTAGCGTATTGTTTCTGGGATACCATAGACCAAGGTCCTTGGTGCCTGCAAGATACCTTAAAATCCTTTTGACAGCGATCAAGTGAGATTGTTTGGGGGCACTTTGAAAACGTGCACATAAGCAAACACTAAACATAATATCTGGACGACTGGCAGTTAAGTAAAGTAGAGATCCTATCATACCTCTATATTGCTTATCAGGAACGTCCTTACCGTGTAGATCCTGATCAAGTTTCAATGTGGAGGACATTGGGGTGCTGCAGTGTTTAGCATTCTCTAATCCATATTTCTTTAGAAGTTCCTTGACATACTTACTTTGGTTGAGAAAGATGCCATCATTGTTTTGTTTGATTTGCAATCCAAGGAAGAAACTTAGTTCTCCCTCGAGACTCATTTCAAACTCTTTGCTCATTAGGTCAGAGAATTCCTTCACTAGATATTCATTAGTAGCACCAAATATAATGTCATCTACATAAACTTGAATTATAGTAGAGTCCTGACCTGAGGTTTTGATGAAGAGAGTCTTGTCTATGAGACCTCTTGTGAATCCATTTCTGAGAAGAAACGAACTTAGTCTCTCATACCAAGCTCTGGGAGCTTGTTTCAAACCATAAAGGGCCTTCTGAAGTCTGTAAACGTGAGTGTCTGAATTCTGTTTGAATCCAGGAGGTTATTCCACATAGACTTCTTCTTTTAGGTAACCATTTAGGAAGGCACTTTTGACATCCATCTGATATAGCTTCATGTGACTTGATGCAGCATAGGCAAGGAGTATTCGAATGGCCTCAAGTCTTGCAACAGGTGCAAAGGTTTCTTCATAGTCAATGCCTTCTTCTTGGTTGTACCCTTTGGCAACTAGTCTTGCCTTGTTTCTTGTGACTATGCCATGTTCATCTAACTTGTTACGGTAGACCCACTTTACACCAATGACTGGATGATGCATGGGTCTTAGAACAAGTTTCCATACTTTGTTGTGCTCGAATTGATTCAGTTCTTCTTGCATAGCTAGGATCCAGTTGCTATCCTTTAGGGCTTCTTCAGGTCCTTTAGGTTCAATTTGAGACACAAACGCGTGAAAGGCACAAAAGTTTCTAAGAGAGGATCGAGTTTAATACCTGTCTCCAGACCAGAAAGGAGGTTGTCGGCTGGATGAGCAGGTTTGAATCTGAAGGTCCTTGTTGACTCCTCGATGTTTTGTTGCGCGTTATCAATCATTTGAGGAGTTTCTGTCAGTGAAGGTCCTTGTCCTTCATTGGAGGAAGGTTCTGGTTCAGTACTTGAGGAGGGACCTTGTTCTGCATCATGCGAAGGTCCTTGGGCCTCAAATTCCTCATCTTCTGAAGTTGATTGTAAGGAGTCACCTGGATGAGGTTCTTCATTTTGTTGGTGAGGACCTTACTGAAATTCACGAGGAGAATCCTCGTCATCATCATCTTGATGAATCTGAAATTTGATGGAGGACCTTTCTGATGGAGTGGTGGAAGTTTCATCGAAGATAACATGGATTGATTCTTCCACCTTTCTGGATGCTTTAATGTAGATTCTATAGGCTTTGCTGGTTAATGAATATCCAACCAAGATACCTTCTTCACTTCTTGGTTCAAATTTGCTTAAGGCCTTCTTGCCGTTGTAGTGAACGAAGCATTTGCATCCAATGGCCTTGAGATGAGCCACATTTGGTGTTTTACCTTTGAACAGCTCATAGGGTGTTTTCTTCATGAAGGACCTTATGGTACATCTGTTGAGAATATAATTTGAAGCATTTATAATTTCATTGAAGAAAAAGGGGTAGATTGTTCTCACAAATGATTGTTCTGGCCATGTTTTCCAGCGTGCGGTTCTTCCTTTCAACCACACCATTCTGTTGTGGTGTCCTTGGGGCAGAGAAATTATGTGTGACCCCTTCTTGATCACAGAATTTTCCAAATTGATCTCGATTATCAAACTCTCTTCCATGATCTGTTCTTATAAACACCAGATTGAGTCCTGTAAGGACCTTGAGTTGCCTGTACAATTTCTCAAATTCTGGGTAGGCTTCTGTCTTATCCTTCAAAAATAAAACCCAGGTAAATCTGGAATAATCATCAACAATGACTAGTATGTATGAACGTCCTCCTAGACTTTTGTATGGAATTGGTCCACAGAGGTCCATATCTGTGATTCTAAACATCTAGAGGTGGTTACTTGAGATACAGGCTTGAAGGATGTCCTGGTCTGTTTTCCTCTAGTGCATGCATCACATACCTTGTCACGAATGAAGTTTTGAGATGGTAGTCCTCTAACTAGGCCTAGGTGTTTTAGCTTTTGAAGTGTTTTCATGTTCATATGTCCTAATCTACGATGCCATAACCAGGTTTCATCTGATGCAACTCTAAGACAGGAAAGGTCCTTAGTCATATGATCACTAAGGTCAATAACATACACATTGTTCATCCGATGACCTTTAAGGACTGTTTCATGAGATTCCTTTTCTACGACACATGAGTTCTTATTGAACCAAACTTTATAACCTCTATCACAAAACTGAGAAATACTTAAAAGATTATATTCTAAACCTTCTACATAATATACATCATTTATACAGTTGACTGAATCCTTACCGACCTTGCCGACTCCAAGGATCTTCCCTTGGCTTTTGTCTCCAAACGTTACCTTCCTACTTCTGATGTCTTTGAGTTCTCTGAATTTGGTTGGATCTCCAGTCATGTGTCTTGAGCATCCGCTGTCCAAATACCAGAGGTCGTTGTGAGCCCTGAGACATACCTGCACTGAAGGACATTATACCTTTCTTTGGACCAAGAGGTTTATGAAGGGTTTCTTTGTTTGGGGAAACTGGTCTGTTGTTTGGCTTCTTTGGAACCCACTTTGCTTTGGTTTTTGATTTTGGTATAGGTGTGGGTTTATGAGTGGGTAAGGTTTCTGGATTAGTTCTGGGTGAACCAGGTTTATCTGTAGAGGTTTTCTTCTCAGGATTTATGGTCAAATGAACTTGGTCTACTTCTTGATTCAAAAAGGAATTCAGCTCTTTTCGGTTCTGTATCATTTCATTTCTCATGCTGACATTATCAGAGGTAAGGTTTTTGATTATCTCCAATTGGGTTTCTATGGTTTTGGAGTTTGTTTCAGCAATTCTAGTGAGGTATTGTACTTTGTCAGTGAGGGTTGCAATGTAGTCAAGCAGATTTAGCAATCTTGGTTTCAAATTGTGTGAAGGACATTTTAGAAAGAGATCTGTAAATACCTCATCATTGTCATTTATTTCTGTTTCATCTGCTTGTGTTTCTGTAAGGTCCTTTACCATGAGACAAAGGTTTGCAATTTCCTCAGATTCACTTTCACTGCTTTCACTTTCACTCCATGTGGCGACCATAGCTTTGCTGCTTGACCTTTTTCCTCTGAGGTCGTTTTGTTCCTTGACTTTCTTTACATGAGGACATTCTCTGACCAAGTAATCTGTTACACCACAAGCAAAGCATTTGTATTCATTATCATCCTTGGTTAGTGTTTTACCTTTGGGTGAAGGTCGTTTAGAGGATGACTCTCTTAGGTAACCACGAAATCTGGGATTCCTTCTGTGTAGTCGCCTGAATCCCTTGGCCAGCATGGCCATGGTTTCTTCATCCTCATCCTCTGATTCTTCTTCTGGTTCCTTGGTACTTTTGAGAGCAATGTCCTTGATCTGATTTCTTTCAGGCAGTCGTATCTCATAGGCAAGGAGCTTTCCTATCAACTCTTCAAGCTTCAAGGTTTCTAGGTTTTGGGCTTCTTCAATGGCAGTCACCTTTGAACCCCATTTGTGCTCAGGCAAACATTGAAGGATCTTGTTCATTTGCCCTTCATCTGTATATGTTTTCCCGAGGGATTTGAGATGGTTGGTTATAGCACTGAATCTCTTGAACATAGATTCAATGGATTCATTTTCTTCCATCTTGAAGCCTTCATACTTTTGGACAAGCAAGTTGATCTTGGTCTTTTTTACTTGATTATTTCCTTCGTAGGTGGTGACCAAGTAGTCCCATATCTGTTTAGCTGTATCAAAATTTGACACTCTTTCAAACTCGTTAGAATTAAGACAACAAATTAAAAGATAGTGTGCATGAGTATTCTTTTTTGCTTGCTCTTTTTCTTCAGGCGTATACTCAGATCTTGGCTTGTCACTTTGTGTTCCATCTTCAGCAGTCTTTTGAGGTGTAGGATAATTTCCTTCCTTGACTATGTCTCAAATGTCCTCATCTTGATTTCTCAAGAAGATTTCCATTTGGCGCTTCCACACTTGATAGTTATCACCTGTCAGCAAAGGTGATCTGTTCCATGAACGTCCTTGGCTTAAGTCACCCATATTGTGATCTCCCATGATCTTTTCCACAGAACGGTTAGTCTCTGACTTTTCAGTGGACCAGGCTCTGATACCAATTGAAAGAACCCTAGAGGGGGGGTGAATAGGGTTACTGGATTTTTCTGCACAAATCACAACTTTGACAAGGACGTTAGGTTCTCAGTCTAAACAGACTGAGAACTTCCTTTACACAGAATAAAGATAGAGCAAATAAAAGACAATATATATAAACTGAATAACCTCTTTTATTGTATAGATCAGAAAGATAACCTAAGGTAAAGGACCTTAGGTATTACCGAGAACCAAGCGCCTTACAATGGACGCTTCTTATTATCGGCAAGGGCCTTCACAGTGAGGTGTCTCAACTGCGTTACAGAAAATGGCCTTTGCAGTGGTTCTCGCATCAGCACTGAGATCCCAAAGACAAATGTCCTTAGGGTTTCAGACAAACCCAGAATTCGTCAATCAGTTTCTGGGTAATTACAAGTTTCTCAGAAATTCTCACCCACCAAAATCGATTTGGTGTTTACACAACTTAAATCCTAGTTCCGTCTAGGATTCAAACACAAAAGCCTAACACACTCGAAAAACTCACTCAAACACAAGACACTTCTTTGTTTGAACGCTCGATAACTTCCGTGGTATCGAATGCTTTTCTTTGCCTTGAATTCGTCCATTTAAACAGCTGCGCTGAGCCTTGTATCCGTTTGGGCAGGATTTTGTCTTTGCATCAATTTCGCTTTGCAACGGCTCCAGATTCTTCCTTCCTTTTGCAGCGAGATATGATTTGAGTTCTTTCCAATTTTCCTTCATCGATGTTGTCTGTAAAGATAGCATATAAAATCAGTTTAGTCGAATTTGGAGAATAGGATAGAGGAGTAAGATTCTTGCTCAATTAGGATTCTTCCCTGATTTGGTGTCGTCGCTTGTCTTTCACTTCAAAACACTTCAGGAGTACCAATGTCCTTTAGTTTGTTGACATAAACGACCTTGCTGCACAGTGAGTGAATGTCCTCTGCTTTTGTTCTCTAAACGGGTTCTACAGAACTTGTTTTCACTTCCGGTAAATCTTTGCTTTTAAATGATGTGTATTTAGCTCCGGAAGTATGTAAGAATCTTGTATCCGGTTATCTCCTTAGCAAGTTTGGTTTTATGCAAGTTTATGATGGAGATAATTATGTACTTTCCAAGGGTGGGACTTTTGTAAGGAAGGGATATGCTTATGGGGAGATGTTTAAATTGAATGCGAAAAGTAATAAAGATGACATGATTTCCGCTTATATGCATGTGTCTACTTTGAATAAGTCTTTTCTATGGCATGCTAGATTAGGACATGTGAACTTTTCAAAGTTGAAAGAAATGTCTAATCTTGATTTGATTCCTAAGTTGAATGATGACATAGAAAAGTGTAAGACATGCATGCTTAATAAAATTACCAAAAGTTCATTCTCAAGTGTAAAAAGAACTTCTAAATTGCTTGATTTAATTCATAGTGATTTAGCAGATTTTCATAGTACACCTTCAATAGGTGGTAAGAAGTATTATGTGACATTCATTGATGATTATTCTAGATATTGTCAAGTTTATCTTTTGAGTTCTAAAGATGAAACACTTGAAAAGTTTAGAGTTTACAAAACTAGAAGTGAACTTCAATGTGAGACCTTGATTAAAACTTTAAGATCCGATAGGGGAGGGGAATATTATGATCCAAAGTTTTTCCAAGAAACGGAGATTGTTCATGAGACAACCACCCCGTGTACACCATAACAAACTGGGGTTGCGGAAAGGAAAAATAGAACTTTAAAAGAAATGGTGAATTCTATGTTGTCAAACTCCGGTTTAAGTAATGGATTTTGGGGTGAAGCCATGTTAACGGCTTGTTATATTTTGAATAGAGTTCCATTCAAAGGGAATTCTAGTACCCCATATGAGTTATGGAACAAAAGAAAGCCAAGTCTTAAGTATTTTAAGATTTGGGGTTGTAGGGCTATTGTAAGAGTCCCGGAACCTAAGAAAAGAAAATTAGGTGAAAGAGGAATTGAGTGCATCTTTATAGGCTATGCTCAAGATAGCAAAGCTTATAGGTTTTTGGTGGTTGAGCCAAATGAGTACATTTCGGTGAATACCGTAATGGAATCAATAGATGCAATTTTTGATGAGACTAGGTTCTCTTCAATTCCTAGACCTAAAGAAATAACTCAAGATATTGTTCCTCTAATTGAGCCTCAAGATGAAAATCATGAGGGTATATCCATACAAGATGATCTTGCAACTCATGAGGTTATTCATGATGAAGAAGATGAAAGTATTGAGTTAAGAAGGAGTAAAAGATCAAGGAAACCAAAAGACTTTGGTTCAGACTTCTATGTTTATTTAGTAGAAGGTTCAAGGGACTCAGTTGAAAGTGAGACCCTATGTATGTACAACATAGATAAGGATCCTAAAACTTTTAAAGAAGATATGCAATCTCATGATGCTTCTTTGTGGAAAGAAGCGGTACAAGATGAGATTGATTCAATAATGGAAAACAATGTTTGGATATTGGTTGACCTTCCTCCAGGAAGTAAACCAATTACCTCTAAGTGGATCTTTAAAAGGAAAAGGAAAGTAGATGGTACCGTTGAGAGGTATAAAGTTCGTTTGGTTGTAAGGGGCTTTACTCAAAAGTATGGTATTGACTACTTTGATACATATGCACCGGTGGCTAGGATAGCTTCAATACGTGTATTGTTAGCTTTAGCTACTATCCATAAGCTAGTTATCCATCAAATGGATGTCAAAACGACATTCTTAAATGGAGAACTAGAAGAGGAGGTGTATATGGAACAACCCGAAGGGTTTGTTGTTGAAGGTCAAGAAAAGAAAGTTTGTAAACTTATAAGGTCCTTATATGGACTTAAGCAAGCACCTAAGCAATGGCATCAAAAGTTTGATGAAGTAGTGCTTTCAAAGAGGTTATAAGATCAATGAATCGGATAAGTGCATATACTCTAAGTTTGAGAATGGAAAAGGGGTGATTATATGCCTATACGTTGATGACATGTTGATCTTCGGGACCGACATGGAACAAGTTAATAAGACCAAAGAATTTTTATCCTCAAAGTTCTCTATGAAGGACATGGGTGAAGCGGATGTAATTCTTGGTATTAAGATCATTAGAAATAATGATAAGATAAGTTTATCTCAAGAGCATTACATTGAGAAAATATTGAATAAGTTTGGAGGTGATAAGATATACCGACAATGACAACTTATGATCCAAGTAAGAAACTAGAGAAAAATTTAGGTTCTCCGGTTAATCAACTTGAGTATGCTAAGTTGATTGGAAGTCTCATGTATGCTATGACAAGTACAAAGCCAGACATTGCTTATGCAATTGGCATGTTAAGTAGGTTTACAAGTAATCCGAGTAATATGCATTGGTTTGCAATTCGGAGAGTATTAAGATATTTAGCTGGTACTAAAAGTTATCAACTCACATATAAAGGAGAACCTTCGGTATTAGAAGGTTACTCGGACGTGAGTTGGATTAATAAAAGAGATTTCTCCTCTACTAGTGGATGGGTGTTCCTTTTAGGAGGTGGAGCAGTTTCTTGGGGTTCTAAGAAACAAGCTAATATAGCGGATTCCACTATGTCTTCGGAATTAGTAGCATTGTATGCTGCTTGTAAGGAAGCGGAATGGTTAAGGAACTTATTGTTGGAAATACCTGTTTGGTATAAGCCAATGGCTCTAATCACAATTCATTGTGATAGTAAAACTACTCTCGATGTTGTGTATAGTCATGTTTACAATGGCAAGTCAAGGCACATTGGTTTGAGACATGCTTATATACATCAACTTATAAGGGATGGAGTAGTGACTTCAAGATATATCAAGTCAAAGGAAAACTTAGCCGATCCTTTAACCAAAGGATTGTCTAGAGATTTGATAAAAAGTACTTCAAAGGGGATGGGTTTAAGTGTAGCTCAAATATCTACTAATCACAACAAAGACTCAACTTTATGAATTGGAATACCACCAATTTCTAAAGTTCAAATGAGTACGGAGTTGCTTAAATTAGTAGGAAGCATCAATTTTATCCCAAGGACAAATGATGCTTAAAAATCTGTAATGACAAGAGGATGAGTATTAGTACTCTTAATAGACTTTGTGGAAAGCCTAATTACAGGGGTGGTATAATTACAAAGTCTACCTATGTAAGTGTAATGTGTGGCCGCATAAAGGAACTATGAGCTAAAGTTCCGAAACACTTATGAATGATAAGGACACAAGACCGGATAATTGTGTAGAGGTATTTACACTCAAGATTTAAATTATATGTGTGTTATGAGTATAGTTGGTCAATATAAATCCAAAGTTCAAAGCTATGTCTACTTTGTGATTTGGATTCAATTTCGGCTCATATACACTAAATGAGAAGTTCAAAGAGTAATCTACTTTTCATTAGGCATATGTTTTGTGAGTTTCTCTGGTGATTACAAGTTAAGGTATATCTCAAATAGCGGGGGTATAAGCTCCTTAACTAAAGTTATTTCAAGGGTTTTACATACTCTTGAAATAGCGGGGGATTGTTGGAAATATTTCAAGAGTATAAGACGATTATATAGCCTAAAGAATAAAGTATATCAAGTATAAGGATCATATATAAGTAAAATAATAAGAATATGATCAACACGGGTGAAACAGGAAGCAACACGAGTCGTGTTGTCTTCCAGAGAGCAAGGAAAACTTTCCTGGGCTCAACACGGGTCGTGTTGCACCCAACACGGACCGTGTTGATCCAACACGGACTGTGTTGAATGCCAGGATTGTTTTAAATGCTAACGACTATATGATTTTGTGTAATTAGTGTTTGATATCGTTATTAAGCACGATTATTATGAGATTGCAACAGCTATATGACTTGACTTGGTCAAGGTCATATTAAGGGCATAATCTCATCATTAAGACTCTTGATTGTCCTTTGACTAGGGCATCCTAAGTGGTTTGATATTCTCCTATAAATAGGAGACATCCTAGGCTATTTGAGACACACCATTCTAAGCAATCACATCTTCATTCTTGTCTAGACTGCATCTATACTTGGGTGATTCAAGAGAGAAACTATTATTATTGAGTGTTATAAGTGCTAAGTTTTATCCCTTTGAACATTTACGGTATCGTAAATAGTTCTTAAGGAAAGTGAGTATTAAGCCACAACTCTTAGCGTTATCCAAACGAGTTTCCATTGTTTTATATACCGTTACTTCTTTTCCTCCAACAATATGATCATAGACCAATTTAATGTTATCATTGGTCTAGATTTAATACCACTTAACTAAACTAATAAATAAAGTTTTAATATATAGGAGGATAATTATTAAACTAAACTAATAAATAAAGTATTAGAAATTTAAACTGAAGAGGAAACTAATGTTAACAAATATGGAGAGAGGTAGACATTCATATGAGTAAAGATACATGCTTTCATGTAATAGTTGTTTAAAAATATATAGGAGTTAAAGGATTGATCTCAAGGGATTAGGTTTTTGTGTTGTCACATTATTGAGATTGTTTTGTTGTTTTTTTTGGATGCTATTAGGGTTTGATTTATTTTGTGTCATGGGCTCCTGTCCGCATGAGGAGCTAATGTACTTGGGTTCATTATTACCCAATTTTAAAGATTGGCTAATGAAATGGGCAGATTGCCCCTACTTATCGAAACAAGAAAAAAAGAAGTGACTCACAACTCCAATTACGTAAACATTGCTTATAAATCATATACTCTCGAATTCAGTCTTTTAACATATAAAAGTAAGCATAAAATTTCGTTGAAAAATGAACTTATTTTTTTTTAAAGCCGAACCAAGTTGAATTTAAATATCCCGCTTGCTTTTCGTCGCCCACCTTTTTACTATTGTCGCCCACCTTTCGCATAATATTTCCAACCCACGCCCTTGAACCTCATAACTTCACTCTCCACTATCTCTCTAGTTTATCTCTCTAAAAAACGCTCTCAACCATCAACCACCACAAACCACCCTCATACCGGGATTCAATCGACGAATTTGAGGTATGTTTCGAATTTGTAATTTGAATTTATGGTTTTATGTTTTGTAAATATTAATTTCGAACGAAAAAGCAAAAAAAAAATAAAAAAACGGTGCCGGGACGGCTGCCGCGCAGGACGCACGGCAAGCCGCCGCCGGTGCCGTGCCCAGATCCCGGCACGGCCGCGGCCATGCCGATCGGGCACGCACCGGCTTGCCGGCGACTTGCGCCGGCACTGGCCCCAGTTTAAATTTTTTTTTTTTCGTTTTTTTGTTTTATTTATTAATATTAATTGTTATTATTGTTATATTTATTAATATTGTTATTGTTATGTTTATTAATATTGTTATTGTTATTTTTATTAATAGTGTTATTGATAATAATTGCTATTAATATTATTATTGTTAATGATTGTTATTAGATTATTGTTAAATAATAAATAAAAATTAAATATTATATTTATTATTAAAGTTAATATTGTTATTATTAAATATGAAAATTATTAATATTGTTATTATGAATATTATAGTTAATCATGTGTTAATTTGATAATTATTAGTGATTAATTGTATTATTTTTATTAATATTGCAGTTATGAAAATTAATATTGTTAATATCAATATTAATGTTATGCATGTGTTAATATGACAATTAGTAGTGATTAATATCAGTGATATTGATTCGTTGTTAATATTTGATGCGTTAATATTATTTAGTGATTAAGCATGTGTTAATGTTAGTGATTAATTGACTTAGAAAAAAATGGTAATAGTGATTAAGCATGTGTTAATGTTATGAATAGGATGTTATGTATGTCTTCATTTTGCAGGTGATCTAAAATGGTAGGGAAGGGCAAGGGCCGCGGGTTTCTGGACCGGGCGAATCGACTTGTGAGTGGTTGGAGGGGGGGTGAGTCTGGGGACCCCCACAGACGCAATGTGATCGCGCAACTCGCCGTACCGGGTCGTGGGTACGGATGCAGTGATGCAATGGGGCCAGCCCGAGGACACGGGTAGTCAGGCCATGGATTTCGTTGCCCATCTCAACCAGGCCATGGATGAGTCTAGCGGCTCTACAACATCGGAGTCGGGGGACGATGAGACAGGGGAGCCCGAGATGCAGATGATCCCGACCTCCATCGCCAATTTTACGACCATCGGGCCAAGTTGTGCCATCGTTTCATGCCGATGAGGATGCATCGTGAATTTGCCCCACGAAAGGTGGGCAGGGAGCGCTCGCCATCGTGACGCCGTTCAAGTAGCGAATATCGTAAGAGGAAGCGTAGCGCGACAATTCTGGAAGATTGGTGGTAACGCTCGGGGACCCGCACCCTCATTGATACCGAGCTTTGGAGGTCGCATTGCTCGGGTAATATGGGAGGGTCGCGAGCGTCGCCGCGTGGTCCTTGATTGCTTGACGAAGAAGAATGCGTTGAGGGAGTTGTGGTCAGTACACGACAAGTTGGAACCTGAATGCCAGGCTGCACTGGGAAGAATCCAAATAACCAACTTGTCGGAGCTGATGTACGATCACATCGACTCGACGTTGATCTCGGCTTTCGTTGAGAGGTGGCAACCCGACACAAACACATTTCACCTTCCCTTCGTGAATGACGATCATGCATGATGTGCAACATATATTGGGTCTTGCGGTTGATGGGTTGATGTCAAGGACTTCCTGGAAGTCGTTAACCAAGACGCGTCGTGATTTTGAAAAAGGAATGGCGAGTCAAGGTCGATAGCACTTATGACAAGGGTGCCATACCGACTCCCATTTGAGGACGATCGGTTTAACGACCATTTTCCCATTCCCATAGGATACGGGCGTGGTTGTTGAGCATGCTCGAAACACTATCCTCGTGGACAAATCGAGGATAGAATTAGGCCGCATCCGTGGCTCAGCAATCGATGTTATCGTTGATCGCATTGCTTGGGACGGTGACCTTGGCGCCTTTACCGCCGATTAGGGATGGCGGCGGGCGGACACCAAGATGGCCGGGTGTTTGACCTGCCGCAGCCCGGATCTACGAGTACTTTCCGATTTTAGGCCACGCGAGCGGCTGTTAATGGGCCTCGGCGGCGGTGGTCCCCATCCGCCGCCAAGTTCGGGACCGCGCTGCGGCGGTTGAGGGCCTCCTTGGATGCGTTGACGCCGGATCGTGTGAGTTGGGCCTCAGACGGTCCCCGCCTGCAAGTCATGTACCAGACGTTGTACATGGAGGCATTCGCATACGACATCATCGAGCCGTACATGCCCGATCGCTGCGTCGTTAGCAGCTAGGGCACCTACAACATATCCCACGGCGACATCCCCCAAAGAGCGCCGAACGACCGGCTGGGCCCTACAAATTGGAATTCGTGGAGGCTAACGCCGCCACGATCGGTGGGTTTCCAATCTACAACAAAATGCCAGTGCGTGATGTGCCCCGCACGAAACAAGTGCCGTGGGAGTCGGATGTCGCCTACAACGACTGGTATGCGGCCCATTCACACAAATTTTTGAACAACAATGCCTCCGCAAGCCAATCAACAGTGGAGGACTTTCCGACACACGAACAGGTACACTTAAACCCTCATCATAATTAATTATTTTGTGTTTTATTTTTTGTTTTATTTTTTATTAATCTGACCGTTTTTTGTTGTAATTTTTTTTTTTTATAAAAGTGGGCCTATACATGAGCTTCATTAGTTCAACGGGGGAGGCATCAGTTCCAAGCGGACGATGAGACAGCGACAATTAACCGTGCTTGGTACGATGAGATGGTCGATTTGCACGGGCGTTGGTGCCATCAGATGCACATTGAAGTCCCCTAGGAGGAAGACGATGATGAGGAGGAGTAGATGGTGTTGTTTAATTTCATTGTTTTTATTGTACCCTAAACTAAGTGTGGCTTTGTGTTGAACTAATTAACTGATTATGCGTTTAGTTTTTATTTTTGTGTTTTTATTGTTATTTTTTATTGTACCCGAAACTAAGCGACAATTTATGTTATGTTTGCCGATAACGTTTCAATTAAATGCATCATTTTCAATATAAATATAAATTGCTATATATATACAACGGTACAACTACAACAATCATTGGCGTTGAGCGGCCCTAATAGCCTGCCATCTATCAATATGAGCCTGGAAAGGCTCATCCCAACCCTGAACAGTTATGTCTCTAGCTGCTCACCATCCAATATGAATCGGCGGTAGAGGGCAGTCATCCCGTAAATGGATAAGCATGAAGTGGTTATTGTATCGCACAATTCCCTGAACTTTCGCAGGTCCCGTAAGTCTAGGCCCTCCTCTTATGGGTAATATTGATATGCATAGTTCAGCTGTTTGCGATCGTGGACCAGGAGGTGTTGACAAGAAGACCCACATCATATCATCGTTGTCGCAGCTGGAAATAAGTCATTTGGAGCCGACATCCAATGTTCGAACGGGGTTGGCCCAGCCAAGTGGCCGAAAATCCGTGCGTGTGTCTCAAGGAACATCTCCTTGCTGTTAGAAAAAGCAGAAACATATTCTTTTTCACTCGCCCGCAACTCAGTGCTCATTGAGACCCTAGCGATTGACCACTTTTCCTGATCCCCGTAACCTGCCTCGGCCACACATCTGAACCCACAGTTGCCATCAGCTTCCACATCCGTCCATCCAACGACGTATGGCAGAATGAAATGTGGCAAAGCGTCCTCGAACGGGAACGGATCTTGACGCATCCGGTTGATACCTGCGAATCATATTAACTTAATTTATAAACAACAATATATGGTCACTATTAAAACCAAACAAGTACTATAAATATACGCAAACCTGTTGACCCCATCCCAACTGATGAAGAATCGTTCCTTTTTTTCTCGATTTAATTCCGTTGTCTTGCTACCCGTCCGATGATCGTCCGTACTCAAACGCACCGGGATTGCGTCGCGTTGATTTTGATGTCTTCGGCCCGCCGGCCGCGGGGCTTGTCTGCGGATCGGAATATACTCACCGCCGATTCAACTTTCCATTGAGGACACTGTTTACGTGTCGTACAACTGCTGGGTCACTCTCCCGAACCTGGTTAACCAGTTCCTCAAAATGTTCTAAGTCTATACCTGGTGGAATATCATTTGAGCATGCAGCTTCACCATCGCCAATCACTGACAGTTGTCTCCAAAACACATTTATCCGTGTCGCCGAATTGCTCTCGGATCGTAAACTTCCATCATAGAACACGCGCACGGGAGAAGGTGGGTCCTCGACACCAGGTGATCGCATAAGTAGCATTCATTTTCATACCTAATCGCCAGCATCTTATTGATCTCATACGACATAAGGTCCAACGCATGATGAGATACTCTTCCGAGCAAATTCTTAAAGAAATGAGATCGACCTAATTGCTCGCGGCGCTCCTTGATCGCTCAAGCTCCTCTTAATCTCCGTATGTTGATTCTCCAAGTGAAAGTGAATCTTCGCAAACACACGATCGAAGGTGCCTCGAACCGCCGATATAATACTTTAGTGATGAATGCGGCTCAACTCTTGAAGTGGCGTGTTCTATATGAGGTACGTTGTCGGTCCAAGCACAAACAAATTTTTCCTTATGACTCAGCCACGTTCCCGTAAGATAATCAACAATCGGTTTGTTTTGCCCGATCCACGCGTTAACAACCTCTTTCCACTTGACATTGAAATCTCCAACAGTCTTCGCATGTACAATGCCGTTCCAGAAATGATGTCTGAAATGAAGCCCGAGTCCGAGCTTCTTGCCCCCAGTAAGGACATTCACTTTGTTCTCCACATCATTCGTAATATGCCACACGCACAAAAGATGATGCACATTTGGGTAAACCCTAGCGACAGCCCCCAACAAAGCATCCTGCTTGTCCGTCACAAACACGGATGGAATTACATCGGTACCCAACAATTCATACACTCTCCACAATAGCCACTCATAAGATTCCATCTTCTCGTCCCGCATGAACGAGTAAGCTATTTGGAAGTTGCGGTTCGTCGGTGTCATGCCTACGAGCTCACATAAAGGCCACTTTGCCTTGTTTGTCTTGTACGTTGTGTCAATGAGAATGACATTTGGGTACGTACGTAGCAACTTCAACGAGTAAGGATGGCATAAAACACCGACGGCTCGCCGCCATCATAATCGACAAAAGAGAGGTACCCGCCGAGTTTCGCCATGCGCAAGCATTGTCCCGCAGCCGTCCTACCATCCAATTCCTCATTGCGCATCTTTGCCCGCTCGTTGTAAACTTGCTTCACGCTTATCGCAGATGGGAACCTAATCTTCAACGACGCTTGTATCGTCGCGGTGCACCCGTGTTGGTCATATCCGGACATGTTCTTTCATTTCAGAGGTTAATGGATGTCCGCGGACGATGCCCTTCCTCGTACACGATGAAGGCATGATTGTGCTTCCCGGCCACCGTCGCACACTCTAACTCGCCATTCCGCTTCGCTGAGTCCACGCAACAATGGCGAATTTACATTGGCACGCCGTTGACGTACTCGACGAGCCGCATCATCTAGATCGCTCAATTTGCCACGATACTTTCCGCACTCCAACACTTCAAATAACACCTTAACGGACTATCGGCATCTTTCTCTTGCACGGCCCGCATAAACCTAAAAACCGATTGTCGCAGCCTACTCCATTGGCCCAACCTTGCAATGCTTCAATATTCTAACACATTTTGCGTTACAAAATGTGAGGAGTAATCAACGCCGCCCCCGCCAAAGTCCTCCAAAAACCTACAAACAATAAAAACAATTATTATTAATATACTAATAATAACTGGTATACTAATTCGTAATAATAATGTTAGTAGCTTCAACATTAATAAATAACAAACAATTCTAATATTAATTATCATAATAATAATATTATTAAAAAAAAACATTGTAACATAGTTAACATAATAATAACAATTAACAACATTATTTACCATAATGATATTATTTTAAATAAATAAATAATACTTTTAACAACATTTACTAATATTGTTAATACTATCAACAACACTTATAAACAACTTGTTTTAATAATATTAATTAACATAATTTAAACATAATAATTATAATTAATAACATTAAATATTAATAAATATTTTATTTAAATAACAATATTAACAATAAAAATTAGTATAATTAACATAATATAATAATAATAACAACACTTCTAAACATCTTATTTATGATAATATGTTTTAACAAAATTTACATAACAATTATAATTAACGACATTTATTACCTTAATAATATTAACATAAATAAATAAATAATATTTTTTACATAAACAATAATATTAACATTTTATAAAAATTAAAAAAAAAATAAAACGAAATTTTTTCCGGAAATGCACGGTTGCCGCGCCCAGTTTCCGCCGGAGCCGCGGCAACCGTGCATTTCCGGAAAAATTTTCGTTTTATTTTTTTTTTTTGAATTTAAATTTTACAAACTAACCTCTTGTTCTTCACTTAAATTACCACCTTCTATTGACATTTTAGGTTGAATTTCTAAAAGAAATCAAAATTTTAGAGAGAGAAATTGAGAGGAGAGTGAGAGGAGAGAGAGAGAGAGTTTTAGAGAGAAGGTGAGTTGAATTTTATAAAGGGCAAAAACGTCTTTTGGGGGGGCGACATTAGTAAAAAGGGGGGCGTCAAATAGCAATACCCTTTAAATATTACATGACATCACAAATCATCTAAATCAACAAACGATGACGGAACATACAAAAAAAAAAGAAATTTGACTTTTGATTGGGTTATATTTAAGATTTGAAGAGAATAACTTACACCTCAAGACAAGAGGCACCTATTTGAATATTTAACATTGAAGCAAGGTAATGATGGTTCAATGGGCTCTCGATGAAGCCCCACCAAGATATTTTTGGAAAAAAAAAAAAGGACACTAAAATTATTCTAATTATTATTATCAGCGAAAAAGAAACCAGATGATGGAAAAAAAGGGAAAAGGGAAAAGGGAAAAGGGAAAAGGGAAAATGATACAAATATAGAATAGCTGTGAAAGCAAGTGAGAGCCCAAAGGATATGGTCGTATTTTGTATTTACCAAACAGCTTCTTTTCTTTTCTACTTGGTTGGAAGTTTGTTTTAGTCTCTCACTGCCCTTCACTTCACTCTACTCTGAGCTCCTTCTAGTCTTCAGTGTTGGATCCATCTTGTTGTATTCCAATTTCCAGGTAAATAAAGCTTTCTCATTGGGGTATTTTTTCCCTTGTTGCTTCTTCAATGTGCTCCCTTTTCAGTATGTATTTGGTCATCCCTTACTTTTAATTTTAGGGCATTTTAATTCTAATTCTAAACCCTCCTCTGGTGGGTTTTGCTTTTCTTGTATGCAGTTCCAGTTTGTTCTGACCATTCCTCCATCGCTTTTAACTCCCACTATTGGCTACGGTTCTGGGTTCATTCTAACATCTTTCCCATTTTCAAGTGGACACCATATGACTACATAAAATTGTCTTTGTATGCTTTCTTCTTTGCCCCCTTTCTGATTTATGCACTTGTAGTCTTTTGTTCTAATTCACAGTAGCTTTGTAGTGTAGGGCTCTGGGAATCTGTATTTTCTTGTATGAATGCTGCATGAGTTTTAGTTAGGAGGTGATTTTGTTCAAGGTACTGGAATTGTCAAGTTAAAAAAAAAAAAATGGAGGAAATACAGTCTCAGCAAGATAATTATAGGTCATCATCTTCATCAGCCAGTAGCCCTGCAACAAGTAGAGTGCCCTCAAGCAATTTTTTTTACTTGAGGAAACCTGGGTCTGTTAGACAACCAATATCGTTTGAGGACTCTCCGGATTGGGGTGACGAGACGGACATTGATGTGAGGGTAGATGAGGGAGCTGACTCAATCAATGCTGCGACGACACCCGGTTCTCCAACCCTGTCAAAGCTCAATAGCAGTTCGCTGCCTTCCCCACCTGTACCTGAAGCTGCATCCATTACAAGGAGAATAACGGGTGCCTCCATCATCTGGAAGGATTTGACTGTCACTATCAAAGGAAAACGCAACTACTCTGATAAAGTCATCAAAAGTTCTACTGGTTATGCATTGCCAGGAACAATGACTGTTATTATGGGTCCAGCCAAGTCTGGCAAGTCCACCCTACTAAGGGCTCTTGCAGGTACCAAATTTCCTTGCTTTTCTACACTTTTGACTGAATTTTCACGAGCTTCCTGCTAATTCATTCTTCCTCTATCTTGCCTTCTTAGGAAGACTGCCAAGTTCAGCTAGAATGTATGGCGAAGTATTCATCAATGGGAGAAAATTTACCTTACCATATGGGTCCTATGTGAGTACTTAGTATTCAGAATGTTTTTCACATCTTGGAGGTGGTTTTGATGATTGCTGGGTTATGACTTCGGGAAATTGCTATGTGGCTCAGACATTGTATCAAAGTTCTTATATGGCTGTCTAATTTCACAAATATCTATGTTTTCACCCCCACCCCCAAAATAGAAAAATGATTTGGAAGTTGTTGACTGGTCCCTTCCATTGGATTTTCGTGTATGAAGCTTTGATTTCCTAGTACTGCACTACAAATGAATCAATAAATTGGTAGCTTGACGGATTTGGGTGTGAGTGTACTATTGTCTGAGGCTTAGATAAAGTTTGTCCAATAAAACTACTATTTAACTGTATAGCAAGAGAGAGTCGACCATTGAACGTCATTTATGCATTTGATTTTGGATCTTGTACTCTGATATGTTGTCAGATATGCCATATAAAACATGAATAGTATTGACAATTTCCATTTTAGTCATAATACTAGATGTAGATAAGTTATACATTCATGCCAAATACACATGTTATGTCTCATGGTATCCTCTATGGGATGCAAAGCTTGAAGCATAGTGTCATTGGGAAACCGGATTACTTTGGCAAAGTTTTCAAGCAAGATGGTTGGAGGATTCTTTCTGTGCTCCATCATCCATGCGTTAGCCTCCCTGCTGTTACAGCCAAGTTTGCTGTTACTCTGAGTCTCTGACTATATTATCATTATTTTGTTATTTCCAGGGATATGTTGAAAGGGAAACTGCTCTGATTGGATCACTAACTGTTAAGGAGTTCCTTTATTATTCAGCATTGCTTCAGCTCCCTGGCTTCCTTTTCCAGAAAAGAAGTGTGGTGGAAGATGCAATCGTTTCAATGTCCTTGGGTGATTATGCAAATAAACTGATTGGTGGCCACTGCTACATGAAGGGTCTTCCTAGTGGTGAGAGAAGGCGTGTCAGCATTGCTAGAGAGCTCGTCATGAGACCACATATCCTATTTATAGATGAACCTCTTTATCATCTAGACAGGTGAGCTGCTGTATACATGCCTCTTGACTCACCTTTCCCATCTTGGGAGTGCACTGGACATTGGTTCCTTTTTGACAGCAATGTGATTTACTATTTTGTCTGTAATAAGGGTATCCTACAAGACAAGATTTTCTGGCCATCAGCTTGACATGTAGAAAAGCTATGACTATGTTTTGTGGTCTAGTTGTTTGCCTTCTGTTACTAACTTAGAATGATAGTGATGTAGGACGCTCAAAGAGCAATTCCCAATTTGAGAGAGAATCACAATTTTCTCAAAATTCAATTAAGTAATAATCAAATTCTACCTTATCCCTAATACACGAGTGATTTATAAAGCTTAGAGTCCTAACACGATAAGGAAAATTAGAATATATCAAATACTATAAAATGAAAATACTAACCTAATATTATCCTAATATCTTAGGAAACTAAATATCACTAATATATTGTTAAATCTCCTTATTTTGCTAATCCTAAAATATTGCTAAAAGTACCTATGAAAATACAATGGTTAAATGAAAAAGACCTCTAAATATATGAAAAGATACTGATATTTTAACCCATCCTCTACTCTGATCCTGCATCATTCTCACCCGGTTGGAAAAAACTCGGCCTCGAGTTTTGAAATGCAAAGGGGTTGGAAATAGCACTAGTAAAAGGGACCTGATTGCCTTGCACATATTCTGAGACTCCATGCTTAATATCTTCTCCAACAATAGGGACCTTGCAATTGTGGATGTAGGGTGTTGTCCTCAAAATAATAATATGGAATAAAACTTCCAATAGGCATAGTGATTGCTTGGTCCATGTTGAAATCTTCACTAGCCAATTCGTATTCACAAAGAAGGTTAGAGGAGGAGCTATCTGTCTGCTCCAACTCTTTGTGCCCTTGAACTAATTCTTGGCCCTGGGTATTACCCACTACAGCTCCTTCCATATCATCTTCAAGGATGTCGATTGGGCTGAACGTTCCCTCACTATGCTCTTCACCTATGCATAGATTGCAGTCACCAACTTCCTCATAACTTCAAATATTACTGTCCATACTCCATACCATGATGTTTTTCACCACGTGCAAGCTAGGGATGGCAATAAAACCTGAACATGCGGGGTACCTGCCTTCATACGACCCGGAAAAACGGATATGGGTATAAACTTTTAGAAAAAATGGGTAAGGGTAGGGTGAAATCAAAATGGGTACGAGTATGGGTACCCATCTGTACCCGACGCAACCTGAATACCCAAAAATAAAATAAAAAAACTAATTTTGATTACTAATTATTGGGTTCCAAATATGTGCTAATATTTAGGTTTATGGCTAATTTGTTGAGTATTGCGGATTAAACTTCCTGTATTTAAGCAAAAGAAACACAGTGACATGGTTGTGGTTCTTATTTGTTAAAATGAAGTGAAAATTGTAGTAGCTTTAGTGCTTCTGAAGTTTACTAATTGTTGAGTTTTGTGATGTGGTATAACTTTTATTTTGGCATGATTTGTTGCCTAATTTCATTATTTCTAATTGGAATCTTCATATGAGATTTTCTTTTGATGCTTAATCTTATCATACCCGAAAATAACCCATTAATTTGTACATATAGGTATAAAACAGGTTGTATAAGTTAATCGTTGATTATACCCGAATTATACCTGTTATACCCGTAGTACCCGGTGGGTAAGGGTAAGGGTACTCATATTTAGTACTTGCTAAATATGGTAAGGGTAAGGGGTAATGGTTTCGAAAATTAGTAGGGGTAAGGGTATGACTATACCCACCCTGAACCTCACCCATTGTCATCCCTAGTGCAAGCTCCTTGTTGGGAGCCTTTGAAGCTTCAGTTTCATCTATAATGTCCTCCTCAATATTGTTTGCTACACTCACATGTGTGTCAACAGCCTCGTGGTGCATTTCCTTTACTACATGGATCTCCTCTTGGGCAGATTTTCTTCGAAGAATATCACCTTTTGGGCCTGTTTGGAGTTGATAAAAGGAATGGAATGAATAAGAAACCGAGGTTTCTAATTCCTCCCTTTAATGCTTGGTGAGTGATTTTAGGAATGGAATTAGAAACCCTCAAGATTTCCAATCCCTCCCAAACAAGAGGAATTAGAACCCTCCCAATTTTGGGGGGTTTCAAATTGATTCCAGAGGGATTGATATACGTATTGGAAAAACAAAAATGAAAAATACAGTAAATTCCCGGCCACCCTCATCTCAGAACTCAACTGTGAACACATCTCCATCGACAGTATACGCCGGATCCAACAGACCATCGATGTCATCACTAGAACTATCGACTTTCTGCACGTTGCCGTCGACGATGATGCTCTCGGCGGCGTTGTTGTCACCACCTCCATTATTGTCCATCTTCTTTTCTCATTGTTTTTCTAATTCTCGGATAAAAATCCTTTGCAAGTAAGAAAAGTTGGGAAGGAAAACCCAAAGATTGAGCCAAAAATTAAGAAATAACCCAACTTATGATTTGCTATGAGGCACAAATGGAGGTGGGCATGGCGGTATAGAAGGAAGGAGGGGAAGCAAAGAAGAAAAGGTGGAGGGGATCAGGGGGAGGTTGGTGCTTTGACAATCAAATATGTTTTTAAGCTTTGTTTTTGTTTTTTGTTTTTTTTTTGTTTTTTTATGGCTAAGCTTTGATTTTTTTAGATAAAAGCAAAAGAAGAAATTCACTTTATCACATAATGAACTGCATTGCTTTCAAAAAAAAAAAACATAATGAATAGTATAATACAATAGTCATTATTATTATCGTCGTCATCATCATCATCAAAGAATAAGTAACTATTTATTTTTAATGTTTTGCTTTTTTTTATAAGGATTAACTAAAATAATTTTAGCATTATATTAACGATTAAATTAGTGAATTACAATATTATGGATGCAATCTACTATAGTATAAAACTATTTTGACATAAACTAAATTTGATTCCATTCCATGATTGCTAGCCAAACAAACTTCTTTCTTGATTGGAGTTTTGGTTTCATTCCAATTTCTCGCCAAACAACTTGAGTTTTGGGTTCTAATTCCATACCCATCCCCCTAGATTTCTAATTCCATACCCATTCCATCCCTAAATTCTCACCAAATATGCCTTAGATGCCTTGGCTCTACTGTCACAGACTGTATGAGCCTTGCTTGTAAAGGAGCTCATTGGTTTTATTGATAACTTTGAAGATGAAAACATATGATCTTGAGAGGTATACTGGCCTGGAATCAAAGGACCTTGAGGCGGTGTATATTCCCACATATGCGTAGGAGTATAACGCTTACAATCATAGAAAAATTCACTAGCCAAATAGAGATCCAACTCACAGCAATCCTCATAAATTTGACAACCTTGAAGCTTGCAAAAGGCATTTAGAGAATCTTCTTTGTAGAAAAAAAAAAAAAATTATAAATCACCCATGGTTCAAAATATAGTAATGGTGTTTACATCCCCATAAGGAGAGAAAACTCAGTAGAGAACATCCTTCGAAATAGGCCAAAGTCTGTTATGAATTTTCGCAAAAAGGGAACAATGGTGTTTATTGCTCCAACTCATTGTCACCGTAGATAAAACTGAACTCAACCAGCAAATAGCAACTTCATGTTTAGATCTCAAAGGCTACAAACTAGAAATCTGGAACCAAAAAGCAACTAACAGTAGCAATGGCGAAGAAGACACCCGAGTACGCACGCAAGCATAGCATTGAATCAGGCGAGAATTCCAGCCAGAAGTGGATCATCAAAGAGGATAAAGGCGCGGGAGAAGCAAACTGTTTCTGTTAAGGATTTGAAGGCTGAAGCTTTACATTGAATGAAGGATTTGAAGGCTGAAGCTTTAGATTGAATGAAGGATTTAAAGGCCAGAAGTGGATCAGCAAAGTTTGGGTTTACGCAAATTGGGAAATACTCAATTGAGACAAAAATGTTTGCAAATTTGCTCAATTGAATGGGGCTATGACTTGAAATTGGCTGAGAATTGAGCACAAGATTTCGAATTTGAGCAGGTTTCGCAATTTGAGACGGATTTTGGTGATTTATGGTGCAAAATTGGGGAAATTCGCAAATTAGGGTTTGCGAATTTGGGGCTTTTAGGTTTCCTGCAGGTCGGTGGCAGCGGCGGTGTCATGGTGGTCGTCGAATGGTGATGGCAGTTGAAGGGCGGTGGTCAGATGTAGGTGGGCGGTGGTCAGATGTAGGTGGGCGGTGGCAACAGCGGCAGTTTAGAGGCGGAGGGCAGTGATTAGGGTTTTGAATTTTCTTCTCTGTTCTAAATTGCTCCCCCCCCCCCCCTGTGGTTCTGACAGCATGCAAAGGAGGAAGAAAGATGATAAAATACAAGAAAGCATATGAATCGATCAAGACTCAAGAGAATATAAAGTACTTGGAAGTTTCTATATGACCTGCAGGGTAAACAACAGCATGTAAAAGCAAAGTTACCAGCATTGCTTATAGCCTCTCAGCCTTGTATGTCCATAATCTAAAAGTCTTAAATCAAGTGGGGCTAAAATTTTGTTTAATCCTAGAACCTAGAGGTTGTATTTTATCATCTATGTGATCCAAAAAGGCATTCTGAACAGAAAAGCACAATTCAACTTCTCTAAATTCGGGGAAACGCTATGACACCTGAAGATGTGTCCTCCTCAAGTGGTTGACAAGTTGGCAACCAACACCTCTCTTAGTCAGTAGTCTTGGGGTATGGATATTTTTGTTAGGCATCCTTCGTTCTGTGGCCAACACCTTCAATGGAAGAATTTTGGAACTTCCTCACATAATTGCTTCTTGAATTCTCTATCAATACCATGTGTCCTATACGGTCTTGGTGAATGCCCAAAACAAATACAGTTTCTGACGAATTCCCCATTTTAAAGATGCCCCATATTCCTAGCTCTAGATCTAAAAAGTTACACTGACACATGTGATTCCCTGGCTCAATTCCGTATTTCTCCTTGCAACATTTTCTATGAGAACTTCCAGGAGATTCTTTTCTGGCTGTTTATGAAGGAAATAGGTTATATATTTGCAAAGCTAAGTAGATCAAATGTATGGTTTGGTAGTTTTTGGACTGTTGAAGGTAACACTGGGGAAATGCAAATCATGGCACATTGGTTGATTGTGATAAATCATTGAGATTTTTATATCTTAGCCGGATGAAGTGACAACATCAACTTCAGGTTTACTTGACAAAATTGAGCCTCTATGGTGTCTGCATGATCCACTATAGTTTGAAATTTACTGTATAAAGTTTTCAATGCTCTATTGCTCTTCCCTTTGCAATGTTGGACCGTCATAGACTTCATTGCACATTCATCTAGAAAGACCTTAATAATGAATTGTGTTGGTGTTTATTATCATTGTAAACTGGCAATGCTTCAAGAGACTGAAAGGTTTTATCTTTTCAGCGTGTCTGCTCTTCTTATGATGGTTACATTGAAGAAGCTTGCAAGCACCGGATGCACCCTTATATTTACAATATACCAGAGCAGCACTGAAGTCTTTGGTCTTTTTGACCGGATTTGCCTATTATCAAATGGGAACACACTATTTTTTGGCGAGACTCTGGCTTGTTTGCAGGTATAGATCTGATAATTTGTAGTCAAGCTTCTTTAACTTCCATTTATCCCTGTGGTACTGTTTTTTCAAAAACAAAATTTCACCGACCAACTTACAGATTTTCATCTGAAGAAAGCTAATATATCACCTAAAACCTGAAAGCTACTTGTCATTTTTAACTTTCATTTGACTTGGTATTAATTCCTTTGACAAATGAAGCTCTTGTTTTGGGCCCTGTCATTTTGAATTGCTGGATCTAAGTGCAGAATTGTGGTACAAAGATGTCTCGTCTGGATTTTGTAGATAAAATTATGCATGAAAGTTGAATGACATAATCGTATTGTGTTTGCATCTTTTGTATATGGCTGCATCTCTTTTGGTGTTTCATTAACAATTAATTTTGTTTATCCAACAATTTTTTTTTCCTTAATGAGGTATGAAAATGAATTTCATGTAATATTATCTTCTTATGTATTTATAACAGTCTCCTACACCAATAAGATCTTGCTTGAGAAATTTTTTTTAAAAGTATATTTTTGACCTAACCAAAAATTATCTGATGTCACTCAATTATCCTTTTATGTGGATGAAGCACTTCTCCAATGCTGGATTTCCTTGCCCTATAATGCAAAGTCCTTCTGATCACTTCCTGCGAGCAATTAATACGGACTTTGACAGAATCATCGCAATGTGCAAAAACTTGCAGGTATATTGGTATTGCTTCAATCTTTTCAATACTTGCTGCTCAAACGTTCTGATTACAGAAAATAAGGGTGTACTTGAGCCTGATAGTCCCTAGATTAGGGGTGTAAAGGAGCCGAGCAGATCATGCCCGAGCCTCAGTTAGAAAAATGTTCGACTCGGAGCTCGCCGAGCTGGCCAAGTCAAGGCTCCGGTCGGGATCCGTTTACATTGGGCTTGGCTTGGCTTTTTTTTTTTGTATTTTAGATTTTCTGAATTCATAGCAAAATCAAGTAAAATTCTAGATATTTGTGCAACTAGAAAATAATGCTTTTTTGATGATAAGGGTGTAATCAAGCATAACATGAACATAAGTGCGTGAGTTTTAGCTAGAATATTAGGAAAATTTATTAAATATATGCTCTATTATTAAATTTTAGACATCTAAGTTAATTGAAAGTTTACCTATATTCATGGAACAAAGCCTACTTCCTACCTAATATACTTAACAAGCATAATCAAGCCCGAGCTGGAGCCCGAGCCCATTCCATCGACATCTGAGCCGAACTTTGGTCAAACCGAGCTTTGACCTATGTTACTCGGGCTCAGGTATGCGTGTCTATATTGGACACGGATGCGGGTGTCAAAATCTGCTGTTGTTAACAAATTTTGCATGTTTCCGTTGTAATTTTAAGTGCTGAGTGTCGTAAGGTCTGACACGGGTATGGCGGGAAAATGAAGAGTCGGAGTAACATAGGCTGCAACTGAGTCAAGCCTAGAGTGCTTGTGGACCTGGCTTGACTCTTTGCAACCCTATTCTAGATGGCCCCTAAAGTCTTATCCCTGTTTTAGTTGTCCCGGTATTTTACTAATTTAGCAAGTTGAACCTTACAGCCGCAGGAATTGATAGATTCTATTTGTATGCATTGTTTCTCTTGTCTCACCTCTGGGCTGAAGCCATAAATGAAATCTTACCATGAACAGGATGACAATGGGGACTTGTCATCAGTGAATATGGATACTGCTGTTGCAATTCGTACTCTTGAAGCAACTTATAAGTCATCTGCAGATGCAGCTGCTGTTGAGGCAATGATTCTGAAGCTCACTGAAAAGGTATGCTGCTGCTGTCTGCTCTAGCTGGTTCTTAAGTTTATATAAGAAGCAGCAAGATCCAAATCAAACACCCCAAAAATCATGCTGTAAAACGGGGTGTTGTGTGTGTGTGTGTGTTTGTTTTCTCTCTCTTTTTTTTTTTTTTTTGGGGGGGGGGGGGGGGGGGGTTCTGACTAAGCAGGAATTAAAATTAAGAGAAGCTGGTTCCAGCTGACCCAAGATTTTAAAATCATTCACTACATATTAGTCCATGGAAAAGAAGTGGAGGTTTAGTGAGGCATTTTGCTTTAGTTTGTTACACTATAAGCTGAGAAAACAATTCCTATTCTAGACTGTGGACTAGTTATTTTAGAGGCTGGATTAATCACGTTATAAAAAATACAAAGATTGGTCTAGTCTTGTGGTAGATTCAGTTCCCTCTCCCCACACCGACGCCCACACCCGCCACCCTTCAAAAAATAAAGAAAATCAGTTCCTATTTTTCTGCATGGGATTTACTGTGCTTTTTTAAGAAGCCTAAGGTGAACTAAATATATTAAGAACAAGATATGCTAAACAACAAAGCATTGGCTGTGGCTGCCTCAGTTAAGAACAACATATGCTAAACAACAAAGTTTACAGAAAGTGTATTCTTTGCAGTGAGGTAGTTCAAAAAGCTGCTGAAGAACATTATATGCACATTTCATACAGTCCAAACCAAAGTCAACATAGTGGGTTGTATATGATCAGCCACCCTCATGACATGACAAGCCCTTGCACATATGGATATGACTTTGCCTTCCTCCAACCTATACTTGTTTAGTATTCAGCGTGATGTTCTGATCCTATGACAGGATGGATGATATTGAAACCTTGACTCTACTTTATGTTAGTCTGCGAGTTACAATATTTTATTTTATTTTACTTTTGATTTGCTTTTGTCCATGACTTTGTCTTCAGGAAGGCCCTCCCATTAAAAGTAAAGGAAAGGCTAGCAAGGCTACTAGGATTGCAGTCTTGACCTGGAGATCACTATTGATCATGTCAAGAGAATGGAAATATTTCTGGCTTCGACTGGTCCTGTATATGTTTTTGGCACTTTCTATTGGTACTCTATTTTCAGGCTTGGGGCATTCTTTGTCTTCTGTTGTGGTAAGTTGCTGCAAGAGGTGTTTCGTTTTTCTTCTTAGTAGTTGTTTATTCGTTTTTGTAATTGTGGTGGGAACTGGGTTGTTGATTATTGAACAACAAGGTATCTGCACTTTGTGATGGCACTTGCCTTCTACAAATCTGTTCAAATTTTTTTGTCAGAATCTGTGGACAAGGTCTCTGTGCCTTTGAACTCCATTTGCTCATGCATACAACGTTTTGGAAGTTTCAAGAGTAGCAGCTTTCTATTGTTTCTTTATGTGAAGCCTTCTGAAGTTACAAGTTTAGTTTATACTCCATATACTTTGAGATTTGAAGACACATCTGGTTTCATTTTTCTTCACGATTGGGTCAAGTATAATATCATCTGTTGTCAAGGCTTTTAAAAAGTGCGAAGCTGGTTAATGAAATAATCTCCCTGAAGTTATTCTCTGATCTCCCTAATCTGAAAACTCAGCAAACCCTCCTGCACCCCCACCCCCAGATCCTGTGTTCTCTGTATTTTATAATACATCTTATGCCTCTGAGGAAGATATTGTTACTTGATATTTTTTTGCACCTTCCTCAAATACTTCTTTTCGTTAGCACTGACATTGGGGTGGGTATTTGAGAGACATCAGGCATGACATTAGGGCAGGAAGAGAAGGAGGGGGGGGGGGGGTTGCCCTCTGCCAGAGCTGCTGGAAAAGCCCATGCCAAGGGAGATATGGTTGAGGGTTAGTGCAGGAAGAAAGGACATAGAGGTCTATGATCGGCTTGATTCTATAGGAATTCAGATGCTGGCAGTGTAGCTTTTTTTTCTTGTTTGTCTTTTCAGATGTTTGGGATTTTTATTTCTTTTTGTTTTTTTTTGGGGGGGGGGGGGGGGAGGACTATTCTGGCCATACACTTAAACTAAAATGCGAGATGTTAAATCCTTTAGGAGCTAAAACTATTTGATATATATGGGCTGTTAATACTTTGACAATTTCTTTGGGCATGTCAAGGGATATATTCTTAGATGGAGCTGAAATAGGAAGCTGAGCATTAATGGATCATTGGTACTTGTGGTGTCTTTAGGCGCTATTTGATTCTTGGAAAATAAAGTGGGAAGAAACTTTTCCGTCCTTACTAATCGTGTTTAAAAAAACTCCTTCCTACCAATTCCTCACTTCACTTTCTTCATCCCTGATCCTCCCTTATCTTATTTCATTTTCCTCCCACTTCCCTCTAGTTTTGGTAGGAAGGTTTTGTTCAAATATTCGTCTTCAAGCCCATTTTTTCCAATTTTCTTTAAGCCAAATGAAATGTCTTTTTTCAATTTTTTTTCCTTTCTATCTTATTTTCCAAGGATCAATTAGAGCCTTAAGTAATTATTGATTGGATGCCTATATAGATACAATATATTTAGCATGGACTGGGTATGTTTTGTTATATTTGCTAGCAAGACTTGCGTTGAGGGTTGGAAAAATCCGGGTTCGGGTAATTGTGAGTCCGGTCAAATGGGCCATTTGGTCAAAAACTTATTATCCGGACCCTGTTTGATAAGCAATTTGGACACTGAGACCATACTCGAACCCGGGAAAAAAATTGAGAATTGATAGAGAGGAAACACCGTAAAGATCAATTAACAAGGTTTTGGGCCAATACATTAATAAAAGAACTGCTTACTTATGCCTATATTTAAGATAGATGGAAGTTAGGAATTAACTTATTTAATTGAGTCGATCCACTAAGGTATTGAGCGGCGGTGTAGGATCAGATCCCAAAGATGGTAAGTCTTTTCTTTTTTACTTATGGAAAGCCTTTTTCAAAGATTCTATATAAGTTTAGATATGAAAAAATTTCGATATGAAACCGAGATAGTTGCCTTGCAGAAAATAGTAACGAGCGCAGTAAATACCTAATGTATGCTTTATTCTTCCGCAGGTGGGAGAAAAGATAAAATTGATAATGAAAGTTTGAAACTCATGTGATTAACCTCTTTTGGTTACCCCGAGCAGTGGGATAGATCTATAAGAAATCTCATTCCGTTTTTCGTTGTTCTCGACCCTGCTTCACCTTAATTGTTATTTGAACAAGTAAAAGTTATGTCTTGGTCCGAGTGGGGATAGCATCTCTTCTGCATGTCCATGGAGTTTTGAAAAATCCAAACATCTCAGAGATAGATAGAGAGGTAGGAATTTCTCGAGCGAACCGCACTCCTTTGTATACGTCAGGAGTGCATTGATGAGAAGGGGCTGGGGAAAGCTTGAACCCAATTTCTACAGTGATGAATATAAGCGCAATTGAAATTCCCGGGGAGTTATACATTTGTGTATTGATAAGACCATTCAGTATTTCTCGAAGCTCGATCTCTCCCCCGGATGAACCATATAGCCAAGAGAAACCATGTATGACAATATATGTGAGCTAGTATGACTTATGCGAACTTTTGGATAGCATGACTTTCGCTAATTATCTAAGCATTAAGCATGCTACTTGCATGAAAAGGCACTAGCATGGCTGACTCCAAAGCGCAGAACATGCTTATTGCATGTCGTATGCACTCTTAAAAGAAAGCAATTAAACATAAAAACACGGAAGATACCAGTAGTAATTCGAGTATTAATTTGTAGGAGTGGAATAAAACAGGAATATAGTTAGTAAAGAAGTTGACGGAGGAAAAGGAGGAGGAATAGGAGAGAAGAACTAGGAAGAAGAAGAAGAAAAAAAAGGAGAGGGAGCCAGCAGCCAAAAAATAAAAGAAAAGGGAAGTGCAAATCAGAAGAATAAGTAGAGGAAGCAAAATAATAAATTCGAGTGCCTATTACAAAAAGCATATCACACTAGCAGAGGAAGCAACACAGGGATGTAGTTAACATAGATGTACCTTTGCAGGGGTTTGTTCCGTGGACGTGTTCCCTTCTAGTCTCTTACATCACTTTATTTATGTGCAACTAACAACGTACTAGAATTAGGTATGTGCCCTTTTCTAGTCAATCATTGAGGGTTGATCTGCATAGACTCGTATCTTTTTTAGTATACCTGCCTTCTCAGAATGAGAACACATTAGAGTATCGGGGGAGCTGTAGTGTACCCGTGTCGGATCCTCTGATATCCAGACATGGTACGACACTCGACGCTTCAAATTACAATATAAGCATGTAAAATTTGTTAAAAAATAGCCGAGTCTGGCACCCATATTTATGTATGATATGGATATGCGTACCCAAGTACGAGTAACATAGTTCAGTGTACATGTTCCTATTCCTCTTCCCCCTGATCACAATATCTCCAGTTTTCTCTTTTATTACCCAACACCACTTGAATGAAAAGATGACTAGGTTTCCCTTATTAAATATACTTAAGCCACGCATAGCAAATTATGTTGTAGACCATCTACTAGGTAGACGTTATTTATGGAATGGGAGAGGGACTTACCAATATTACTTATACACACAATTGTACCTTCCTTGCCATAACTACACTCATTCTGTTATAGGCTTTGAGTGCGGAAATTTGATATTATCCCTAGCAGCCACTGCCAACATACCAGTCTGGACTACTTCCTCTCACTCTAACGTGCAAAAACAAGCTAAGTGTTAGCCTTGTAACCTAGATCCACTTGTAATGACCTTTTCGATCACGATTATGACAAATATTTGTAATGACCTTTTCATCTGGTTCTGGTCTGGTTAGTGAATCTAGTCCTAGTGTTGGTCTTCTTTGTAGCCAATTCAAAGGATCAGAAGCATGGCTCAATTTTTTAACATATTTAAGGTAAGTTTTAGTTTCATGGAGTTTCTTCTTTAAACAGTCACACTTACTCCTTATCCAAATTTCCTTTAGGATCTAAGATCACAATGTTATCCTCTTCATGTTGGGTGATGAGTTCCTTATTGTTTTTGGCTAATTGTTCCCTGAGTGTGTGAAGGTCAAGCTTTAGGTCAACTCTCTTATCTACATCATTGTCTCTTTCTACCCTAAGAGCATCATTGGCCTGTTGTAGCCTTTCACTATGAGCATCATTGCCTAGTTGTGGACTTGAATATTAGAGTTTAGAAAAGTAATTGATTTGGTTTAGGATTAGGAAACCGTGTCTCCATGTCCTTGTCAACCACGTCAAATATCTTCCATAAAAACTCCAAATATATTTTCCAACTCATATTAGGAGAATTACCTTAACCGATGAAAGTTGGTAAATATATTTCCATTACTTCTGAAATTATTCAATCTTTCAACCTTGGATATCAGATTTCTGAACTTGTACTCATGAGACAGTTCCTACTAAGTGTTCCTTCAGTTGTATACATTTCAGTATAATATTAAATCAGAGTTTGCTTCAGTTAGAGTGTTTACAATGAATCTAGTAAAGATAGTAAAACTACTTTAACACATGAATCACAAATAGACTCAAACTCAGATAAGGCGTTAATTTCTTCTTGATCATTAATCTTTTAGCATAAGTTCCACTTGCATCCTCATAGTTACGAACATCTTCAGATCTTTTGACTTTCAAGCTTTGGTCTTCTCCCGTTCAGACATCAGTTCCTCTTAGTACAGTAGCAAGGATCACATTGTCACAAATCATTTGTTAACGACCACTTGGATCTGGATCAATGTTCTTGTCTCAAAGCATCTATGCATGCATCCATCCCATTCATGGCTGTAGCTTCATGCATATTATTAACCATAGTTACTGGGAATGCTAGCCCTACCATTGACCCGTGTTTTGGAACGTGCGTTCCAAAACGTGGGTCATTTTCGTATTGGAACGAGGATTTGGGCATTCCGAGCGATCTGCTTTCAAGAGGATTAGGGATGAGAAAATTGGAGAAAGTAACTCAAAAATCTAGAACTCAATTGAATCATTACCCGAATTAATGAATTGTTGATATTCCAGATTTGAACTTTTAGACTTATGAAGTAGCTGTGCTTCACTGAAGAATCAGTCCATTTGAATCTTCCAGCAGTCCAGCACAAACAAAACCTGGAATTTTCCTGACCTGAACTTTTGCAAGAAACCATGGAGGTTTCGTCCAGTCTTCCAGACTCCAGAAATTAGGCGAGATGGAGAAGAAGTGAGGGAACAGAGCAATGAGTTCATCGAGAGAGAAACAGAAAGTGTGTGTGAGAGAGTGGAAAACAAATAACTGACCTTTAAAGGATGGGAAGGAAAGCGCCACATATTTATTTTAGGAAAATTAGATTCTAATAATCCCTTCTTTCAAGTGGTCCAAAAAAAAAAAATTGTATTTTGGTGTGACACCATCGAGGAGTAAATTACATTTACCCTACTTGAGATTTGCGGTAATAATTTTTACACATCCCACATTTGTGAAATAATTTTTACTTTACTTCACAATAGCTCTAAGTGTTTTATATCCAACCTGAAGTTTGACGTAATAATTATTACACACCCCACTTTTGTTAAAAAATTTTTACCTTACCTCACATAAATTGTAAGTGATTTTTACCCAACTTAAGGTTTGTTGTAAGTGTTATTGCAACATTACAACATAACTAGGATGTCATAACTTAACAGACCGATCCATATTGTATTGAACGCAAAAAATTTTCGTGCGACCGATAACTTATATAATGAAGCGTTTAGCTAGGAGTAGGGGTATTCTTTACTTATCACTTTTTTTTTTTTTTTTTTACTGTGAATAACTTAAATCATGATGTATGAATCAATAACTACCTATGTATGGGTAGATTCACATTTTGGTGGAAATCGACAACTGCGAAAGGGTTTAGGATTGATCTACATGATCGGCAGGGAGAAATGAGAGGTTAAGGAAAGTTTAATGGATCATAGATGATGGAGACTAAAATTTCTTGTAGATTACTTCCTGTTTGGTTCCTAGGATGACATTTCATGACATTCAAATGTTGTTTTGGATTCTGGATCTTCAGTAGCAAAGGTGGAAATCGAAGATCTAGATTTTCAGTAACACTTATTGCCATAACAAGTTAAGTAAAAATCAATTACAACTATTGTGAGGTAGGGTAAAAATTATTTCACAAAAGTGGTTTGTATAATAATTATTACTACAAACCTCGGGTAGGATAAAAAACACTCAGAGCTTATGTGAGGTAAGGTAAAAATTATTTCACAAATGTGGAGTGTGTAAAAATTATTACAGCAAATCTCAGGTAGGGTAAATGTAATTGACTCCACCATCGAGTGTATACCCTAAATATCATAGATTTTGACTTGCATTTGATTCAAAACTTAGCATAACACTTCCCCACGTTTTTTAATGAATTTACAATGTTTGTCCCGGTTTTTTTTTTTTTTCGATTTCATACGATTTTTTTCAGTTTTATTCTTTTAAAAAATCATAATAATTGCTCAGATTCTCAAAAACATAATTTAAAAATTCTTTTAGTAACTACACTTCATAACTTTTTTTGGGACTGGAATAAAAAAAATAAAAACAATATGGGGCAGGAATGAAAAAAATAAAAAAAAAAATGTGGAGGTAGATTTGGTACCACTAGAGTACAATGTTCTGATTTATAGGACCATCAGAATACACAAAAAATGTATGGACCACTAGCATACAAAAGTTGAAAGTAGGGATTATTAGAATCCAATTTTCCATCATTTTATTGGGAGTTGTTGGCCTTTAGAAGAGAAGAAAAGTGAACATAACATTCTGTTTTCTTTTTCTTTTTTTTTAATGACATACCATTTCAAGTACAAGGTTCTATTAAATAAAGATTTCCAGAAAATATTGAAAATCTTTGGTAAATTGTAATATCTTATTTATAGTAAAGTGGAGAATAGTCTAATAAATTGTACTATGGTTCTTAGTTTTGCATGTAGAGGCACATCTTTAAAAAAACACAGATCATGATCCTACTGTAATTAAGCAGTTTCACAATGATAATGTGCTAAAGCAATTTCACGGATGTCCGTTCTGAACAATATTCTTCTTATGTTTTCAAATATTTGTTAGAACGCAAATTATTGATCATTATTTTATTCATTTTTGCTCTTTGTTTCTTGACCCGCAGGCTAGAGTTGCTGCTGTATTTGCATTTGTTTCATTAATATCGCTCCTAAGCATTGCTGGAGTACAATCACATCTGAAAGAAATCAAGGTCAGTCAGCATTCTTTAATTTCTGGATTCTAATTGTCCATTAGGGCATTGTCATTATTTTAAACTTTGTTCGTCTAATTCTTCTCCAACTGATGGTATATTATTTAGGATAGGTAGAACACACTTTCTCATTTTTTCTTCTCATCGAATGTCTTTGGACAGTTAATTACTTGATTGTTCTACAGATATATACATGTGAAGAATCGAACGAGCATTCGGGAGCGTTTGTTTTTCTTCTTGGGCAACTGCTTTCCAGTATCCCTTTTCTGTTCCTGATTTCCATCTCATCAAGTCTAATTTTCTATTTTCTGGTTGGGCTACAAGATGAGTTCAGCCTGTTGATGTACTTCGTGTTGAACCTCTTTATGTGCCTCCTCGTAAGTGAAGGCTTACTGCTGACCGTTGCATCCATACAACTAGATGTCTTCTGGAGCAATTTGACCCTAGTCATTGTACATGTGAGTTGCACTGCACTTAATTCTTAGTATAAATTTTACTTATCTAAAAAAAAAAAAAAACTGTTAGTATAAATCAAATGTCTCCCACTGTCCTACATTTACCCAATTATTTCCATTTTTATGGACATTAAATCCAACATAATCTGTCCACAGCAAAGAAAAATTATCATCTAGTTTTGGTGTACATATCAAGGAATCTTTTAGCTACTTGGACATCTCATCTTATTGTTTATTTTTACAAAGAAAAGAAGTGAGGAGTGCTGAAACATGGGACTTCAAGTCATCGTCCCCTCATTGTGATGCTAGGGTTTGTTTCCTGTCATCAATTTTGCTTCCATGAAAGTTGATCAACTGTGGGAAAAGGATGGTAAGAATAGGCAAGATGTGTTGGACATCTGTTTAAATTAGCCGTAGTATGTGAAGTTTTTGTGGCACAGTCTGCTGTCTGGACTTCTGCGTCATGCTGTCTTTGAATTAGCTTGGATAATAGAGGATCAAGGGAAATTAGCTTTGTTTAAATGTACCTAGTTTAGTTCCCTCTGATAAAGTTGGAAACCGTTGCTTTTAACAATTTAACCTGAAGTGGGTTGACACCCACCTTCATACGATTTAAGGACAAGCGGTTGTGTTTGAATCATCTATGTGGTGCCTAGGCAAGACCCTAGAGTATGGATTTTGGATTTGAATTATATGAAGATTTGCTTCTTACGTAGGTTCACCACATTGTTATCTAATACTTTGCTGTTGCTATACCTTCAACGGTTGTTGATTAGTGTTGGGATATCAATCATAGCTTTTGATTAGGTGCCTTATGATAATATGATGCCTTATGATGAAAGTCCCGCTATACACACCATAACAAATGATTTCTTGTAGGTTGGGAGGAATTGGATAATGAGTCACCTAGATATTCCTTATTGCGCATACTGATCTTTGGATATGTTACAGCAGATAGAAATAAGCAGGTTTGTGATAAGGTAAAACACAACCCTGAATGTCTTTGTACCTCTAGATGATGAGTGAGGATGTTGGCTTCTAGGGACGTAGTTGAGTTTGTTGGTGGTTTTCTCAGGCAGGATAGGTCTTCACTGGATTTCTAGTTTTGGCCAGTGACAGTGTTAGAGCACAAAGGCAGAAGACTAGTATGCCTATCTCAAAGTTTCGGGCCTTCTAACCCACAACATGCCTTACAACTTGGAATATGTAGCCATTAAGGTTTGAAAATTTAATCCTGAGGAATGGAAAGCCATAACCCAAGCAGCTCAACCCAGTTGGCTTGTCAGTAATTGCAGCTTTGTTTGAAGCATGCTTTATCCAATTCTTCGCTTTGGCAAAGAAAAAAGAAAAAAGGGCTTCAGTTACTGGTGAGCTGTTACGTTAAGTCTTAAACGACCAAGTTATACATATCATAGATGACAAAGATATCCAAATTGGGCTGATGATGTCAGTTCACTTTCAGAACCTAGCATTGCAACATTTTTGAAGGCTAATCCTATTATCCTAATGTCTTAGCGTATCAATTTACTGCTTGATTTACTATTTCTAGTTGCATATGGAATCTGTTTTATAATTGAATCTGATATGTCAAGTTAGCCCTTATGGCTGGTTAGAAACTTTGTACCTTCCTAAAATCTACAAAACCCTGCCCAATGGGTATGGATATGGGTACAAAAACCGAAAAAAAAAAAGAAAAGGTATAGAGGCAGCTATTGATAAGATGGGTATGGGTAATGATTGTGTAAGCTTAGCACTTATGCTATAATGGGTATGGATAGCGAGCGTGGGTATGGATGGCTGTAGTTTGATCCTTGGTTTAGACTGATGTTTTCTAGTTAGAACTTACGGGGAATCAGATATACTACTGATAAAATCAATAATTGATTGCAATGCAATATGATACCAACTGAGTTAAATTTTGGATTCAGACTGTGATGATACTATCAGCTGGCTACTTGAGAATCCGCAGCGATATGCCGGGGCCATTATGGACTTATCCATTGTCATATGTTGCCTTCCACACTTACGCTATCCAGGTGAGTGAAACTATTTATTAACGGCTGTCATGCCATGAATGCATTACTGTACTGTAGATTATAAGAGTTGACAAGGCTCGTTATTGACCGACTTTCAGGGGCTGTTGGAAAATGAATACCTGGGCACAAATTTTGCAGTGGGCCAGGTCAGGGAAATATCCGGTTATCAGGCTGTCAGCAGCGCCTACCAAATCTCCCCCAGCAATGCCTCCAAGTGGAATAACTTGTTGGTGCTCTTTCTTATGGCACTTGGCTATCGCTTCTTTGCATTCATTTTGCTCACTTTTCATGTGGGGACCACCTTCTGTAGCCGAAAAACCTTCCCATGTCGTTGTAATGCAACTAGAGATGAATAGACAGGGCCAAAGGTTATTCCCTCTGATGTATACTCTGCAGATGCTTACACCATCTTAACTTCCAGGTTCAATCCTGATTCTATTTATTTTTTGATATTTGGGCAAGTAGTCCCAATTTTGTAGGTCCTCCTTTGTTCTGATGCCTAATCACTAGAGGAATTCCATGTTTTAGTTGTGTAATATTATGTTACTGTTAAAACTTTATTTCTTACTGTTATTGATGTATTTTTTTGTTTTAGTTGCGGTTTCTATTCTTGTTATAAAATGTTTGTTCATGTGATAGCCAAGCGGCTGACTTGGAATCCCCGACAGTATTTCCTTTGTTGGAGTGTCGAGTATGTAAATAGCTCGAGTAATCTGTAAAATTTGCGGTTTTGTAGTTGGTGGCTGTTTCTTGTTTGGTTCATTCCTTGTCTGTCCCTCTCAGTTTCATACAAAATATTTGTATTAAGGGCTGTCTTTTCATAATCATTGATAGGCTACTGTAGCCTGGATGGCATTCAATAAGTTTTCTTTTCTACCGTTAGGATGTTTGCTGTGGTACTGGTTCGTGTATTGCATTTGAAGCATTCACATATAGTTCTTTTTGGGTAAAGGAGGTAATTAAGTGGAAATAAGAGACAATAAAAGACACTTAATCAACCGGTTTGATGACCGGTTCAGTTATGACAACATAGTATTTAGGTCGAGAGATTAAAAAAAATAATAAACATAAAATCCTAGGGTCAGTCGCAACGTCATTTAGGTAGAGAGATAAATAAAATATAAAAAGTGTCATCTAATATGGATGTTTTTCATGTTTAAAGTGTTACATCTCTATAAATGATACAAAATAAACTAAAACCGAACTCAATGACCACACGTCATAGTATATAATGAGCCACACACTCGACGTACAATATAGATACATAAAACAATCCAATGCATGCCTTGAACTTATGAAGACATAAATTGAAAACAATCCAATAATGAACACACTTTTAGCTTTTCATTTTCTGAATGTACCTGGAAGGGAAAGAGGGAAATCAACAAACTACAACCCACTGGGTAACTTGTACCTTGAAACAATTATTAAGATTCAAACAACTTAAAATACAAAGTCACCTTAATTTTGTATTCACCCAAGTGCAACATCATAAAGATGCATCTCTTGGTTGCTTAATAAGTTGTCAAGTAGATAGCTAGGTCTAAGGTTTCCATTCATATATCTACATGTCTGATGTGACCAATTCATGTAATTGCCTATCTCTAGGTTCAACTAATGCGCAAAGGGATGCTTTTTTTAATCATGAAATGTTTAGGAAGCTCTCATAGTAGTACCTCAAGTCATTTGGCATTCTAAAAGCTGAGAACCCTTTTAAAATCTAAAATGGGCAAACAAGCAGTCACGCTTAACCCGCACTTAGCATTTGAAGTGGACAGTCAAAACAAGATTCACATGCAAGGAACAAATCCAATTAAGGGACACATCTAGAGGACTTAAATATTGCACATTTAGTAACAAAACTAGTTCTTTAATTAAATTACAAGACCTTTTCAAACTTGGTTTCTACATATTCGAATGTAATTCATAAACTTAGTAACTTTCAAGTAGAACAACATTCAACCCTTTCAAGACCTTTTAAAATCTTTATAAAAATCAAGAAAATGGAACACCTTCAATGCTTAAAGAGTAAGTTACACATTGAAATAAGTAACGACGGTTGATCAAAATGTCTTTTACAGCCATCCACTACCATGGTGTAAAAATGTTTACAAATTTGGCCTTTTCATGTTCTTCTTCCCATCACCATCTCTCTAAGGACATTTTCATTTAATTATCTAGCTTCTACAACTTAAAAAATAACTTTCCCTTTGCTTGCTTTTCATTTGTAGTAGATCCAATGAATCAAGAAACCCTCACTTTTGTCATTTTCGTCTTTCTTCTTCTCGACCCTTTCTCACTCTTTCTTTTTACTTTAAGATTGTCAAAAGGGGTTGTAGATTTTAAAAGTTATCGTTTAGGGAATTGTTTTGTAGTGCTACTTGAATTGGGAATCGAGTGATTTTTTAAATCCTTAAACAAAGACATTAGTTAGGAAAATACTAACAATTCTTAAGAATTATAAGTTTGTAAATCCAATTTAGAAATTCAACAACTTCGAACAGGTGACCAAGACTACTAACCAAAGAATCAATATGAGAGACAAATGGGTTGATAGACGGCTAGCCAACGTTCACGAGGTCAAGCCAGTGGTCCACTTCGATTCAACTCTTTTGTATTTATTCTTTGGTTGATAGTATCCGTTACCAATTCAAATTTCGTGAAAGAGGACTTTTCAAGGTCTACAGATAGGCGACTCTATTGGGAACTTAAACTTAAAATGAGGGTAAAACTTGAAAAAAGAATTACATTTTGTGATTTTGTAAAAGGGAGAAATTAATTTATTTCACATTTTTACTATTTTAGGCATACTACATACTAGCCTACTCCCAGGTCTTATGGTAGGCGAGTACAAAAGGGATGGTTTGGGTTTTAAACATAGGATTACCTTCGAGGGGGGCAATCACTTCTTGTGGGATGCATTTATACCACCAAGTATTTGATCTCTCCTTTCACATATGTAATACTCTAAGACTTTCTTGAAGTCAAAGAGAAATACCTCCACTCTTTTCTTATAAATTCTATGTAGGGAAAGTATACTGAGGGCAAGTACATGTGGTACCTTTATCTTATCCATCCTAGTAAACCATAAACTTAAAGCCTTGGTTAGGTTTACCCTTTCAGATGCATGCTATGTGAATTCATGCCTAATTGTAATTAAAATCGAGTCAGTGTGTGGTCCAATCATTCGGGGGTCGTTCTAGAATCACACGGGTCAACCCACAAACCTTGACGTTCATAGTTCTACCCAAAGATTCAACCAACTCCAAACTCGGTTTCGTAATACAATCCAACCACTCTAGTACAACTAACAATTTCAGACATAAATTCATTAATCAAAGTCTACTAATTAAACTTGAAACTTAACAGTTGTTAATAGGAAACAGAGATACCCACTTTGATTCAAGTAATGGGTGAGATGGGAGGGGAGGTAATGAATGCTGCCTAAGGAGGACTACTCAACAAAGAAGAGATATCATTAGGATGTGAAATGAAACTAGGCGAGGGCAAGGGGCACATGGGGTGACTAGGTTGACAACACTGGTGACTATAAGGTTAAGAGGAACGGCAATGCGGGACTGAAGATGAGGGGGAATGGGTGTTATTGGGTATGGAAATATATATTCATGAAACTGAACATGACGATTAACAAGCACACGAACAGTAGAGGGATCAAGACATCAGTAGCCCTTATAATTTGGAGCATATCCAATGAAGACACCGAGTAGAACAACGAGAAAGTTTGTTTTGAGGAGCAAGCAAAGTGGGAAAACATTTGTAACCCAAAGTGCGAAGAAAGGAATAATCTAGAGGTTTAAGAAAATGTCTTTCAAAGAGGGATAGGTGATCCAAAACCAGTGTAGGAAGGCAATTGACAATATAAGTCGAGGCATAAGCAACATCCACCCAAATTTGAGATGGTGTTTACCTGGAGAAGCAAAGTGCTAGTCATTTCAATTATATGTCGATGCTTGCACTCAACTACACCGTTTTGTTTGGGAGTATAAGGGCGAGATTTTCGAAATACAATCCCACAAGTTTGAAAATGATTTTGCAAAGATGTGTTATCAAATTTACCACCTACATCACTTTGAAAAAATTTGATGGTTTTATTGAAAAGGTTTTGCATAAATGTTTGAAAAGCAACAAATATAGAAAATAAACCTCTAACTTACTCTTCATACGGTAAATCCAATTGTACCTAGATCATCCACAAAACAAACATAATAGTGATGGCCAAGATTGGAAGTACCGTTGGACTGCCAAACATCAGAGGGGATCAAATATAACGGTGTGCTAAGACAATGCTCCACAGTAGTAAATGACAACTTACGATGATGACAATTATTGTAAAATTTGTACACAATGGAAATAAACGATCTATGTCAAAGTAATGCTAGAACACGAGATCCACAATGACCTAATCTATAGTGTCAGACATCACCCGACACTCAAACAGACACAAAAGCAGCATGGAGGGAGGGACCAATGCAGTAGATGTCGTGGTAACTGGTGCCTTTCAAAAGTGTTGTACCCATTGTTTTGTCCTTAACATGCACAGAAGAAGAATCAAAATTAACCATGCAATCATTATCCTGACACAACTTGTGAACTGAGAGTAGATTATATTTTAGATCAGGGACATGCAGGGTATTTTTCAGATGTAATGCTTTAGAAGAGCTAGGAAATACACTTTGTCCAATATGTTGTATGGCCAACTTGGTACGATTACCAACAAGAACAGAATCGGGACCATTGTAAGGCGTTTTAGAGACAAGAGTACCTTCTGATGATGTTGTAGGAGGAAAAAGTTAGTCGACAAATGAAAAAATGATACAAGGAAAATAAATTGATTTTTATTGACCAATCACAAATTGTCACGTGCCAAGTTAACTTTGGAGGACCCATTTTGTCCAAATTAAATTTCAACCAACCACAAGATGACAAGTGTTAGATATGATGTAGAAAATAATAATTGCTTCTTTATTTAAAATTAAAAGAATAATTAATTAATTTAGGTCCAGGCGCAAAGCCCAACTCAAAGCCTAGGCGTCTACAGTCTATAAGCTAAGTAGGGGTCATCCCCCTTATTTTCAGACCACTGGCATTTTGACACTTTGCGCTTTGCATTCTGCACGCCAGATTCGACATTCGACATTCGACATCCAGCGGCTTCAAAAGATCAAACTGCAAGTAGCCTCCAGGTACCAAGCATCAAGGATCAAGGTCTACAAAAGCTTCTAATCTTCAGCGCGTCAAGATCAAGAACTACGACAGACTCCCTCGGCTAGACTCACATTCAAGACTCAACAACGGCTAACGTCTAGAGTCTCCAGAAGACCAAACTACCAACACACTCCAGCTACCAAGCGATAGAGATCAATGTTGGCCAACAACTTCTGTTAGACCTACGTTTAAGATTGCAGTCAGTTTCTTGACCTGGTTCATCGATCGAGACCAAACACTTAAGCCCTTGTATGTAAGAAACTAAAGAACTACAACCAACAATTAACCAGCAAATGATTAAACTTCGAGCAGCCTCCAACTACCAAGCACTAAGGGGATCAACTCTCAAGACCTTCAACTCAATAAATACTACAAGTGTCCTCCAGCTAGACCTGCATTTGAGATAGAGATCAAGCGTCTGTGCCCTCGACTCATCCAAGTTTCAGGAGATCGAATAATAGAATTACTTTATTGTATTTATTACAAATATTTATAAATTAATACAATTAAATTTGTCCATTTTTCTTGTTTATTTTAGACTCGAAATTTGTGATTACAAATTTGGCACGCTCGGTGGGACCTCTCTTCCTCTCATCTCTTTCTCCACGAACTCCACTTCATTTTCGGTTCAAGCGACGTAATGACACCCAAGAAAGTTGTCTTTCTCAAACAGGAGGATTGTTTTGACATTTGATATAAGCTTTCTCATGAAACATACAAGTTTAACCAAAGACTGTAAAAATTTTCCAATAAACTTTATCGTGATTTCAAATGTAAACCAAATACAATGAAATATTCTTTGCCATGAAAAGCTTTTCCAGGCAAATTTCTTTTAGGATAAACTTTACCCGGAAACATTTTTCGAGGAAAGAACCAAACACGCACCATTAGTTTTTTCTTTTGGGCCGAACAATTCAGACATACTTAAATCTCCGTCCCAGTCGAGTTCGAACAATATGATAAAAAAAAGAGAAATGTTGTTGAAATTCGAACGAAAACTCCAACCAAACCCGATTTTTTTCATTCAATGCCAGCAGCCCAACACATTGCATCCCTATAGCTATCGTAGGGCAGCCCAAATAGTCTTCAGGACCTTAACGACCATGAACAATAAATTGCTAGCGTCCAGTTAAATAGTCTTCAGGACCTTCAAGTGGCCCGTGAACAATAGTGCTATCATTGGAAGTAGGACCAACTAGACATACCAGGACCGCCTACACAAAGCTGATCGAAGGAATGGATCAACGCCAGGGCAACCATGTAAGATTCAATGGATGGTGTGGGTTTGGGAGCAACATTTAGGTTTAAACTAGAAGAAATAATTTCAAGCATAGTATGATGAAGGAAAGAAGAACTTTAGAGGCTGTTAAGGGAAACTAGAGGGTGGTTTTGGTATGGCATTGTGGACGATGGAATGGACAGGGCAGTTTGCAGTGGTAGTGATTGTGGCAAGCGCACGATGGAGTAGGGGTGGAGGTGAATAGGGGCGTATGTGCAAGGGAGAGAGAGTGAGCGGAGGCAGGGCTTGAGTGGGTGGTGGTTGGGGAATTGATGGATAGTGGATGGTGGCAGTAGGAGGTGCTGGAGGCGAGCTGGTTAACTACATCTGTTCGGTGGAAGGAGATCCTTGAAGACCGATCGAAAGTATGGGTGGGATTTCCATGGCAGACATTCGGTCAAATGTAGTGTGAGGGTCTTCCAGCGGTTCAGGACGACGACGGTGAGCGAGGAGGCGGGTAGCACCTAACCTGGCATTGTTAGGTGGGATTTGAGCGACGGACGAAGTTTAGGGTATAGGCCGCGTGAGTTTTTTGGGCACGATTTGTTGGAAAACGCCACCCTCTATTGTCTCCCTTTGTTGGTGTAAGTAAAAATGAAAATTAGAGGGGCGGGAAATTAATAACAAAATTTGAAAATAATAATAATTTTCCAAAGTGCCCAAAAATTATGGGAATTTCATGATTGCTCTTGCTCTGATAACATGTACAACAATTGAAAATGATTAGTATTGTGCAACACCATGCAATTGAGAGGCTCAGAGACTATACATACATGAGCACACTTGGTAATTGGATGTGTCAGATCAGGTTAGGATCGGGCGACTTCGAGTTCAGGTTTGTTCAGATCAACCGTGCTCCGGTTCGGGCTTGGTTTGGCCTATTCGGATCAGGTTTAACTGTATAAGGATCTTCGAGCTAGAGTCGGTTGATTTTTTTTTTCTCGGGTTAGGTTGAGTCGGATCAGGTCAAACTCGGATCAGGTTGACTCGGTTGCTTGTTTTCGGGTGAACCCAAGTTCGGATTGCTTTCGTGTCGAATTGCTAATGTATTATGTTAAAATTTATTTATTATTAAAATACCAATTTTCAACTATTGATTAAATACTAATTGCATAATTAAATAATTTAAGGTGTATTGAGCCCATTTTCTTTTGAAAGTGAAAGCTAAAGCATATGACCTTTAAGTGTTTAACCGTTCAACGTTTACATATTGAATTTCAAACTTTCTATATGCTACTCCAAATTGGGTATAGTTTAGTCTAGTGTAAATCAGGTTGGTTCCAATTCAGTCCTGGTGTAAGTCAGCTTGGGTGTGTCTCGGGTCGGGTGAAATTCAGTTCGGATGTGTCTCGGTTCCAAATTGGGTCGAGCCATTCCGGATCTGGGTTTAATCGAGTTTAACATGACTCTGTTTGGTCGGTTCAGATTATTTCAGATGTCTTTCTTGTTCAATTACCTTTCGGGTTGCGGTTTAGATCGGTTGGATCCGGGTTCGGGTAAAGACCAAGTCCTCCACATTCGGGTGCAGTTCAGGTTCCGATTTGGATTCAGGCGGATCAGATTGGGTTTGCGGATAAGTTTTTTCAGGTCTATATAGGAGTGAATAAATATAAGGAATGTTACAGAGAACTCTACACTTGTCTATGACCTAGAACATTCTACAATACAAGATTTTTTATTTTTTCTTATCCAAATTTTGCATGTACGATTCTAATAATTTTTTTCCATTCTTTTTCTTCAATCCCAACAAAGGAAACATTCCCATTTTCCAATTTTTTTTTTCTTTCGCTCCTTTTTTTTTTTATGCCAGTGCAAACACACTTGTAAAGTTGAGAATGCCCAATTATAATAAAATTAGGACTAAAATTGCAGAAATTCATATTTGTGAACGTGCAAGTTTCAATTCTCAATTGGCGTGAGATAAACACAACTTTGTAAAACGAGTTAATCAATAGTATATGAAATGATTATAATAATATTGAGAGGGAAAAGAGCTTAAATGAGTTCATAATTTGTGAAACATTCAAGTCAATTTGACTTGGACATAAAAAGTCTTTATACCTGTAGAAGATACTGAAACTCAAAATCATAAGATAGCTTTTCAACATTGGTACTTGATGATATTCTCCCACTGTTGCTGAAACTTTTACAACATTCCACAATTGATTTACGAAGAGATCCTGATGTAGGTAGTTGATCACAAATCCACTGTACTAAGGAATTGGCATCCTTCGCAAAGTCCTTCATATTTTGGATAAGCAACTCAGGCAACCCAATCTTTTTGGAATTGGTCACCATTATTGAAGCTTGAAGGTACTCCACTTTTGATTTCTCCAACTCAAGTGCTACCTCTTCTCCGGTGTATATTCGTACCTAAATAAATGTACATATTGATTAGTATCTTACCCAAAACTAAGTGTTCGTTAATATTATCAACTCTACGTTGCAAGCATATAAATTAAATATCATTTAATATTATTATCAATATTTATATATCAATATTGATTTTGATTTTTTTTTATATAAATTTGTGATGATTGTACATATAATTTCACTTTGTCATTCATAATTTAGTAATTAATGGAGTGATTTTAATTTTGATAATTTACATTTTATGGCCTATATTGGCAACTTGAATTTGTATCTCAAAAGATACGCAATGATGAAGTATTTCAAGCTAAAGTTCATTTACTTTAGACTTTTTTCTCCCCGTGTCGTAAAGAATAGCGAACGGTCGGAACCCTAGCCACCGTTTGTGTTCGTCGACCCTATGCGGAGTTTTGACCCTCCTGTGTGCAGGGTGGTGTTGACATGATATCGTCTCTTTAAAAGCCACAAGTGCTAGTGGTCCCTTATGTCATGTCTCGTCCCTGAAAACCCTAACCCTCCTTTGACATGTCTCGAAAGTAAGAAGCGATGACATCAGAAATTTAAAAATCAATGCAGGGGTTAGTTTTGACTGTAGAGGAGGAGGAAGTTTTCGAATTAGGGGACTTTGTTGATATATGAATCGATCAACAAGTGGCCCTATGCCTGATAGGGAAATTGCATACAAAAAAACAAATTTAATGGAGATGCCCTAATGTCGACAATGAAGGATATATGGAGGCCCTAACAGGGAATTGTCGCGAAGGAATAAGGGAGCAATTTATTCTCCTTTTAATTTTTTTTCCCGAGAGAGGCAAGGATAAATTTATGGAGGGGCCATGGACGTTCGACAACGCCATGCTTTTGCTGAAGCAAGCGACTTGCATTTGAAAAAGAAAAACCATGCCTTTGCGAAGTTCAAAGAAAACAGTTGAGAAATTTATGGAAGTAGATGAGGAAGACATATTGACGCACTCGAAGTACCTGATATTAAAGCGGATATTGACATTACCAAACCGATCAGGAGTGGTCAGAGTGAAAATTGATGGAGTACCGATATGGACACCACTAAAATATGTGAAGATAGGTGAGTTCTACTATCTATGCAGAGTTATAGGGCATGTCTATTGGCGTTGTCAAGGCTGTCAAGTGGGTATGATAGAAGAAGAGATGCCTTATGGCCCTAAGCTTAAGGGCTCGCCTATTAAGTGCAAGAGAAGAGGATGAGGGGATGATGATTGAGTAGAAGACAGGTGAAAGGTTGTTGGAGTTGAGGGGGACAATAGCGTTGCACATATTTTTGGAAATCAACAAGCCAGGAAGATGATTGGGTAGGTGGACATGGAGGCATCGGAAACAAATGACATCGTGCTAGATGCCAAAAATAAATGTAGAAGCGATGATCTTAGAGGCTCGAAGCTAAGCGAGGAAGATGAGGGTAGTGGAGGAGGCCGAAACAGATGATAATCTAGAGGTGGCGACTGGCACAGACCAATCCTTCCTAGCATAATGAGGCTCATGTGCTAAAACTGTCGAAGGTGTGGCAGCCTTCGAGCAGTTCAAATGCTCCAACATTGGAGCAAGAAACACAACCTCGATATAGTCTTCCTCTCGGAGACTATGTTGGAAGCTAGGTGTGTTAAGAGATTAGTTGCGGAGTTTTGGATGGTTAACAGCTTTGTTGTTAGCAATAAAGACAGGTCGGGCGGTATAACATTTTTTTGGAAGGAGGAGGTGGTGAGGTGGACTTTGTTTTGGTGTCTTACTTAGATAATCATATCTTGGGAGATCTTAGGGAGAATGGAGCTCTTTTTATGTGAGTAATGGGGCTCTATTGGTGGTCGGAGGCGCATGAAAACGGAGAGCTTGGGACCTTCTCAGGGCCGTAGTGCGGGATAGCTCGATGCCGAAAGTTGTTGGGGGGAGTACAATGATATCCTTGACATAAAGGAGAAGGAGGGGGGAGGCGATTCGGGACCAATGACACATGGAGGATTTCAAGGATGTGTTATTTGATTATAATCTAAGAGACTTAGGTTACACGGGTCCTTTCTATATATAGCAGCTAGGTAAGGAGGGAAATAGGTGCACGAGGGAACGATTGGACCGCTTCACTGCTAATGATGAATGGAGCATCAGGTTCCTAAATGTAATGATGTGCAACTTAACAAGGCGCAAATCTGACCATGCCCCGATTCCACTAGACTCAAAGCTTGTAACAAAAGGCACGTGATTGGAAAAGGCGGATGCCGAGGCTAGAAAAATATTGCGTTGAAGATGAAGATTGTCTTCAAATAGTGACACATGCATGGACGAGTGAAGGAGGCAGTGATGTACTTCTGGGCTGAAAGGAAGCAATCAAGGATGGCCAACTTACCAATCATGTTAGACAATTTGCCTGTGACTGACTAAGGACGTTGACAATATTCTGGAAACGGAAAGATATAACCTCAAACTTGGATACAGATGCACCACCAGACAGAAAGTTAAGGCCCTTGAACCTCCAATGGATACAGATATGCCACTAAAGGAGAAGGAACTAGAAAATTTCAATAGGGATACCATGTAGACTCTATAAATGGAGTAAAATGGATACATATTTGTAATTGATATTCTCTTAAATAATTTATTCTGTCAAACTTACATATATTTTCATATCACTAAAATTCTTATCATATTCATACTAAAAAAAATTTGAAATGAGTTTACATAATTGTAAGTTTTTAGATCTACTATTGAAATCATTTTGGTAAAACGAAATAATTGTTTGCTATAAACAGAAATATGAAAATGAGACATGATCCTAGAATCCTTAATCATAGAACATTAATTAAAACAACAACAAAATGAGATAGGATCCATGAACCCTAGGCCATAGACAACTTGCTAGAGCAAGAAACAACACTCAACCATTGCACTACCTTAATAACTTTGTATGTTTTCTCATAAAACATGGTTATGAGTTATGACCAAATTTTTGGGGTGGCCATGGCTCTCCTTGGCAACCCTGCCCTTCTCTCACCTCTAACTGTAGTGGGAATGTTGTTGTTAAAATTTAATTTTCAAATAAATAACTTAACAACAGATAAAAGCGTTAGCTCTACATTTTTTGAGGTTACAACATTTTAGATAAAATTTTCATTTCAAAAATTATAAAATCATGGTTAATTATAGTTTTTTATATTTATGAATGACTATTTATTTCATACTCAAATGTTTTATAAAATAATAAACAAAATTATAATTGTTGATAACCTTCTCCATGCATCTTGATGGTTCAGGGTTCTTTTTGAATATTGTTTTATATCTATAGGATAACATGCACAACAATAGTACCAAAATATATTCCATATATTATAAAAGTAACAAATGGTATAAGAATAATACCAAGATATCCTTCACATATTATAAAAGTAACAATAATAACTTAGATATTCAACACTATTCAAAATTATTTGACTTACTGCGGGCGAAGAACGAGTTCCACAACTAAGGCCGAAAATAACATTAGAGTTAACAGATTCAAGACCGTATAGCTCGTGGATGATGGCTTCCTTGCCATGCCTTTCACCCTTTCCCATATACAAAAATGATCACATAAGTCTCAGATAAATAAATTAAGCTTTTGAAGCAATAAAATAGCACAAAAAGGGTTTGATATCTACCAATTCATGTACAAGATGGTTTTATGACAAATTTTATTATAATACCATCTCACAGTTAATCAACTTAAAATCGTTTAAAACATAACTTACTACTTATTGTGATAAATATAATTTGAACATACTTCCTAAACACTGCATAAACAAATAATATCTCATTGGTTAAACGTACTATTCACCATAATAAGTAATAACTAATTTACAAATATTGAGTAGAGAATTATATTCTACACAAAATAATATATGTAAAAAAAAAAAAAACCTTTCATGATATCATTAATTAGTAAGTAGACAATTTAAGAATGTTTCATCATCTCTCCTTTCTTAGTTTTTGTCTTTGTCATTTATTCCTCTAAAATAGTAAAAATACCATAGCTTTCAAAGTTCAACCTGGAAAAATACATTTTCCTCTAATCACCTCTTACTTTAAAACTCCTAATTCTTAGAGACATAATTTGAAGTTTGAGACAAGTAGAGAATGAACTTAATGCTTTAAGCCAACACCAAAGTAATTTATATGTTTTTTTCTAATCGAGATTTTATAGCTTTTTGAAATATATAATTTAAATTAGGATTAAAACTGATCATGATTATTATGACATTAATATATACTATATATATGAGGATTAATAAATAAATGATAAAACTTTACAATATTTTCATTTAGAAAATAGAGTTTCTAACCTAGTCCTAATATATATATTTTCATTTGATAAAATTGACATAATTTTGATTTATGGGGGTGTGGTTATGAAGTGTAAGAAGCAACGATAATGTTGAATGAAATAGACCCACGACAAATTCCTTATAGATTGTTGACTTCTATTCTTTTTTCTTTAGTTTTGGATAATAATTGAAGAATTAAATTTGGATACCTAAATTCCTACAATTTAGGGAAGTAAATCTCTCTCTAATCCATGCATGATTGTAACAAATCATATCTAACTAACTTATTTATTTTATTTTTTTCCGAAAACCACTAGTTCATTTATGGGAAAGGATGGTGGTTTTATTATCAACCATCAGATTAGATTTGTACGCTTCAAATCGCTTCTTCCTACCTTCCTACCGTATCTTTCTTCCTACTAGATCCATTCCATATATATATATATATATATATATATATATATATATATATATATATATATATATATATAGGGAAATTGGATTATAATAATCCCTACTTTGGCAAATTGGATGACAATAATCCCTACTTTCAATTTGTATTCTGGTGGTAAAAAAAAATAAAAATAAAATTAGATTGCAGTGGGACATAATCGAGAGTATTCCTCAAATATCATAGATTCTGTGTTGCATTTGATTCAAAACTTTGTATAACACTTTACCACGATTTATAATGAATTTACAACATTTCTCCCAAAATTTTCAATTTTTTTTCAATTTTTTCAATTTTATTCATTTTAAGAAAATCATAATAATTGCTCGGAATCTCAAAAAAAATAATTTTAAACTACACTTCATTACCTATTTGGGGGCAGGAACGAAAGAAACGAAAACAATATGGGGTAGACATGAAAAAAATAAAAAGAATGTAGTGATGGATTTGGTACCACTACAATACAATTTTTTTTTTGGACCACCAGAATACAAATTGAAAGTAGGAATTATTGCCTAGGGAAATTGGATTCTAATAATACGAACTTTTGGCCATATAAGACTTAATAATACGAACTTTCGATTAGGTTCTGAATAATATGAACTTTGATCCCTTATTACCCCCTAGTAACACGCCACCGAGTTAAGATTAACTTGATTCGGTGGCGGTCTGACGTGGCGGCGGAGGGATGTCCCAGTTAGCTTTTTTTTTCCACATCAGCATCTTTCTCTCTCTCTCTCTCTCTCTCTCTCTCTCTCTCTCTCTCCTCTCTTTCTCTCTCATCCTCTTCGTCATTCCCATACTTTTCTCCTTCTTCCTCCTCCTCCTTCTTCTTCTTCTTCTACTCGAGCTCCTTAACTCCGGCGACAATGGCGGGTCTACCGACACCGGAAAAAGTCTCGTCGAACTCCTCTCAGAATCCGAATCTCTATCTTCTACTCAGTTGCTCGATATCGCCCACCAATTCCCAGATTCCTCCACTGCCCTTAATTTTCTGCAACAAATTCGGTCTATTTCTCCATCCCCAGATTCTGAATCACTTTCTTATGTTTTCCAAGTTGTGTTTGTGCTTGCAAGTCACGAACCTGATTCAGGGGATAAGTTGTTCGATGTACAATTGACGAAATTTTCTACGATTCTTCTGATCAGGGGGGTTTGGAGAGGCGAAAATGGTGGGTAATTTGATGTTGGTTTTCAACGAATTGGAACCCCAGAAGAGGGTTGTTGATTTTCGCAATGTAGTGATCGAGGAGCTGCTAAGAAATGGAGGTTTTGTCTTGTGGTTAGGATTCTAGGGTTGTGTTTCTGGCGAATGGTGGAAGTGTGAATGACTTCAAAAAAACCTAGATCCCACTGAACTGACCACATTCAACCTCAAGCGCCTGGCTGGAAATTTTTGTTGCCCACATTCAAAAAAAACCCAGATTTGTTGCTCAATTGAAGAAGAAGAAGGAGGAGGAGGAGGAGGGAAGAGGGGGTTGTGGGATGGAAGAGGAGGACGCCATTGTTGAACAGATCTCCCGCCTTGCCACCTAGAAAACCCAAATCGAACTTTTTTTTCTGGGTTTGATTCCGATGGAGGAGGAGAGAGAGGGGGAGGATGGAAGAAGATGAAGAACGAAAAATGGGATTTGAAATTTTTAGAGAGAAAAAAAAGTTTGTATTATTCAGAGCAACATAGGTAAAAGTTCGTATTATTTTTTTAAGTCAACGTGGATGACGTGGCAAAGTCAAAACAACAAGGCGTGTGCCTCCACCGCCACGTCAGTCCGCCGTCGAGTCAAGTAAATTTTAACTCGGTGGCGTGTTACTGGGGGCAACAGGGGGTCAAAGTTCATATTATTCAGAACCTAATCGAAAGTTCGTATTCTTAAGTCTTATATGGCCAAACGTTCGTATTATTAGAATCCAATTTCCCAAACAAATAACATAAAATTATTGAAAAATTACGTACCTGTGCATCACACAGGATATTAGAGACTAGTTAGAATTAATATCAATATTTTTTACTACATATCATCTTGAAATTAAATATAATCGAATCTCCTATCTTTTCGCCTTTCATCTCCCAAAAACTGAAATAAGTCCATTTTTAGTTATATTTTAATGATCTTATTGAATTTTCACATACATTATTTTCCATTCATAAAGCAATAATTGATCTCTCTTTATTACCATAAAAAGTAATGCAACTTTATTAGACCCAAGTTGCGTATTAAATAATTGTTTTTTTAATGTGTGATCATTAATTATTTACTACTAAATGTCAATGCTTTATCATTTCTCTAACATTTTCTATTTTAATTATTTTTATAAAACAATTCATATATATTTAATAAAAACAAGTTTCTGTAAATTACATTATGTTTATAATTTATACACATAGTTTTGATTATCTTGATCATTATTATGATATTTAAGATTAAGTGTTATTTGGGATACTATTGATAAAGACTTAAAAAAAATTATAGTGTACATTCTTGCGTTTATTCAAATTGACTAATATAAAATTAGTTTTTTTATTATTGATGTGTTTAAGACAAAATTAATAACATATCTTTCTTAATTTTATCTCCATATTCATAATAATATTTTATTCAATAAATTGAAAAAATATTTAATTAATATTTCCTAATATATCATCTATATATGGGTGTGTGTGGAAAATATATATTTCAATTTTAGCAAGTTTGATACTGTAAACACCGAGATTTGCACCGACAAATTCGGAAACCCGACCCGCCAAAACCCAGAAAACCATGGGCCAAGCACCAACATAGGCCACCGGACCTACAACGCTATTAGGACAGGCCCAACGAACCAGCCAAGCCCAGATTTAAAAGGCGTAGGCCGCATAGTCTACAATGCATCACAAGTTGGGCTAGCAAGCAAGTCCGACCCAGAAATGTGAAGCGTAGGCCGCCTGACCTTCGCTGTTGAAATCCAGCCCGCTTCAGCGGGCCATGTCATCGATCCTTGTCTTTTTCTGCCATAGGGCGCATGGCCTACGATGTTGAAACCCAGCCCACTGCTTTGCTGCCAAGTCAGCAATCTTGTGTGTTTTAACATCATAGGCCGCCTTACCTATGATATCAGAATTTGATTTTTGTTGCCAGAAGCATCCTCTTCAATCCCATGATCATAGCTTGTGTGGTTGACTCGATTGACCAAGAATATTATCATAGGCTACATGCATGGCCTATGATCATGCATATGGAGGCATGATCCTTGGATCATGTCTTCACTCCTTCCCTCTTCACCACTCCATCATTCACCTATAAATACCCCCACCTCTCCATGCATTTCAAAGGGGGAAAACACCTATCTTCAACACTCCTCATCATACATCCACATTCTCTATTCTCTCCATATTACTACCATCTGTCCTCTCTCAAATTCTATTCCACATCCCATAGTCATCACCATCATCATCCAGACATCACCTCCCATCCATCCACAAAAATATCCATAACCTCATCAAAGGTCTAAACCGATACCATACTCAAGCGTTCAAGAGTCTATCTTTTCTCCACCACACCAAGACCTAAAATGAGGTTTGTGTATTTTTTTGTATTTCAATCATGTAATTTCATTCTTTAAGTCGTTTTACTTGTACAGTTGTACATATTTTGTAAAAACATCATGTCTTAGCGTTGCATGTTCAAGAATATAACATTGTGAAATTCATTAAACTTCTCCCCCTCATTAATTTCAAGTTCGGTTTTAATAGAGTCTGTTTTTTTAAACAGGCGGATTTGAGAATTCTTTAGTTCTCGAATTCGTAACCTTGCCACCAGAATCAGAATTCAGGTTCGTAGACCGGAGTCTTATTTCTTTGTTTTGGTTTGTCGATTTCCTTAAATCGGCTGGCGACTCTTCTTTTATAACCTTTTTCATTATTTATATACACGTTTGTTGCATTAAAATATTTAAAGATGATTTAATAAATTCATTTTCAATCCAAAGTCGACCCAAAAGAGAAACGGGCTTAGAATCTAGCATAGGCCCAGCGGCCTACGCTGGATTCCACCCAACTTTCTTTGGGCCAAACGCAAGTAGGCCCAGCCACGATTTTGTCATAGGCCCAACGACCTATGACGAGTCCTGGTGGTCCACATGACTTCCTTTGGCCCGGGTTTGGAAGCGAATCGTTATTAATTCATCGATAAAATAATTTTGTGTAACATAGAATATGTTAATAATGAAAAAAAGGGTTCGTAAATGAATAAAAGTCTCCATCTCGAAAATGATTTTCGTAAAGTAAAAACATCCTTATTTGATGATTAACAACCTTAGTCGGCTCCCAATCATTAAGTAGCACACTCGAGGAAAAAACAGTGGCTTTTCTGAGGGGTGGTCCTATATACAGATACACGTATTCTATCACAAAAAAGTTTAACATACATAATTGTCAATAGTTAAATAATTGTTAATCATCCCGTATATGAATGAGATATATATCACTATATTATTGGTTTTTCGCGATCCTCTACTTTGAAAAGTCACATAAAAAAAGGAAGCTAGTAAGTTAATAGGGTTTTTGGCTCAAAATAATCTGAAGTCGAAGGTCATTGGCTAAAAATAATTCAAACTCACTTTTTGGCTGAAAATAATCCAAACTTTTACTCTATTTACTCGGACTAAACCGAAATCGATTTCCGATGTCAGAATGCTGACCGGTCAGTTTATGTAGACCCCAGTCAACATAAATTCAAAACCAAAATCAATTAAAGAAACACGTGCTCCGGCTACCCAGTCAAAATTCTGATGCCGGAAATCGATTTCGGTTTAGTTTGAGTAAATAGGTTAAATTTTGGATTATTTTCAGCCAAAATGTTAGTTTGGATTATTTTCAGCCAATAACCTTCGACTTTGGATTATTTTGAGCCAAAAACCCTATTTTTTATTTCTACACATGAATAGCTTGTTTGGAAAAAATAATCAATGGAAAGTGGTACTCCATTCGTTTTTTTTTTATCTAACTATTTAACTAACCTTTGTTATTTTACATCATCTATTATTTTATTATTCCAATAGCATATTATTTAATATTGTTTTTTATTTTACCCAAAGTATTCAGTGAAACAACAAAAATTAATTTTAGCTAAAATATTTAAATAATTTTCTTCACAACTTCTCCCTTTGTTTCATATTGTTTGTCGCATTTGGAAATTGTGCCGTCAAATTTTATAAATTTTGAGCATAAATGTTTCGACGTATACAATTATTTGTTATATAAAATTAGTACCATTAGATTCATAATAAAAAATAATATTCTAAAAACACAATGTTACAATTATTAATAAAATATTATATAAAAATATAATAATTAAAAAAAATAATGGAGATCTTAATAATCAATTAAATGACAAATAATATAAAATGGAGAGACTACTCCTAATGTTTTTTGTGATGTTTGTTACTAACCTCTTTGTTGACGGACAATGATGGTTTGCGAAGAATGCAACGCTCAATTGCTTGAGCATTTACAATTTTGCCTCCAACATTTAATGTCGCCTGCTTAATCATGGAAAGTTAGTTCCAGAGGTTAAAATCGTGCGTTATACTAGACAAAAATAAATTATACTTTCCATTGGAAACAAGCCTAGACTATGTAAATAAGTTATTAATTAATGTATTAAAAATAAATATTAAAAACATGATTTTTTTTTTTGTGCGTGGGATTAAAAATATGAAACTAAAGTATGACTACCAATATTAGGGTTGTTTGCATTTTGGTCCTCAAAATATAGGGTAATCAATTTTTTGAACCTTTATTTTCCAATATTAATTTTTTGGACCCTAAAGTTTGTAGGTTGAATAAAAAAGGACCTTAAAATTTGTGGCCTGAAAAAAAAAACCCGTGTCTGGTTCTTTTTTCTTCCAATGTTTGAATTTCTCTCCCGAACGACACTAAACTTCAGGAATGAGGTTAAAATTGATATTGAAGCTATAATATACTTCTTTTATTCATGTTGAATTTACTTTTAGATCCCAAAGTACCCTTAGGAGTAGCAAAACGTACTTTAGGTCTAAGGGTCTAATACATATCAATTACAAAGGGATTGATAGGTAAGATGACTATTACGAAGTGTATTATAACTTCAAAACCAGTTTTAATCTTAGTCTTGAAGTTTAGTGTCAATCAGTATTTAATAAGTTTAACAATTTGGTCATTTTTGGTGAAATTAGCTTGTTAGAGACCATAAAATATTAGAATTAAAATTAAATAAATTTTACTTGTAATATCTCAAAATTTCATTTGGTGGCATTTATTTCAATTTTTCAAAATTATGTGACATTTTCAACAATTTTATAAAATTATGTGGCATGTTTGACAAACTTCAAGTTTACATTTATTGTTTTGAGATCTTATACAGACCATCAAAAATAAATAAATTGATATGTAGTTTCAATTTCATGCTATCAAATTCAACTGTCAGTTTTAAAGTTAACTTTTTGGTTGCATCTACTATCTCCGTCTCAAATTATTTGTCATTTTACCTAATTTCTTTGTCCAAAAATATTTGTCTTATTTACAATCCCAATAACTGTAATTCTCTTTCCACCCCTAATTAATAAATTAATTTATCATTTTTTACAATTCCAATAATTATTATCTTCAATTAAAGTAGAAGTAGTTTGGGTAAATTACAAACTTTTTACCTCAATTCCCAATATATATTGATATTCTCAAATTAGATAAATCGACAAATATAACATGACGGAGGTAGTAGTATTTAACCACTTAACTGAAAGCTTGGTTCAGTTGACTTGTTTCACCTTCCATCGAGATGTTTATGGTTTTCCGCTTACTTAAATTTGGGTTCGCATGTTGCTAAGCTCCAGTGTCAGTTTGTGATTCTTTTTGTTTTTCAGTTTTATTATTCAGATCTAGGGTCTTAAATTTGTATACTTTCTGTTTGTTTAATTTGAATGAAGCTTAGTACAAAAGGCTCTCCTTTGGTACAATTTTGGGTTTTAGAAAATCATTGTGGAGTCCGATTGCATCTCCTTAGTACAAAGGCTAAATAATCCGTCTCTCTTTCTTCACGAGATAGACTTAAATTTGGAAGACATTTTAATGTTAAGTTTTAATTTTTTTATGGTGCAATTGGAGTCATATAAAGCGAGATGGGAACACTGTGGCCCAAACGGAGTCTAAATAGGTGTGGCTAGGGATGAACCCCCCGCCGGTGAAGAGCTATGTACTTATGGATGTTTTATCAATGAACTAAAGCCGCCTTTCTATAATAAAATAAAAAAAAAACTACCTCCGTCCCTTATTGAATGTCACTTTACTAATTTTACAAGTTCAACGCCCCTAGAAAATTGAGTAAAAAAATTACACTTGCACAAGTATGCCCTTGTCACTTAGCAATGACTGTTCACATCTTAAATAATATTTAAACTTTCAACGCATCATTAATAAGTATGATATGTCATTAGCAAAAAAGTAAATTTGGTTTGTTAGATCAAAATGGACCAAAAGTTTGGTTTATTAGATTCCAATTTTCCTATTTTAATCAATGGAATTGTAAATTGACAAATAAAAAGGATAAGGTAATTAGAAAATTTGACACTCATTTAGGGACGGAGGTAGTACATAAAAAAAATTGAATGAAGCTTTAATCTTCTATCCCAGTGCTATGTTTGATTTGATTTTGAGTTTGACTTCCATTTCCCCTATTTACTAACTTTCAATTTTTTTTTGATTAAGTTTTCTTATTATCCTGTTTAGAATTAAGTTATTTATTATGATTTGTCTCAATTTAGAATTAAGTTATTTATCACATGGGACCCCGGACCATGGGAGTGGAGCTATGTATCCACATCGGGACCTACTTCGGGCCTTTAAAAGGGTTCGAAGTCCTTCGGCAAGAATAAGCGCAAACGGGTCAGCGTGGGTTGTCGGAATGGACGCGTCTTCACGCTTTGGGTCATAACTCCTTCAATACAACTTCGATGGGTCTCAAATTTTGGGAGCTTAAAGTACACACTGAGAGCTTTCCAACGATATCTTACAGGCCTAAAACGGAGTTTGGATGAAGAAGTTTTGCGCATTTGAAGTCGGCAGGGAAAAGCTGCCCAGAAGACTGACTCGCCCGAGTCAGCTGTCTGTCGCGCCCGCGAAGCCTTGGTCGCGCCCGCAACCCCTCTTGGCCAGCGACAGGACATGGCGGACAGTGAACTGTCTTGCCTACGCCACCCGGTGGCTCGCCCGAGTCACCCTTCTGCAATGGACGCTCTGTTTCGTATTTTTGTCCTGTGTTTTAACCTAATTTCCTGTTTAGTATAAATACCATGTTTAGCACCCTTTTCTAGGCAGATTATGATATTGAATGAATTGCTAAGGCATTGTTAGGGTTTGCTCCATTTTCTCTCAAAAATCTTGTTCTTACTTTATCCATTGTTAATGGTAATGTTAGCAAGTCATTCTTTTATTGATCATTTGGTGGAGTTCTCCTTTAGGATGGTCATGGTGGGGTGTTAGGCTTTGGTGGTGGATTCTCCTTTATCCAAGATCATATCCAATCCCTTTGGTGTTCTAGGTTATTGATATTGGATAAGTTTGATTATTATGCAAGTTCTTGATTACTATTGTGATAATTCAAGTATGGTTGTTTGAAGTGTGCTTCATTCTCTCTCTATTCTATTGATTATGGATGCTCAAATGGTCTTCTCACATCTTCTCTTCAAAAACTACTCAAGCTAAATTTATTATTCAATCCATCGCGCATCGGGAACCGCTCCACTAGTACAAAGGCTAAATAATTCGTCTTTCTTTCTTCGCGAGATAGACTTAATTTTGGAAGACATTTTAATGTTATGTTTTAATTTTTTATGGTGCGATTGGAGTCATATAAAGCGGGATGGGAACACTGTGGCTCATAACTTAGCTAAATTTATCCCAATGGAGTCTAAATAGGTGTGGCTAGGGGTGAACCCCCCTGCCGGTGAAGAGCTATGTACTTATGAATGTTTAATCAATGAACTAAAGCCGCATTTCTATAAAAAAAAAAAATACTACCACCGTCCCTTATTGAATGTCACTTTAACTTATTTTACAAGTTCAATGCCCCTAGAAAATTGAGTAAAAAAATTACACTTGGACAAGTATGCCCTTGTCACTTAGCAATGACTGTTCACATCTTAAGTACTCCCTCCGTTTTTTTTATCTGTCATTTACGGTTTTCAGTGTTAATCTTTAATCAATAATTTCTAATATAAAACTTTTATAAAAAATATAATAGTATACTTTTTAAATACTCCGTAGTATTTTTCATTATGAATTTAATGACATCAATTTTAATTTGTATAATGAATCATTATAGAAATTAAGATATTAACGGTCAATTTTTTTGACACAATTTCCTAGGTGAGATATAAATAAAAACGGAGGTAGTAATATTTAAACTTTCAACGCATCACTAATAAGGGTAACATGGGTATTTTAATCAATGGAATTGTAAAATTAATAAATAAAAAAGGGATAAGGTAATTAGAAAATTTGACATTCATTTAGGGATGGAAGCAGTACATAAAAAATTGAATGAAGCTTTAATCTTCTATCCCATTACTATGCTTGATTTGATTTTGAGTTTGACTTCCATTTCTCCTGTTTACTAACTTTCAATTTTTTTTTTGGATTAAGTTTTCTTATTATCCTGTTTAGAATTAAGTTATTTATTATGATTTGTCTCAATTTAGAATTAAGTTATTTATTTTTCAGCTGAGGGAAAGTTTGTTGGAGGGATTTATGGAAGACAATAGAGAGGAAGCTATAAAATGTATTTTAGGAAAAGATTGTCAATTATTAAACTATCAAAATATTGTCCTTAACACATGTAATAAAGAAGAATAGTAATTCTTTTATTAGTTAATTTGGATGAATGCAATCAAGTCTATAATTTCTTTCAAATCTTTCTCAATTGCGTCCCAAAAACCACTTAATCTTAAATATCTAAATAAATTATTAAGAATATCGAACCTGTGTGTGTCTATATATATATATATATATATGCACATATGTGTGTGTGTGTCAATGAGCTTGCAACTTAAGTAACTTGGGGGTGGGAGGTTTATCCTTGTCGCCATTGATCCTAGTGACAACAATCCCTTGGCGAGAATTGTTGGTTTTCTTGGGAGATTGATTGTGAGCCTCTTGATACATTAGTGCCAAAGAGAGAAATAGTAGTGTAATAATAAAAAGAAAATGGCAATGTTGTGTAGATAAATAAAAGAAGTGGAAATATGTATTGAGATTTTAAAATCACAAATATTATAAAGGAAAAGAATTAGTTGAAGTGAATTATAATATAGGAAGGAGACATTACCTTGTTCAACAAACTGATCAAGTTCTCTGTTGAAGAAGGCAAGCCAAACTGAAGAAATCCCTGGAATAGAATTCGAAACCAGCGAGCTTGTCAATGATCATGTTAGTTAATTGTTTGGTATAGCAAAAGGCATGACGAGATCTCGCAAATGTGTCATTCCGTTTGGACGGGTTTCAACTTAATGGATATATTATGTCATTTCAGTCTGGGCCGGGAAGAATTCGAGTCAATTGATTTATTGTATTTTTATTGTATTATGTCATTTCAGTCTGGGTTGGGATAAATTTGATTCAATCGATTTGTTTTTGAGCTTGTATTTATTTGTGATTCGATAAGATATTCATACAAAAAGTTGCATTTTTTAAAACTGAAAAATTGGGTGGGGGGGGGGGGGAGGGGTAGTGGGATGGGGATGTCAGTCAATTTTAGAGGTCCTACCTTCTTTCCAGTTGTGATCGAGAGTAAACATTTGATCCCACTCTCGATCCGGGCTGGACCAGAAATAAATTGGGAAATTTTAGTTTCAATGGCTTAATCCTTCTAGACATGCTATTTCCATATACAATCAACACATATAACACAAAAAATTTTCAATTTTCACAATACCTCTTCTTAAGTTTTGGGCAGTACTTTCACCCTCACAAATTAAAAGTACATAATATCTAATTGTTTAGTTGTTTAGGATATGGGGTAAATCTAAATTCTTCTAAATATGACCGCACAAACACACACATGTATGCGTGTGTGAATATATATATATATATGTGTGTGTGTGTGTGTGTGTGTGTGTGTGTGTGAGACAAATTACTTGGAAGTTCCCCATTTTTTAGGGAAACTAATATTTGGTACCCCAATTTTTCAAAATTCATTTCGGGGTACCCTCAATTTTTTGGTTAGTAATTACAAGAAATTTTGTCGGCCAAATTGTGATTGGTTTTATTTAGTGACCGAAATAACCTTATTCGAAGTGAAAGACGATGTTGCCCCTCTCCCTTAAAAATTAGGGTTTGTCAAGGAACAAAAAAATTGGGCGAGATCTCCGACTGAATCGTCGCCCTAGCGGAGGACAACAATCGAACATGCAGGTCATTATCGAGGAAGGCAGAATTTCTCCTCTCCTCAACCTCCTTTTCGGATGCTCAAATCGTTTCCGAGAACATGCTCGCCGGCGTTGGCGACCGCCTCGAAAGAGTTAAAGTGATTGTCGACAACATCAGAATTCAATCGAGCGTCCCTATACTCAATGATTCTCTAATGAAGGTCCAAATTAGGGTTTCGAATCTAGTTGTGACCATGGAGGAGCATGATTCCTTCGCGAGGGAGAACGTCATCAGACTGCTAGTGTCTCTGCTCTCCTTCAAGATATTCGAGTCTGAATTAAACCCTAGGCTTAGCTTCCATTCAATCGTGCAAATCAACAATGACAACCAAAACAAAGTAATAAACCAAACCTAAAACCAAAACCAAAGGGTATTTCCATCAACTCAAGTCCACAATCTACTTCCAACCTAAAACCTATCAGAACCGATCACAGTTGAAACGGAAATGCATCTTATAATTACTAATCCAAAAATTAAAGGTATCCCAAAATGAGTTTTCAAAAGTTATACATACATACATACATACATACATAAATACATACGTACACACACACACACACACATACACACACACACACACACACACACACACACACACACACACACACAGAGACACGAAGCCACAGACACACACACACGCGCGAGCGCGCGCGCGCACACACACACACGCAAAACTAAAAATCGAGATTGAGGGTGAGAAATGTTTTTAAGCCCTTGTCCCACTTTCCGTGTTGACAGGAGCCTAATTTTTGGTCCCAGGCCTAATGTCATTTACTTGAGACTAGTACTTGACCGAAAGCGGCAGCCGAGAAGGGACTAAATATTGAGATTACTTCAAGAGTATATGTAGATTATATAACATGAGAAATCATGTAAGATAAGTATAAGGATCACATATAAGCAAAACACAAGTAATATGATCACCATAGACTAATTTGGACCAGACACTGTTCGTGTGTCATGGTCCAGAAAGTATAAAAATGGGCAACAGGCTCAACACGGACCGTGTCTGAGTGACACAGATCGGGTTGACCTTGCCACGGGTCGTGTCAACCTTGACATGATCCTGGGGCAGTGTTTAGCTGCATATTTAATGTCCAACGACTATATAATCTGGATTATTAAGGCATAATATCCAATTAACTTCAAGATATTGACCCCAACAGTTATATTGTCATTATCCCATGTGGTCAATTGTCTTAGTCAAGATCATGATTTTCATTAAGGACCCTAATTAAGTCATTGACCAAGGGTGAATGAGGTGTAGGATGACTCCTATAAATATGAGTCATTTGCTAGCCATTTGGATACACAATTACTAATCGCATGATTTCATTCTGTCTAGACTACAACTATGCTTGAGTGTATTAAGTGGGAAACAAGCTTCTTGAGTGTGTTAAGTGCTAAGTTTTATCATTTTGAACATTTATGTTATAGTAAATAGTTCTTAAGGAAAGTGAGTTCGTTCGCGACTCATAGCGAAATCATAAGTGAGATAACCATTTGTTTCTGTACCAAACTCCATTTCCTCTAATAGTAGAATTGTTAGAACTTTGGCTCACCAGTAATAAAATGGTTGGTGAAGTTGGCTTCGGTTTCAGTTTATTTGAGTTTTATGTATATACAATTAGTTTTTATTGGTAGCATGAATATGGATGGAGGTTACGAGAATGAATTTTTAAACCTCATGTCAATTTTGTGCGGCCATCACTGAAATGTTATTATATAATTATACTATTGACAAAATACATGAATGCATGGAAAACATTGAGTATTTAGCCACTTAAGGTTGTTATTTGCGTGAATGAGTTAAAAAGTATAGAGAAAGTGATCTTACATGCATTATACAAGCATTGTATATGTTGATCCAAAAAGCAAGCTTTTGGTGGTTTGTTAAGGATGTAAGGTGGACCTTTTGAAGAGAATTCAATAAGCTTCTGTAAGCAAAAAGAAAATGAAATATAATGGATGAATAGGGATACTATATAGTCATTAGTAGGTATGTATGTATGTATGTATGTATGTATGTAAGAATGAAGAGAGAGATTGAGGAAATTACCTTAGTTTGTTGAACAATGGAATGGAAGAGGAGTGAGAAATGAACTTGGGGTCCAAGGAGGTTGAACTAAAGATGACCATGTTTTTGTAAGGACCAATGTCTCTGGGAATGGCACCCTCCAAATCAAATACACCGTAAGGGTCTCGTTGCTTGGATTCCTTTTGAAACAAAACTAACTGACTCGTTGACATTACATTACTCTTGAAGCTCAATGGCCCAGATTTCTCCAACTCCATTTGCCTCGACGTTCTAATCAGTCTTACATATATCAACATTAAATTCTTCATTATGCTCTCCGATAACTTATTCGCTTGCCACTTCGTCCCACTCCTTTCTTCCACTTTACTCAACCCCGCCATGCTCTTCTTCCCCGGCTCTCCTCCATAATCTTCTACATTTCTTTCCTTTGGCTGTAATACCAAATATCAACTTCATTACTTTTATTTTTTTAAATATTATTACTGTTAGTTATTTGGATGTATATTAATTTAAGTTTTTCCCATTAACCTTTTTTACCCTCATTTTCAAAATTTATTATTCATATTACTTGTGTTTGACTTTTTCTATGGGTGGCAAAAATTTGACCAACCTCAATCACCGAATTTAATCGACCCCAAAAATAAGGTTTCTGACATGGTTTTTTCACTCAATTTGAAATTCGGTCATTCAGTCATGACCGAATTCAAATTCGGGTTGGGTTCGGGTTTTGGTATTTAAATTCGGGTTGACCAAATTTGATTATGAAGATAGTGTTATAACTCACGTAAAGAGGCTCAAATATCGTATTCGGTCATTGAGTCAACTGGTCATATTTATTCAAAAAATCTAGTATTTAGTTAATTTTTAGTTTTGACAAAAAATTAAATTCGGTCATTTGGGTTCCGGTTCAGGTCTGGTCATTTTGTCTGAGTTAAAATTCGGTCAGTGTCTAGGTTTGGGGTTTTTGAGCGAATACCCGAATTGACTGAACCCGATAAGACTCGATCCCGAATTTTTGCTACCCCTGAGTTTTTCTGGTACTCAATTTTAGTTTTAAATAAGAAAAATTTATGTGTTTAATATTTCTATCATAATAATACTAACCTTTTTTTTTTATCAACTCAATTAGTATCAATAAAAACAATGATGTTAATAATAACGATTCAGAATTAAAAGTTAACATAATTTGTTAAATTAAAATTACAATTTAGTTTAAAATCCCAGTACTTCAATTCTAGATATAATAACCCTGATTTTAATCATAGTTTGTTATCAAAACTACGTTCTTTTAATGTCAATTATGTTTAATTTTTCGTATCAAATAATATGAACCTTTCTTGATTAATTAAATTTATCTCAATTATTAGGGCTTTTGGCTCAAAATAATCTGAAGTCGGAAGTGATTGGCTAAAAGTAATCCAAACTCACTTTTTTGCCGAGGTCTGAGTATGGATGAGGGGTATAAATAATTACAATCCCATATGGGTATTATTAAAAAATAAAACTCAAAAATTAAACATATAGTTCTCAATCTAAAATCAAAAGTGGGTCACTTATAGTTGGACTAGACTAGCTTTGGCCCATCATTACTAAAACCATAAACACTAGGGTCTAAAAAAATGTTGCAACAATAGCCTCTAATTAACTAATGCATGCAAAAGACAGGGTTATTTGTTTTTATCAGAATTCTATCTTATGTTATATAATAATATTTTCTCAAGGGTTTTTAACAATTGAACAAAATATTTCCTAAAGGAAAATTGGAAAAAATAATCCAGACTTTGGGGCTATTGGAAAAAATAATTCGAACTTACAATTTTGTTATGAATGAGCTGAACTTTAACCTCTATTATCTTTAATATATATCACCTAGTTAAACCCGTCCGAAAATTGACGTGGTGGTGACGATATTACACTTGAAGCATACTTTTAACCTTTTTTATGAGTTACAAAAAGTTTCGTGTATAATATCGCCACCAACACATTACTTTTTGGATGAGTTTAACTAAATGGTGGACGCCAAAGATAATAGAAGTTAAAGTTTAGATCATCCGTAAAAAGTTGTAAGTTTGGATTATTTTTTTGCAGTACCCCCAAAGTTTGGATAATTTTTTTACAATTTCCCTTTCCTAAAAGATATATGATTTATATGTGGCTAATTACGTTTCATCTCATGTTAGCATGATATATGTATAAAGTAGGAGAATACCTTAGGCGTAGGATGTCGAAAGTCTCGCAAGGGTGAAGATGTAGGCTTGAGCATTCCACTTGTTTTGATTTGCCTCTCATGGAGACCACTTTCTTTAGTAAACTGAATCTTGTCGTTAATAGTGAAATCAGTGAGGTTGTAACCCCCACTAATGGCCTTGTTGATGAAGTGCAATGCCTTTGTTTCATATCCAATTCTTTGTGGATGAGCATTTCTTTCTACTGCACCTTGCACTCGACTTTTATCTTTGTTGTTGCCATTCTTGTTTCTAGAATACCCTGGATTGTTTTGGGATTCTCCTGCCTTTGATTCTAATTTTGTGGCTCTTTCCTCTTTTACATCTTTTCCAAGTTGTTCTATCTGATTTTCCAGTCCAACTATTTCATCTTCAACCATGACTAGTTCAGTCAGCAGCTCCTTCAACTAGTATATCAGGAAAATAACATGATGTAAATCCATTTTCCATAAAAGGATCATTATGTATAAGTATAATATTATAAAGCCCTGAAAAATGAGTAGACGATAAACTAAGCTCGGAAAGAGATGATAAAAGATCGGAAGTTTTTACACACAAAATGACGAAAATAAAACCATAAAACTATTTATCATGCAACTATTTCTCTCTAATCGAACTCCTCTATCTCTCTCTTTAATTTTCTCTTTCATCCAACCCGCCGAGAGGTATGTTGAGGAGGTAGGAGCTTCCCAAGATGATATAATGGGTATATTATCTACCAAAAAAGTAAAAATATCACTTGCACCAAACATACACTTACAAACTATCTCCATTTCTTTTAATGTGACTTTTTAGAGTAGTAGAGAAAAGTTAATATCACCGAAAACTATAGGGAATTAGTAAAAATTTTCATCAAATATCTTTATTTAAATTCAATAATTGAAGTTTATTCAATAATGTTGAGAAAAATAAGAAAAGTAGTCATTAATATGTTATTAAAATTGAAAAAAAAATGGAAGGAATGAAATGAACAAAGTCAGTTAAAAAAAAAACTAGGTAAAAACAAATGAAAGGAGTGCATTTTTTGGTGTTTGAACTAGCACTTCATATGTTCTTTTTGGTAAAAGTTTACCCTTTATATTTGTTTTTTGAATGAACTTATCGAATATCATTTTTCTAAAATATGAATTTCTAGTATTCAGCTAGTTCATAGTAAAATTTATCAAACACATTTCCAGTGATTGAAGCAGCTATTAAATTATTAATGCTAAACTAAAATCAAAATATATCACCCAAATCATATTTATGTATCTAAATATCTAATTTTACTGAAGCTGACCAAAATGTAAAGTTGGTATTGACAGTTGAATTATTTTAAGCTTTCTCCCTATAAAATAAAAAAGAGGTTTAAAATAGAAATAAAAGACAAGTGTGAAAACAAGGCAAGAAGGTACCTTTGCGGGAATATGACTTGGAATTGGCAAGTGGGAATTGGGTTTTCGATTGTAGGCTTGTTGCAGAAGTTCGCGTATCTTCTCTTCATGGTTCAGCATGTTTTGGAGAACAACCACCTATACCGCAAAGGAATACAACGTCAATGTCATACTAACATAAAAATAAGGGTTTTTTGCCACAAATAATCCATACTGAGGGGCTTGTGACTGAAAAAAATTCAAAGTGACTTTTCGGCCACTGGTAATCTGTACTTTTTCATTATTTTATCACAGCATTCCACAATCAATTTTGGGCACTAGAAAGCTGACGTGGCGACCGGAAATTTCTTTTTTGAAGTCTGAGTAAACATACTTTCCGGTTGCCACGTCAGCTTTCCGGTACCGGAAATTGACTCTGGACTGCTATGATAAAATAGTGAAAAAGTACAAACTGCCAGTGGCTGAAAAGTCACTTTAGATTATTCACAGTCACAAGCCTTTCAGTACGGATTATTTGTGGCCAAAAACCCTAGAAATAAATAGACTTCATAACTTTATTTTTTAAAAAATATTAATGTTCGTATTAGAAATAATATAATACATAGCTTTTTTTTATTAAAAATAAATAACGTAAATCTTTGTAATTTCATAAATCATTTTCCTAAACAAAATTATCATTTATAACTTCTGTTCTTCCCACTTTCTTGCCTTTTCTATTGAATATCCCCACTAATGAAAATAAGTCGTTAATTAATACACATTTTAAAAAGCTGACTTTGTAAAGCTATTTATGTTCTTGTAAAAAAAAAAACCCTTTTTAACTTAATGAACTATTAACATTAAATATATGTTCTTTTTCTAATACAACTATTAAAAACTAGTGTTTTTCCTGCTCCATTTTTACGGGCAAAAACAACTTACAAACTTAAGAGAAACAATTTGAGAGGTTAGCTTTTACCAAACCTATAAATAAATGTTTTTAACAAAAAAGGGAATATTTTATATCCACCGAGATTTGAACCTTGGTTGAAATCATGTAATAATTAGTTGAGGATGGTAGTCACTTAGCTATCACATCTTTCATATGATTAATGTCAACGAAAACAAATAAAATCCTACATATAGGTTACAAATAATAATACACAAAAATAATATTCACTAGCTTTTAAACATAAAAAAAGAAAGTTAAAAAATCATTCATTACTTAGTATTTCTTCCACCAAATTTACTATTATAATATATGAATCTCAATATTAAAAAAAATAGATTAAAGTAAAATATAAGAGATAATAAAGTGTAAAACTCCCGTAAAAAAAACTTATATTATTGTTCTATGTTTTCTTTGACGATTGTAAAAAAAAATAAAATTTTATTAACATCGCAATAGAAAAATGTAAATTAAAAATTACATAAGTGATTTACACATCATATGGAATTAAAATGAATGTAAAAATATAAAGTATCAAAATTTGACTGAATGCATAAGATAAAAATTTGAGATCATTATGATCATTGACAAAAAGTAAATATATTTCTTATTCAAAAAAAGTTAATGAATTACAAATAAGATCACCACCAAACACATAGATCGTAAGTTCATAAAAAAATTGAACTTAAAATTGTTAATTTTTTCAACTAAGTTAACTATACAAAACTCTTAATACAAAAATATTAATAATATATTAACACATAATTAAAATATTATTCATTAAAATTGTTGATTTGTTAATTTTTTCAACTAAGTTAATTATACAAAACTCTTAATACAAAAATATTAATAATATATTAACACATAATTAAAATATTATTCATTAGCTTTTTATATAAAAAAAAGAACCAGTAGCTATCTTTTTTTCCACAAATTTACTATTATAACATAAGAATCACAATATAAAATATAACTTAAAGTAAAACTAAGAGATATTAAAGGGTAGAACTCCTATATATATATATATATATATATATATATATATATATATATATATATATATATATATATATATATATATATATATATATATATATATGTATATATATATGTATATGTATATATATATATATATATATATATATATATAAGTCTATATTATTGTTTTGTACCTCAGCCTGCAACTCTTCCCTGTTCTGACTGCCCATGTTTCTCTTTCTCTACACATGGAACTAAGGTAGAATTAATATGGGTAGTTTTGATAATTTTTCAAGTGTATATGTGTGTTTGGTAAATTTAAAACGCATGAAAAACTAAGTATAAACTATAAGATAAGCTAAGAGGACCAAAGAAAGTCATTTGATGACTCTTAAAGCCCAAAAGGCCTAGTTTTGGAAACATAGACCATGCAGAGATGAGGCAAAGATCGTGTTGAAAGACAGAGAGCGAGAATAAATGTAGAATGCCTGACACAGGTCGTATCGCTTGGACACGACTATATTAGTCTACGAGACAAAGATTTCAGAGTCTGATTGCAAGGCACGAGTCATGTCCTAGCAATACGATCCGTGTTGACCAGCAACACAGTCTGTGTTGTTATGACACAAACCTTGTCATTGTCTGACCGCGCTTTTTCCTGGTTTTCATGCCTTTTTACGTGTTTCCAAATCATTTAACACATGTTTTTCATGCAGATAGAGTTGGTTAGGATATTCCAACTATCCTAACGACTATATCCATAGTGACTAAGTATCATCTTCTCCATGAGGGTTGTGTTCTACCCTATTCATCCTATCCAAGTGGTTCTATCCTCGCATTATAACTCAGGTGTCATTTGGCACTTTCAAGACACTTTGTTCCTTCTATAAATACCCGTTTTTTAGGTTATGACTACAACAAATGTTGGGCAAGGATTGATAGTTTGTAAGTCTCTTCACATAAGACAAGAGTTGTATCTTACGATAATGTACGTTGGTATATAAGTCAAAGGAGAATAGATATGCGTACGACTCTTTTGGTTATCTAAGGATCCTACAACCCTCTTTTTATTTGATAATCTTTGAGTTATATATATATATATATATATATATATATATATATATATATATATATATATATATATATCAAGAGATGATATCTTTCCAGAATTAGACATCTAAACTCTAAAAGTTAGACGCGTTCAATGGTGTGAACTTTTGTAGATGGCAAAAGAAGATATACTTCATCTTGTACACATTCAAGGTGGTGGACATGATTAGCATGTCATTCCCGAAAGAGTCGGACGAGGAGACATTGGCAGAACTAGAAGGCGACGAAACTCCTAAGCAATGACATCAAAAATTTGATGAAGTAGTACTTTCTTTTGGCTTTTAATTAATGAGTTTGATAAGTGTGTGTACTATGAGTTTGAGAATGGAAAATGATTCATTATATCCTTACACATGGATGACATGCTGATTTTTTGGTACTGACATGGAACAAATTAAGAAAACTTAGAGTTTTCTCTCATCTAAGTTTTCCATGAAAGACGTGGGTGAGACATATATGATATTGGGCATTGAGATCATTATAAATAATGATGGTATTAGCCTATCATAGTCGAAAAGGTAATGGAGAAGTTCAAATTTAAGGATCCTCCTCCTGTGTTAACACCTTTCGATAACAACTTTCGTTTGATTAAGAATGAAGGGGGAGTTGTGTGTCAAGAAGAGTATGTCAAGGTCATTAGTATCTCAATACCCTCCTAATATGTTGTGTCCTGACAATGTGGTCTGTGTTGACCAGCAACACGGTATGTGTTGCTTTGACATGAATGGTGTCATTGTCTGGTCATAGTTTTTCTTGGTTTTCATGCCATTTCACGTGTTTCCAAATCATTTAACACATTTTTTCATGCAGATAGAGTTGTTAGGATATTCCAATTGCCATAATTAACTACTCTTTCCATGATGACTATGCATTATGCATGGGGTTGTGTTTTACTCTATCCATCCTATCCAAGTGGTTCAATCCTTGCACTATAAATAGGGTGACATTCCCCACTTTCAAGTCACTTCATTCCTTCCTAAAGCACCCCTTTCTTAGGCTGTGACTACAACACATTTTACGCAAGGATTTGGACTTTGTAAGTCTCCTTGCATAAGAGAACAGTTGTATCTTATGACTATATACAATTAGTACGTATATAAGTCAAAGAAGAGTAGGTACGCCTATGACTCTCTTAGTTATCTAAATTATTCTCATCCTACAACCCTCTTTTTCTTTAACCATGTGATTTAGGGGGGGGGGGGGGGAATACTGGCTCCTTAAGTCACTGATAGTTTAGAAAATACATTATAACCATTTTTTAAAATAATAATATCACCTAAAAGTTATCAAGTGAACATATTTTTTACAGTAATGTTTGGTAAGATTAAAGCGAATAATAATTACTTAAATTATGATGATATAAGTTATTACACCATTGTTAGAATCCCTCAAGGACCTTGGTAGACAAGGTGCAAGGACCTCAGCAGACCTGGACTCAAGGACCATAGCAGACCCAGGCTCAAGGACTTTGGCAACTGGAACGATTTTGAATGAAAGTGAAAATTTGAATATTATTGGCATATGATTTGGATATCTTAGAGTGATATCTTCCAGATTGCTGTGACAGATTTGCTACCTCCTTACATGATATCAAAATCAATATCTAAATCCAATAATATGCTTACTAATTATTGACGTATCTCTCTTGGAAGGGATCAAACCATTTAGGGAAGGCTTGATTGTTGTAATTCAAGCAACTATCACGTGGCCCCTTGTTTCCAGCAAGAAATCAATGAGAAATCGATTTTGTGAATATCTTCAATGATATCTTTCCAATTCAAGGGTCCTTCCAAAGGCTTACAAAGTCAAACATTTACCTCACCCTTTAGGTATAAAAAGAGGAAAAAGATAGAGAAGAAAAATAAGAGAAACACTCTACTCCACAAGAAAGACGCATTGTAATTCCACATCCTTCAGTCTCTTGTATCATGAGGTCCTTGATCGATCTAAAAGTATATTCTTGTAATTAAGTGAGTTGGGGAACTAACTTGGGTAGCTAAGTATTGTAAATTTTTTGTGAGTTGTAGAGCAATGGTGTTGCCTTGATTGAGTTGTAAATCAAGAGTGTTATCTTGATTGAGCTGTAGATCAAGACTTTTTTGTAAGCTTGCCTTGGAGGTACTCAAGGGAGCTAAGATTGAGGATCTAGTTATACTTCTTAAGTGAACAAGAAGTGAAGTGGTTCGAAAGCCTAAGTGAAGAGAAGCTTAGGTCCGGTGGCATACCCATTATTATCTTCTTTTATGTTCATCATTTACATTTCGTTTTTATACCTTTTCCTTGGCTATGTCATATGCGCGCCAAGGTCTTTGACCGATTTGTGTGTTAAGTGTTTTAGCTTTGACTTAATTTTAGCCAACCACCTCAATTAATCCTTTTCAAGGATTTTTTCAACCATGAACTAGTACCAGTTCAAAACAACCACATCATTCGGTTCACACCATTCACCACATTACATAGGATAAGTGAAACCAACCATTAATATCTATGCATAAATTTGAGTTATACCTCATGGATAAGCTTCAAGAACCTGCCGACAAATCTGAATACCTCACACTTAATCCACAATACACATGATGTTATAATTGCACGAATTATCAAAACTTTGATAAAACTATTTGTGCTACTTTTCTAATTTCTTTTCTGTCCATATAAGTTTCATATTTAAGCAATCTTTTTATCATTGCCGAATTTAATTCATCATTTGCTCCTACCAAGCACACCCTTATTGTAAGCTTGATCCACCGAAATCCCTAATGCTCCAATTTCATAATGGAAAAATTTATAGTGGTTGTCAATCATGACAACCACCACAATGAAAACAATTTTTATTCATACTTGTGTAAACTTTTATTTTCGTCATTCATTTTTATTATTCAGTACAACATTATAAGTATATTGTCTTAATTAAAAATTTTAAAACTTTTGGGTTGTGTTTATAAGATGCAGGACAGTGAAATAGTAATGCAACGCTCTTTTTTTTTTTTCTGAGAACAGATAATACAACTCATATTATTACTAATTTTGATTACTGATCAAATGCACACCAAAATACGAAAAAAGGACAAAATTTTAAAAACTCTAAAAGAATGGCAATGTTTTATGGTTTTTTGCATTTTGGACCCCGAATTTTAGGGGTATTTATATTCTGAACCCTTGGTTTCAACTTTAACTTTTTGGACCTTAAAGTTTGTAGGCTGAAAAAAGGACTCTATTTCCCGTTTTTCTTTTTCTTTCCATGTTTGAATTTCTCTCCCGATTGGCATCAAACTTCAAGATTAAGGTTAAAACCGATATTAAAGTTATAATAAACCTCTTTTATTCATGTTGGAGTTACTTAAAACCATGTACTCATGGGTCTAAGCAGCCCCGACATGAATAAGAGAGGTGTATTATAGCTTCAACATTAGTTTTAACCATAGTCCTGATGTTTGACGTCAATCGAGAGATAAATTCAAACATGAGAGGAAAATAAAGAATGAGACATGGGCCTTTTTCTTCAGCCCACAAACTTTAAGGTCCTTTTTTATTTAGCCTACAAATTTTAGGGTCTAAAAAATTAATGTTGAAAACTAAGGGTTCAGAATATAAATACCCCTAAGGTTCATGATCTAAAATGCAAAAAACCCAATGTTTTACTGTTTACCTAGTGCAATTTGACGTCAGAACTATAGAATTAAATGTCTATGATAATGAAATAGAACGTTAAAGCAACTGTAAAGAGTATTACATGATTCGATGAGTGTGGTTTAGGGTACATAGTGAGTTATTTAAAGTTGCAATACAAACAGTTGTGAAGTGGAATAACAGACATCAAAGGTATGTACGTACCGGAAGCGAAGCAAGTCTAAAGAAGTCAGAAGCAGCGGGCATGGCAGACATACTATACGTACGATTTTTGTTGTGTTGATGATGGAAGCTGTATGTACGATTCCTCCGATCCGATTCGTTTAATTATTACGATAGAGACACAAGTATATATATATCGGCCTCATTTAATTTGGAAGGAGTATAACATATATATCCATCTGATCTCTAGCCCGGCCTATACAAATAATGGTTGTTTATAGGAAGAAGTCTTTAATTTGAAGCAACCATATATATATATATATGCATTTCTGATATGAAAGGTTGAGGGAAGAAGATGAGATGGAGCTATCAGTTTGATTACTTCTTCTCAACATTACTTACGTTTCTCCTTTTCCTCTTAACCGCCATATGGCTAGTTGGTGCTGCCGCTGGGGCTTCCTTTACGCATCATTCAGACTCCCCAAGTAATTACCAAACCCACAGGATGTTTTCCTAACTTCACTTTTATTTATTTTCCCCTCCTACCTTGCGTACCTTGCACTTGCAGTTTCACTAAACACACTCTCCATGCAAATTATACATATAATATATTCTTATTCATTAAATATATCGGCTATTCATTTATACTGGCCTGGACATTTTCAACGCTAGCTCCGACAACACAATAAGAAAAATATGTTTCGCCAATAAGTAGTTTGGGCAACAAAAAAAGTATTATTGCATTAATTTAAAATAGGGCAATCAACCAAATAATTTTGTGCTTAAACACATTATATGTGACAACAAATATTCTTTTTGTTTTTGTTGCAATTTATATAAATAGGGCAACAATTTAAAGAAAAATGGTTGCCTAAGGTTATTAAGGCAACAAATTAAAAAAAAAAATTGTTGCCTACCACAACTACATTGTGCTACCATTTTTACTAATTTGTAGCCCGAACTTTGTGTTTCGAGGATAAACTATAAAATCGTGACAATTTTTTTGTACCCCCATGTTAAAGGGAAACAAAAAATTGGACTAAAAAAGACAACAAACTTTTTTGTTGTCCAACATAATTTTTCTTGTTGTAAATATAGTAGATCGATTTTTGTAAAGCAAGGTCTTTTAAAAAATGCGTTAACATTCATACTAAACAACTATACTAAGAATTTAGTCAAAATGTATACCTGCAAAAAACAAGTTTTTTTCCCATCAAATTGATACAAAATGTAACTCTTCTATAAAAATTTAGTAAGAAAGATATGGGTTTTTTGCACTTTGGACCCCGAACTTTAGGGGTATTTATTTTCTGAACCCTTGGTTTTCAACTTTAATTTTTTGAACCCTAAGGTTTATAGTTTGGAAAAAAAGAACCCTAAAGTTTTTAGGCTAAAGAAAAAGACCCCTGACTCATTCTTTGTTTTCATCCCATGTTTGAATTTATCTCCCGATTGACATCAAACTTGAAGAATAAGGTTAAAACTGATATTGAAGCGATAATACACCTCTCTTATTCATGTCGGGGCTACTTAGACCCCTTAATACAGGGGTTTAAGTGATTCCAACATGAATAAGAGAGGTTTATTATAACTTTAATATCGGTTTTAACATTAATCTTGAAGTTTGACAACAATCGGGAGATAAATTCAAACATGGAAAGAAAAATAAAAACGGGAAACGGGATTTTATTTCAGCCCAGAAACTTCAGGGTCCTTTTTTTTCAAACTATAAACTTTAAGGTCCAAAAAGTTAAAGTTGAAAACCAAGGGTTCAGAAAATAAATACCCCTAAAGTTCGGGGTCCAAAATGCGAAAAATCCAGAAAGATATCAATAGTATTGTCTTCATCAAATTTGAAACTTCTACAACACGTTCTTTGGTTTTGACAAAGTGACATATGGACTCCTTTTTTCTCTTCCTATTTTTTTTTTCACAACCTTCTCTCCTTATTTTATTTACATAGTATATTAATGAGTCTTTTAATAGTACTATCTATATTCTTGATTGTGCATTTAAACTAAGGCAATTTTTTAAAAATCGTGGGCTAGAGGTGGAACCAAAACATTTTGTTAAAGAGGACCATCCAAGACGTGATGCATAACACTAAAATAGTTAAACATTCGAATTCTGAAACTATAAAACATATTATATTACATGTAAATTCAATATTTAAAACCTTTAATTAGGATAATATCGTAAATTGTCATTTTTAGTGATTCAAGTTCCAAGTAAATCCCTACTAATAGATACCTTTTTTTATCAAAGATTTATGATGTTCTTACCGTTTTTTTATACGGCTTGTTGCGGTGCGGAAGAAATGTGGTGGATTGGGGAAGTTTAACTTTTAATATAAAGATAAATAAAAATTGAAAAAGTAAATTATGGTGGGTTGTGGTGGATTGTGGTGGGTTGTGGTGAAATATGGAAAGTTGTTGTGCGGTGTGGAACTGCAACCAATCAGCCGCATAAAAGAACAGGGCCAAGAGACTAATTTTTTCGCAAAAATAAAAGTAATAATAATTGCATGGAAAATATATTTTATATGTATTTGAAAAATAATTTTTCATATAATATATTAAAGTAAAAGTAATAGTGAAGTTATAACTTGTCGTTGCTATTATTTATGATTTTCAATAAAAGAAATATGTCCGAAAAATGAGATAATATTACCTAGCAAAAATGGTATTAGAAGAAAATGAAAAATATATGTAGTAAATAAGTTAAGCAAGGGACGCTACAAAGAAAATAACCTTCGGAGGAAAATAAATTTTTGGAGTAAAATTCAGGATAAACAAAAACAAATCAGAGGCAAAAGGAATTTAACTCCTGACATCAGCAGGTTAATTAGAACAAAATACTAATGACCGCCCAAGGCCCACGACAGACTAATTAGAACAAATCGGCCATCGTAATTCTGTCATTGTCATAAACCCTAGGTTGTCGCCCCTTGGGCCTACCCCAAGGCCGACAATGGATTTATAACCACGGGAGACTAGTAAGGCATATGCGCTTATTATTCACTAGTTGTGATTGATACGTATGGACCTATTTGGAGAGAAAAGTGGAATATATTGAGTATGAAATTAGAATTCTAGGGGGTTGAGTATGGAATCAGAACCCCAAATTGAATGTCTTTGGTGAGCGGAAGAATGGAATCAAAGTTATAGTTATTATTATTATTATTATTATTATTATTATTATTATTATGATAATTACTATTAATAATTAATTATAACTTAATAGTTAATAATTTAAACTATAAAAATTATTAATTATCTTATTAATTATTGTTTATTATTTATCTCTTAAGAATTATAAATTATGAATCATTAATTAATAATAACAATGATTTATTTATTGTGATTTATTATTTGTTATTTATTTTTCATCAATTTATAATTATTATCAATTATTAATAACTAATTTAAATAATTATTAATTAAAACATAATTATTTATATTTATTTTTTTAATTATTATTAATATTGTTACTATTATTAATTAGTATTAATCATAAATTATTTGATATTATTTTTTATTTGCTATATATTATTTATTATATTATTTAGTAATTATTATAAATTATTATTAAGTACTTATAATAGTTAATAATTAATATTTAATATTAATTACTAATATTAATTATTAATTATCAATATTAAATTTTTTTATTAATTATTAGTTATTGTTAATTATTAATTATAAATTTTATTAATATTAATTATTGTTATTATTTATTATTTATTATTAATACTTTTATAAATGAATATTTTTTTAAATAATTATTAGTTATTAAATTATTGATTATTATCAATTTTTTTAATAATTTATATTTATTAATATTATTAATATTATTATAATTATAATTGAAGAAAAGGGATAGCATATTCTCCCCATATTTGGGAGGTTTCTAATCCCCCTATTCGGGAGGGATAGCAAATCCCCAGGGATTGCTATACCATTTCAGAAACGATTCTCCAAATAGAAAAAACATGAATTTAGAACTCATTCCTAACCTATTTCATTTCTTTTATGCTCAACAAATAAGCAAACAGGCCCGTGTTCAAGAGTTATAAATTTACTACTTCCTTTTTATTTATCAAATTATCTATTTTTTATTATTATAATAATTATAGGCTATAGCACCAATTTTATATATAATAAATGAACTTTGTACCCATTTCCAAGGGTATTCTAAGACATTTTTTGTCAATATGCTATTTTTTTTCTCCGCTTGCAATATTTATTGGTTTTCTGAACGCAAGTTTAGGGATAAGTAATTAGGTATAGAGGCAGTATTACAATTATAATTATGACTATTTACTTGTGATTTTGACTCCAGACATAGAGAACTAATTAAATTTGTCAAAGTGACATATACACAAAGTTGATATCATCAGAGTTATTGCAACTTGTGAACAGTTCCTTAAGATTTGGTTATAATAAGTTTCTCTGCTACTATAATTAACTAACATTTACATTTGATCAGAATGACCTTTATGTTATTATATATGTAATGGTTAACTTCTTGCTCAATTTAACATCTATAAAATTGTAGAATAAATTACCTGTAAATCTTTCCCTCCCCCAATCGTGTCTTATTATGCAATAGTATAAGATCGAGGAGTTTTATTAAGAGTAATTACCTCAATTAAGGGTCTAATTTGGGTTTAGTTGTTTATTTATAGGTTAATTATGTGAGTTTTTATTTTATGTTATTGTACTCAATTTATTTATTTATTTGTTTATTTATTTATTTATTTACTTATTTATTAGACTAATTGCATAACTTCCTATCTTATGTGATTATACTCTACTTGACTTGAGTATTAGGGGTTAGGAAGGATAAGGGATGATTAAGTTGCTAATTTGGGATTAGAATGAAAACAAAAAGGAGACAAAGGAGCTAGGGCTTGGGTATTGAGGGATAAGAATGAGTGAAAACAAAAGAAACGGTGGGAGTGCACGGGGTCTTGCCCTTTCCTTTCTGGTGAAACCTACGCGGAGGGAGGGAGGGAGGGAGGGAGAGAGAGAGAAGACAACGATGGTGGGAGCGGCGCCGCCTGGGTTCCCGTCGCTAGCTGCCGACGCGCAAGGAAGAGAGGGTCGGGCAACCTCTCCTTCTTCCCTTCGAAGGTCATACACATAGAGAAAGAGATAGGGCGGTAAAGGTGGTGCAGGCGGCGGTTGCACGGCGGTGACAGGGCCATGGTGGTTCGGCGCACGCGAGAGAGGGAGGCAGCAGTGGCACGGGCCTAGGTTTCTGGGGCTGGGCTTGGACAGTTGAGGGGTTTAGCCAACTCCATTCCGAATTCAATTGGTAATCAATGTGGATAATCATTGTCCCCTCTTAATAACTGTTAGGTTTCAGGTTTAATTAGTAGAGTTTGAATATTACGTTTATTCCTGAAATTGTTAACTATGTTGGAATGATCGGATTGAATTATGTAACCGAGTTGGATGTTGGATGGTACTTGGGTTGAACGTTGAGCGTCGGGGTTCATTTGGAATGGTTTTAGGTGAGGAGGAAGCTCGGGTTAAATTGTGAAAACAGAATACTTTGGGTCAATTTATGAAAAGAATGAATTATAGATTGGTTATACTTCGTATTATCCTTGTTATGTGAAATGTGTGGGAATGGAGTTATTTATGAATTGAAAGAGTTTATTATATATGCGAATACGGGGTTAGTATACTCAAAGGTTTGATTTAAGTTAGAATGCTGTTGATTTGATAGGTATAGTATGCATACATGAACCATAGATGAGTTATATACTTAAAGAATGAGATTTTGAGCTTATGATTAGATGGTTTGGTTTCTAGTATATTGTAATCATGCTCTAGTCTAGTGTGAATGGAAATTACATTGCTTGTTAGTCGTTTTATATGAATTTAAGTCTCTATGTACATACTTATATCCCTTTTATTATGGGTTTGTGTGATTGAAAGATGTTTGTGTGGTTTTTGGTTCGAAAGGAAGGATTTCAAGTGAATATTTTAGGGCGTGTTGAAAAGCATTTGTATTTCCAAGTCGTTAATACTTATTAAATGGATTTAGCGTGATTAAAAAAGACTTATTCGAGTATTTTGAGCTTTTGGATTTCTTAAATAGAAAAAGGCTGGAAATTAGCCCGTTGAGTTGATTTTGATTTGAATGAAAGGCATATTCCTATTTTATTTATATATATGTACGAGGTTTTGGAAAGCCATTTGGATGAGAAGTGTATGGTATGGAATTGTTATGCGATTTCCGAGTTTGAAAAGGTTTTCGGGCTAGGTGTATTGCACTAGGTACTGTGGACTAATTGGAAAGCCGAGGTTACACCTGTAAAGGGGAACTGAATCGTCTAGGTATATAAAGTCCATTGACGTTGGAACAACCGGGAAGTTAAACTAACTGTCTTAAGGGGGAACCGGCCCCGACTGGAGAGTGCTGAAAGTACTCTATGCCCATGGTATTGATATTTTTGTACAAAGAAAAGAAGGAAGGATTATATGAAACCGTTGGTTTATTGTAACGGTATATACTATGGTTATGGAAAATTGGAAAAAGGAAATTTGAATAATTTTTAATACCTATTTTAGAGTGCGTGAGTTATCCTTTATATATTGAAAGTATTATGTTCTTATTTAGAATGGCTTGAAAGGTTTGAAGTATGAATTGTATGTTACTTAATGATTACTAAATTTATGAATTGTGCTTGAATATGTTCAAACTAAGTTTCCAAAGGTTTTGTGATTTACATAAATAACTTACCTTGTTATTATTGATTTGTATGCGTGATATTTAAAGCTCTTCGTGTGTGTCTTTTAATTAGATGGATGCATTGCATGTGAATCCAGTCTTAGTTGCTTACTTTGGAGGCTAAATGGAATGTACGAGTCACTTGAGAGATCCCTATGTTGGTAGAGGATATGTATTGAGTTGGTTGCGACCTAGTAGAACACTAGAGTACTTGAGATGCTTCTTTGATGACTTCCTGACTGTTTTCATGACAAAAATGTTATCCCACCCCCTGTAGTTGATTTGGAAAATATGAGAGTATTATTAGTATTGCTATAATCATTATTAGTATTATTATTAATATTATTGTGTTTATTAAAAATTGTTATATGAATAATTGTGTGAATATTATTTGTTAGGATTATTGGACAAAAATAATACTAACTTTGGGGGTGTTGGCCGATAATAATACAAACAATTTTGTTGGACACTAGCAGTACCAACTAAGGACCTATTTTCCACCAATAGTACACGACCGAGCTAGTAGGTTTCTTACTACGCAGAAAGATTATTTATCGCCTAATTGTCTGAGCTAAAGACTAGAGTAAGTTGAAAAAACGTTAATGGTCACTTTTTTTGCCAATTAAGCAACATTAACAAACTTTGCTATACAATAATGTAAAAACAACAATTTGATTGTTATCTAGATCAATTTATCAATGCAGCTTATATGGCGAAAAAAATTGGCGGTCGATATTTTTTCCACTTACTCCAGCTTGAAGCTCAGCCAATTATGCGACAAGTCGTCTTTTCATCGAGTTAAACCCCCATCAACTTGGCAACGTACTACTGCTGGTAAATAGATCCATAGTTGGTACCACTAGTTTCCAACAAAATTATTGGTATTATTATTGGCCAATACCATCAAAGTTCGTATTATTGTTATCCAATAACCCTATTTGTTATGTGATTATTATTAATGTTTTTATTATTATTATTATTATTATTATTATTATTATTATTATTATTATTATTTTCCAAGAAAATCAGATTTTAGTATTGGGTTGGATTAGTATTAAGAATAGTATTGTTGGGCCTTAATTAGTAGTTAGTATAAAAGGCTAATCTCCCTCTCAAAACCCTAATTCAAACCCTAACCCTAGCCCCTCATCTTCTCCCCCTCTCTCTCTCCTCTCTGCCATCGAGCCCCACCTCCGTGGCGCCATCCGTCGCGAGTCGTCGGAGACTGCCTCAGCCACCACCGTCGCTCATCCCTCTCTATCCTTTTCCTTTCTTTTTCTCTTTCTCACTCCCTCCGCTCGACCACGCCACCATTACAGGACACTGCAACCGCCGCGCCAGTCACCTCCAGACGCAGCCCTCACCGCCGGAGTCGTTACCACAGCCGCCCTCCTTTGTCGTCGCCACAGCCCAGCACGCGAGGGAACGGTCAGGCCTATTGCTGGCCGGTTGCTGCTGTTCGAAACCAAACGCCCGACGACCCGCTGACGCCGCCGCTCCTACATTCGTCGCTCTTCCAGTCGCCGGAAAACCACCGCCTAGAACCACCCTAACGTAAACCCTAATCCAGTTTTAAAACTCTCCTGTTTTAGTTCTTGTTTTTCTGTTTTGGTTATTGCTATTAATTCTTGTTAAATCTTGCTATTTAGGTAATTAAGGGTGTAAATTATTTAGTTGTTATTTGTAACTAAATTGTTCTTGTGTTGTATTTTTTACTTGTAAATTTGTCTAAATTATTATGTGTAATTTTTACGTTCTAATTAGGTGTATTAGGGTTTGTAATAGTTGTAGTGAAATTATTAATGTTCGATTGTATGATGTACCTTGTTTCTTGTGAATCATGCTAGGGTTTTAGAAAATACTATTATTGTATGCACGAATTAAAGGGTTTAATTATCTAGATTAATTCTTGATCGTTAGTTAAGTATTCACATGCTTCTTTAATTCTCTTAGGTGTTAACCTTGTGTTTAATCTTACTAAATCAATTGGATGGATTAAAATATTAAAGTACGATTCTTGTTTATTAATTCATGATTCTTGATTGGATCTTGGAAAAAGAATTAGTTGTTGTGATTCTTGATTAGTGTTTATATGTTCTTTATATTTCATTCACATGTTCTTTTGTTCTTTTTGTACCTTGATTAAGAAAATTCATGTTTTATAATAATCCATGTTGTTATTATAGGATCTTGAAGGAGTATGTGGTAGAACTCATGTTTAGGATAATGTTATTATTATTTCATGCATGCTTTTAGGGTTAGAGAAAATATTAAACTTGATTTCATGTTTTACAATTTGGTTTTGATGGTAGAAAGTTGGATGTTTGGACCTTAGTTAGATTAGATTGACTACCTTGAACCTTAGTCACTATTTTAAGCCTAAATTAGGACCTCGTGATTGAATGGTGAAAGTTAGAACCGAAATAATCAATTACATGGGAATCGGGTGGGGGACAGTTTTATTAGGGTCTAGAGAACGGATCATCAGGAGAGATATAGTCATCCTTTGATCAAACCCTTTGAACTAGAGGTTCCCTTAGATGTTAGCTTTCATAGGAATTTTGTGGATTGGACTTTGGAGTTTTATAAGTCGAGTTATACCCCGATTACCATACCTAGGTCAGATCTGGACAGTTTGGAAAGATGACTTTTTTGAGGACCTTAAAGCGTGTGTTGGGCCTCGAGTTCAACATAAGAGTTTTAGTAGACATCCTGAGGTTTTTGAAAGGTCCAAAACCAGACCCATAGGATGTCGGGAAGTCAAGTTATGACCCTTTTTTATGTGGATGTTGTAATATGTCTTATTGATGTTAATTATTAATAAAAAATGTTGTTGAGTGAAAATATTGTTTTGATCTTGTCATGTGATTACTTGAAATGTGTTAGGTAATTTAAAGTGTAAATTCATGAATGATGGGAACCTATGGTATTCCTAGGGGAGAGTTAGTTAGAAGGTAGTTAATACTAACTTCGAAGGGCGCGTTTTGATTAGAATAATGATTTCTATTTTAGGCCCGAGCTAACTTGCATCGTTAGTGAGCTCAAGTGTGTTCGTTTTTGTTGTGAAGTAAAGTTAACCAGGTAATGTCTATGCTCTAATCCCCAATGGGATTCTCTTTAAATGTGTTTTAATGTTTTCTATTCTGTTTTGAGAATTGCATCCCGAAAGGGGACTTTATGTGCAAATGTGACCATCTGTTTTGGATAATTGTTTGTAATTATTATACTTTGATTTATTGAGTTGAGAAATTGAGATGGTCTTTTATTAGTGGTTTTCTTACTGGTTTTGATAACCTGGTTTGGGTTTGACTTGAGAGTTGTGAGTTGAGTTTTGCATAAGATACTAATAATTCGAAGTGAAACATTGCTTAGTTTCGGGCATAACCTGCAGTTCGATTTGGTATCCTGCCGGGTTATAGACCAGGAGATCAGGGCTTTTTCCCTGATATAGGATAGTTGATATTTTGATGCCTGTGGTAGGCGAATTTTGATGCCTGTTGTAGGCGAATACTTTGATGCTTGTGGTAGGCGAACTCTTAATGCCTGTGGTAAGCGAACTCTTGATGCCTGTGGTAGGCGATGTTACTCTAAGGGATGTGGTATCCCGCCCGCATAATAAAATATGGATTGGTTGGGTTGAGGAAAATAGTTAAGGGATTAAAGGTTTGTGAAATGGTTTGACTTGTTCCCTCTCCCTCAAATAAATTGAAATGAACTTAACTTGTTTTTAACGTTAGGGGTAGACATTATTGAGTTTTCCCCCTCATTTTTGAAATGTTTTGTTTTCAGGTGAAGATCTATATGCTGGGGACGGGAATTAGAAGTGAGGACGACATGTTTAGAAGTCGGTAAATATGTTGCTTTTTCTTTTCTGAGAAACTGGAAGTTAGTTTTGAGGTTTATTTCTAAGTACGAGTTTGTTAGTTGGTTTACCGTTGACAGATAGTTGTAGTTTTCTTTCTCGCCTTGTATTCTTTCGGGGATAGGGCAGTGACGCCCAATAAGAGTTTGAGTCTTCCGCTAAATTTTTCTGTTAACGTTAGTTTGACTTTGACTTTTCTATAATTGAATTTCTGGGGCGTTACAATTATTGTTATTCAAAAAAATAATACGATATTTACTTTTTTCTAAAGGAAATAGTATGATATTTACTAGTAGCTGGGATAAGAAATTTATCATATTTTTTTATTGCGATTATATTGTCAAATATCGATATAAATAAATAAATGAAAGTTAATGACTTACTCATACATGTAAATAACCTTTTTTTTCATAATTAGAGGTCTCTCCAACTAAATTTTATTCAACTATAAAAGTGTCAAAAAACACTACCAAATATGGTGAATGAATGATCACTTTAATAGAGAATGAAGAACAAGATTACCCTGGGGTGAATAGGGTGATCACAAAAGGGCGGGTTTCGGGTCGATCGTATATATATCTAGTTCGGGTAAATACGGGTCGAGTGTATTTTGGGTTCGTGTAAATACGGGCGGTGTATTCCGGTTTCGGATAAACCCTACGGGTTATGATTGCGACATTTTTCCGTTTTTTCTTTTGAAAAATGGTCTTTAAATATTACTTTTTGTACACTATATATAATAAAATATGATTATCTTTTAGTAACGATAGATTATTATAACTATTTTAACTTAAATTAGTGAAATAACAAATAAATGAGTTGCGCTTATACTTTAATAGTTAAAAATTTCAATGAAAAGTCACAAATTTTAATAAAGTTGAACTTAAAAAATTAAATTTTTGGGTCAAACGGGCAGGTCGAGTTTGACCCATTAATTTTCGGGTTCAGTGTATTTTGGGTTTAGTTGAAAAAATTGTGTTCAAAACACAAAAATTTCATACGGGTTCGGGTCGGGTTATCAGGTCGGGTCAGAAATTGTCAGGTCGACTACACAAAAATGTTAAATGAAATATCAAATGTGTAAATTAAAACGTTGAAATAAATAGCGGAAAATAAAAGAGACAAAACACGGTAGTTGTTAACGATGTTCCTCCGAATTCAATTTCGGAGTACGTTACCGCCTAGAGTTCTTCAACTCTAGGATTGAACTTCGATATCTTATTAGGATGGACTTTGACAATCGATCTTAGAGTCTTATCTACTCTCAAGATCCCACCACTTGAAATCACCTCTCAATCAAATGTGGGGAGTTGGTCTCTCAACTCTTAGTCCTCTCCCAAATAAATTATCTCAACAACTCTAATCAATAGCTAAATACAATTTTTTGTAATCTCACACTCAACAATAGTAAGAAACAATAATGCTCAACTGTGATATATGCTTGTGTCTTGTGTATCTTGAATGGCCAGAGACTCCTTGTATTTATAGTGCGAGTAGCCGAAGTAGCAAGGGACCAAATTTGGACAAATCTTGATCATAATCTTCATACAATGGATATAATATATTCTGATCTTATTTCCTTCCTTTGCATCATATAATCATTCTAACCATAATATGATCCTCTTGATTTTTGCCAAGTCAACATGTACACAAATATGATATGATTCTCTTGATATTGCTAGGTCAATCAAGCAAATATATTGTATCTATAATCATATCAATTTTATATTCATTATAATCTTGAAGGGTTTAAATTATAACAATCAAATCTTGTCTTTCATAATTTAAATAATTCATACTTATTTATTTATTTATTTAAGCTCTTTGTCTTGCATAAAAATAATATTAATTATAATATTAAAAGTAACTCAACAATCTTCCCCTTTTTGATGTAAAGACCAAACCCAATTATCTTACCTTTAGGTTATAAAATTTATATTTCTCTCCCCTTTTTTATATTGCATCAAAAAGATGAAGTTGTCAAATAATATATCAAGTTATTATCATATAAAGATCAAGATATTTTCTCCCAATTTAAAAAATGTTGAAAAAGAATTGAAGTATTAAAAATGTTTAAGAAAGTAAACCATATTAAGGATCACATAAGTAATTCTAGTGAGGCATTAATCCGCGAGGTTTAAAACCTAATGGATTCGAAAAAAATAAAAGAGTCAAAAGAGGAAGCTTTGATTAGCGGATTGAGATAAATTAGACAACCGGCGAAAAATATTTTAACATAATTAATGGAAGACTCCCCCTTAATCAGTGCATTCATATAAATATATCTACAAAATCAAACATCATGATAAATCATATTAGTATGTATAGTTCCTTTTGGACACTGATTTTGAACAATTCTAGTTGTTGAATTTTTATTGTGATAATAATATGCATGATACCCATTTCTTAAACAATATTTGCATATGCTCAAACTTGATTTGTGCGATGAAGGTCTAAAGAAATTGTTATAGTTTTTTTTTCTTACTAGATGGATTGTATCCAACTCCTTCTTTATTAAATGATGCCCGTTGAGTATATAGTAGTCTATCTAAATTATCTTGTCCTTTTGTAAATTTTAAATTATTTGCTTATGGCCATCGCATTTATTTTGTAAATCACATTTTTTTTCCAAACTCTTCTATCTTATTGCGGTAATTGTTATTCTCTTTTTCTAAGGTGGAATTTTTTTTCATTCAACACTTGTATTATTATTTTTAATTCATTAATTTTAGACAAGTGTTTTTCTTCTACTTTTGTGCACTTAACTAAAAATTCACTTTTTGAATATTCATGAACAGGAGTGAGTTCTGCCTCATTCGAGCTTTCGTACTCGGTTTCATCATGGTCCAAACCTTCTTTGGCCATTGGACATAAGTTGGTTGTATGCTGCTCATTGTTAGAATTGAAGAGCACTCAAGCAACCAAAAACAATAGGAGATAATAGCGGAAAGAAAATAAGAAATTTGACACCAAAGGTTTAACGTGGAAAAATCCAAAGCGGGAAAAAAACCAAGGAATCGATGCACTAGTAGTATGAGGATTACAATTACACAGGTTGTGTTTCTCTTTATCTCACTACTCTGAGATACTCACTAGGATACTTTTGGGATACATCATAAGGAGAACCTGGAACCAACTATATATACTAGAAGACACAAGGGAAACCTAGGTTACACTAATAACCTAGAATAAGGATTGCTGCCACCAAGAGTGTCGAGCCTCCTAGACGCGGACAACGCCCAACGCGGGCGCTGGTGGTGGCCCAAAGACGCGGGCAGCGTGCAGCAATTCACGGGTTCTGCTTGAGGCGCGGCCAGCGGCTGCTCAAACGCTGGTAGCGCTTGTGTAGTCGATACTCGACGTTGGTAGCGCCTCCCAGGCGCTACTGGCGCCTCCCTTTTTCCTTTTCCCTTTCTTCTTCGTCTTCCCGTTTTGCTTCCTCCTTCTCCTCATTTGGTCTCCACACCCACCAATCTCCCACTTGGAGACTAAACCTCAACCATCCTCAACTTTCTCCACAAGTTCCCTTAGTGCATCGACCGATCCCTTCATTAGTCCGAGAGGCTTCATGAGACCGCACCGGGCCTCAATTCCCCAACATCCACTGACTTATCCTTGATACTATAGACTCACTTCTTCAAGGCTTTCTTCCCCGCAGACAACCTGACCGGCTTCCAGGTTCTGCTTTCCTCAAGTGACGCAATTTCATCGACCATTGCGTGCTCCCAGTTGAAACAAGCCTCAACCTTAGTATGGGACTCTAGCTCGCCAACATATTTGGTAGGCCTCCTAGATCTCTTCACAATGGTTGATGCGCTGGAGCTTTCACCTAGCTCCTATGGTTCAGGTCCTTTAGCAGCCTGATCTGCAATCAGTGGAGCTTCCTGTGGTTCGTCTGTTTCCTCCCTAGGCACACCAAGCCTAACAGAAACCTTGACCGCTTCAGCTCCCACTAGCTTCTTGTCACCTGAGTCACTCCATGTCTCCTCAGGTTCCCCGTCAGTTTTGGTGAAATTGACCCTCTTCTCGTTCCTGCAATATCATAAGCTAGAACAAGAAACATAAGAAATCATGTCAGTGCTATCCCTGGTGGAGTACAAAGTACCGGACCTCAATCCCTTCGCCACTACCATAGCACCCTTCAAGATCTTCCACATCCCATTTCCGAAGCCTGCAGTGTAGCCCATCTCATCGAGTTGATTCATTGAAATTAAATTCCTCTTAATTCCAGGAATATATCCCACATCCTCCAACTTCCAAAGACTACTATTAGCAGTCTTAATCGTCACGTCTTCTCTACCTGTTATCTCATAACACATGTTATTAGCAAGATACACCTTACCAAAATTCCCACTCCTGAAATTATGAAATAACTCCCTATCGGAGGAAACATGAAAAGATGCACCTGAGTCAACTATCCATGACTCTTCATGACTGGATACACTCAAAATTAGGGCTTCATAAAAGTCTTCCGCAGAGTTAACAGAGTCCCGGTGTAGGACCCTGGAAAAATTCCCAAAGAAAAATTTCCAAGTGTCCCACAATGTGACGAGACGAATGAGGTTGTTTATTCTTTAAGAAGTTTGATGCCGTTTTTTTTTATTGCACTTATTTTTATTGTTGTTAACTCTTTGAATAATTTATGAATAAAATTTCAATTTGAGACCAAAACCAAGAAGAAAGAAAACGAAGAACAAATCTATTGCCATTTTTTAGAGTCTCGGGACTGACCCGAGTCTCGGGTTGACAAGCAGGTCGCGTGGCCTGCTGTCTGTCCAGAGTCTCGGGCCAGTCTAGAGACTACTCTAGACAAACATGCACTACACCACAGGCAGGCAGCGTGGCATGCCAAGGCAGAATGCAACTATATTGGCTTGTTCCCATGAATCTTAGTCCAAATTTTGAGTCTCGAAATCGAAGCCAAAAAAAAAGTATTCAAATCAGATTAATAAAAGATAAGAGAAAAAAGGAGTCGCCAATTAATTTTTAAGAGAAAATTAATAAACTCTTAAAAAATTAGCTCCAAAACCGCAAACCATGAGATTCGGATTCGGGGGTAAGACTACGAATCCGAGAATAAAAATTCTCGAACCCGCCCGTTAACCAACGGACTCTACTAGATCGATTTTCAAATTAAAAGAAGGAAAAGAAGAGAGAATTATTATTATTTTTTTTCAAATTTTATCATTTAGGCCATACAAAATGAAATGGGATGCGAGTAAAAGAAAAGAGAAATGAAGTGAAATATGAACACAATGACATTCATATACACATAAACCATTTACAAATTATGCATGAATTAAATAAAATGTAAGAATAAAATTAACATTCCAACCTTAATATTCAAGCACTTCAAAGGGCATGGATGCAAAGGTAGAGAGGGGGGGGGGAGGGGGAGAAAAGAAATGAGTCAATGTAGTGTCAATACTCCTCGATCAACTCGGGGTGGTGAAAATGATTGGAGATGCTTGTGTATTTATAGTGAATTGAGGGTGAAAAAGTTAGGTTAAAATAAGGGAATGAGCCTTTGTGCATGCCGCGTGGCTTAGCAGCACCCAACTTCTCATTTTAGGTCAAAATTTAACACATATAGAGAAATCCAAGTTTGCATCCGCCGCGGGCAGGTCACGTGGCATGCCCTCAGATCCACCCGAACTTTGATGGATTTTAAGCCCGTTTTGTGGGTTTTTATTGTGCGAGGTAAACCATGTGGCTTGCTCGCGGCCCCGATATTTTTTTTTGGGTTTTGGGCTTGTTTTTTTTAGGGAAGGTGGATATGGGTATAGATTCCGACTAGGCATGCCGCATGGCATGCTAGTGGATTTGAACCAGTTTTATTATTTTTGGACTGGGTTTTTTTGCTAGACTTTTTGCATCCATGTTTCTTTAGGTGCTTAAAATTACAATATTTCTAGAAATAAAACGAGCAATAATTACAATAAATTTACATATTTCGACGCTAAATTAGTGACAAAATTTAGCGTCTACATCCAGTCATCATTACCCTTCTCCTTCCTAGGTTTAGGGCAATCCCCCTTTAAAGTGACCTGTATCCCCACAACCATAACACACAAATTGCTCATGTCCCTAGGCTTGCGTCTACCCCTAGACTTCGACGTCCCTTGGAATTATTCGAATTCCTATTGTTCTTCCTACCCCTAATACTTAAAGCACTTCCCGAAGATTACCCACTAGAATTCTTTCTACGAAGACCCTCATTAAGCAGCACAGACTTGACCTCATCAAATTTCATCTCGTCTGTACTCTTAGCACTACTAACAGCAGTTACAAGAGTTTCCCAAGAATCAGGTATAGAAGACAACAATATGCAAGCTTTGACATTCTCAGCAAAATTCATCTTTACCGAAGCAAGTTGTGATAAAATCTTAGTCATCTCATTAATATGATCAGCCACATCACCATCCTCAGCCATCTTACAGCTCATTAAATTGCGGAACAAATATACCCGATTTGCTGCGCTTGGCTTCTCATACATCTCCTCCAGTGCCTTCAGCAATTCCTTCGTTGTCTTTTTCTCGATGACGTTAAACCTGACGTTCCGAGCCAATGACATCCTAATGAAGGACATCGCCTGTCGATCCAGCAGATTGTACTCAGTCTGCTTCATATCATCTGGCTTCTTCTCCAGCAGCGGAACATGCAGCGACTTCGAATATAGCAGATCCTCAATATGCAACTTCCAGTAGGTGAAGTCAGATCCATCAAATTTCTCAATTTCATACTTATCTCCTGCCATTGTTTGAAAGCGAGTTCTCTTTCACCCATCCTGCAGGCTTTGATACCAGTTGTTAGGATCGAAGAGCACTCAAGCAACCACCACTACTAAAAAGAGGTTTATTTATGACCACTTATCTACGACGGGCATAAAAACCGTTGTGATTGATATGCCATTTACGACGGGATTTTTCCCCTGTTATTAAAAATATATTATTAACGACAGGGAAAATTACTGTCGTAATTGGTTACAATGCCCCGTCGTAATTGAAATAATAGTGACTGACTGACTGTGGGCGCCTTTTCTTCCAAAAACTTTCACGAAATATTGAAAAGGCTGTGGGCGCCTTTTCTTCCAAATGTTTTCACGAAATATTGAAAAGGCCGCCCAAAATTCACGAAATATTGATTCCCTCTCAGCCTCTTTCTCATTCTCTAACCCTAACCCTTTTCTCAGTCTCCAACCTATTCCTCTCTCTGTATTAGTTCACCAGGAAATCCATTAGGTATACTCTACATCTCTACCCTTTTCATCTCTAATTTGACTCGATCCTTAAATCTCGACAATGGCATTGAAAGAGTTGTTTCCTCTTGAAGCCTGTTGATGGAATGTAGAGATTGAAGGAGTGAGCCAAATTCAAAGTCTGATATATTATATGGCTTCAATCTCCAGCATTGTCTTCACAAAGAACAAATGCAACCCAGTCGCATCCGCCGGTGCGAACCCCACCATTCCGCCATGGAGGTAGGTTTAGGGGTTGCCCAAATGGAAGCTCCGCTAGCTTTGGTTCACTATGGACGGGCTCGTCACGACTCACGAACTGGCAACGGCTAAGCAAGTCAAACAAGAGGAGGTCAGTATTTGAACGGAGTTGCCCTGACATGATGGATTCGAGTTGGGTTTGAGGTAATTTCACATCTGCCTTTCTTGATTCCCTCTTTCTTCCTCTTGCTATTTCTGATTCATGTTTCCAGTTATTAAACTATATTCAAACATGAGGGTTTCAATTTTAGAGATGGGATTATGGATTGCTTTCTTCAATTGGTTTGTAACTTTTATTTTAGAATGCTAACATTGATTTAAGAAAGCTACTGACCTCTTTTGAATATGTTCACTTTAGTTGACAAAAAATTTGCTTTTCTAGACAGACAATTGATTTGTAGCTTAATTCATGCTTCCTTCTTTTGTTTCTCATCAGAACTTAGCTTGTTTGTTGGGTTCAGAGGGTTGAAGTCTTTGAGAAATCTCCTGTTTGCTGCCGAGCCTTGTGAAGTTATAGCTTTCAAGGTAAACCTAAGTGTATCCAAGCCGCAACTATTTTCTTAAGTATAATATATGGTTCCCATTTGTCAATATGCTTGTGTCTCAGGTTCCTAGAATTGAGATGGACACGTTTATCTCCAAAGTTTCTTAAGATTTCTTACTTTTTGAAAAATACTAGCTATGTGTAGCTTGTCTGGTACATGATCCTATTTTAAGCTTATTTTTGTGTCATTTTAATTTGAAATTTGAGATGATTTACTCAGCTTGAAGGTGAATGATTTTGGAGTTAGCTGAGTCAATAGAATAGTTGAAGTGAATCTGTTGGATTTTGGCAATTATTAATAGAGCAACCTGAGACATCAATGACAATGTGGTCAAAGAAAAGATAAAAAACAAGTCTTCAACATTAATTAAAGACATTGTGGATACATCTCGGATAATAAATGTAACCATATACTAATGGTAGTTCAAGTAATTTATAAGATTCGACACCAAATAATAGTCTAATACCAATCAAGCTTATTATTCTTGATAGTTCTCCTAATTCTATGAATGGAATTCATTATTAGTATGGATGATGAGTGTGAGTAGTTTCAAAACGCATTTTATTTTGCTGGGTAGCTGAAACAATCATTCCTGGGAATAACTTGTATAAACGGCTGGCAAGTGATAAAATTATAATAGTAGTTATTACTAGTATTGTTGGTTTGATGTGATCAAAGTTTAGCTTAAACCTCCTCTATTTGGTCAATAAGGCATAGTTTTAAATTTTCCCCTTTCAATTAGCAGGGGTGACCTAGAGATGTGTAGTTGCTTTAAATTGTTCTTAGTTTTAAGTTTTCCCTTTTGATTAGCAGGGCTGACATAGATATTCTGTAATTGCTTTGATTGATTGATTTTGTATCAAGTGTGGAATGGTGCAAGATTGCCAAGTTTCAAAGGTGATAACTAGTGCTTCATTTTAGTAGTGACTATTGTTCTATTGGGATGTGGCATTTTTATTTTGACATGTACTTGTCTGCAGGTTCTGCTTTGCTTGGGTGTGGCAGGTAGCATACTGGTGGGTCTTTTGGTTTGTCTTGTTCCCTAACTTTCTCGGTGAGTTGCTCGTCTATGCTTAAGTTTGGGATTGATGTGATTGAGTTTACAACCCTAACAAATATCCTTATAAGTTACTCCTTCCATCCCCAACCATTTAATAAGTATTTGACCTTAATATCATGGTCACTCTTTGAATCTTGATTGGCTTATTAACCTCCCTCTCAACCCTCAAATTATGATTACCTAACTTTTTTGTCAAATAATGGGGTCCAAGAGTTGGTGGCACTTGAAGCTTACATACCCAGATGGAGGTACAAAGAGAGATGCACCCTATCTATAATGATGTTTTTCTTGAGGCAGAGACAATGGTTTCCTTTTTTCTGTAATTGATTCCTTCCTTTCTGGTGTGTTGTGCTTTTTAAAAGCGTAATTTGGGTTTATTATGGTGGATTTTTGCAGTTTGTTCCTGATACATTGTTCCTCAAACTATGATGGTGCGGTAAGGTTGTCAAAAATGCGTTAAGATGGAAAATTGGTATCTAAATTTTTATTAAAATATTGTTTGTTTCCTTGTTTCTTCTTCGTCTGATTATGCTTGTGAAAAAGATGATTAGGTTCTCAATTTGATCTGCTTCATGAGTACTTTAGAATAGTTACGCCAAAGTTGTTGTTATGTTTTATATGCTTTTACGCGACTTTGAGTGTGTTAGGTTGTAGTTACTGTTACGATCCCGTATGAATGTACATGTGGACGAAAAGTAGATAATAATAGCTTTTTGAACAAAACTCTCTTGGACATAATGACTCAAATCATGGGGTTATTTTGAGGGTTATTAGGGGAAACACTAGTGAGATTTAAGCAAAAGCTAAATGTTCACTAGAAAAGAATCTATCTTAAGTAAGTTGTTTAATTTGGCACATATAATTTATCCCAGCCTTGGTACACTACTAGAAATCCTTTTATTTATGAAAGTGTGATATTTTGCAATCTATTATATTGTGATTATTACATGTTCTTATACGCTAATCAGTAAGTCAATAAAATGCAGAAAAATTAATAAATGCAACAATTGTGAGATGAAAACGTGATTTGTCAAACTCTATATAGATTTTTGTTTTGTAATTCAAAGGTGGTTAGTAATGATCTAATCATGTTAGTAGTAACACCAAAAAAATGGGGTATTCTGATTGAACAAATGTGCCTGGCCATTGCAAAAATACAACCATCTTGTAGTAAAATAAGAAAAATTGGATAAGAAAGCTTAATAAAATGAACTATACAATATTTAATCTTCTCCGATCTCTATAAATTTAGAACTAATTAATGTGGAAGGAACTCAAAGTTGGGAATTTGTTTTTCTCATTTTGGAGTGGTGGGGGAGAAAAAGAAGTGTGTACTCTTAGAAACAAAATTGCCTACTTATATTCAAATGCGGGAAATAGCAAATTTAAGAAGCACACTACTAGTTTATGGTGATTGTTGAACTCTTTATTTTTACTGAAATGTTTGGATTTGGCCATCAAACATGTGGATTGGGCATGACTTTTAAGTGAATGTATAGGAATATATTCATACACCTTGACTTCTCTGCTATTTGAGTGGTTGTGTAATGTGTTTGTATATGTGTCTTGTGCGGAAACTGTATTTTTGGATCAAGGTTTCTTTGGCTCTAGTGGTCATCCCTTTTGATGCGATGCTTGCTTCTTGCAGGTGATAAATTATTGATATAATTTTTCATTTATGTATATGTAGTTGCAACCTTGTTTAAATGTGATGATCAGTGGTCATTCTCCTCTAGAAGCTAGTGTATAGTAAGCTTTGCTTTAGAATGCGTGTAGGCTGGCTCTTTGTGCACAAGGTTTGTTTTGTGCCTGGTTTAAGAGTACAACATGAGCCCAAGGAATGAGACAAAACTTTGGAAAGTCTGTTGTGCTCTTAAATGAACAATTAGAATCAGGCAAAACCTTGTTTAAATGTGGTGAGTAATGACCATTATATGAATACTGGGACATATGTTGGGATCATGGCATATGGAAATGACAAAATTTTAAAAATGCTGAGTAGTTATCATGGTTAGGAAATTAACTGCTAAATATAATTGTAATTGATTATGCATGGTGCTATTTGTTTAAATAGGAAATTAACTAGTAAATATATTCTTTATAATGATGGTAAAGTTAAGTACTGCCTAGTTAATGATCATTCATAATCAGAAGGAATGTTGTGACAGGGCAATTAGGTCTTATATTGGAATGTGTTGTGTAGTTGAGACAGTTATTTTTGGATTGCACTGTCTTGCATTTATGCATTGGGTCTCAACTGAGAGGATAGGCAAAAAAACCTATCATTGGAAGTAATTTCCAAGGTCTGAATTGTGGAGAGTAAGAATGTTTATGCCAATATGCAACTTGGTTTAAGGGTATCTAGGTAACTATGGTGCATAATTTTTATGCTGTTTATAGCTTGTTAGCTACCATGTTTTCTTAATCTAATCCTTTTAGCTTGATCCTTATTTATTTATAGAGAGGCAAAGATGGTAAGGAACCAAGCATTTCTGAAATTTTTATGGCATCAGACAGGGGAAGGCTGATGATTTGAATAAGCGAAACTAAGAAGCATGACTCATCTTCATATCCTAGGTCATTTTTTTTTATGACATTTATAGTATTCATTGTATCAGAAAATAGTACTATGTTATGAGAATGTCATTCATACTTGGTAACTTGGGCATCTATATTTGTATACATTATCATCATTTGGGTATATACTTGTTAGTTATTTGTGGTAATTATGTTATTATTATATTTACAAAGTACTACAAAATGACAGGGAGATGATAACAATGACATAACAAACTTGTATGGAACTAATATACTGTGCATTTACGACAGAGTAAAGAACCCATTTTAGTTGCTTGAGTGCATTTACGACAGGGTAAGAAAGTTGTCTTAGCTGCTTAAGTGCATCTACGACGGGAAAAAAACTCGTCTTATTTGTTTGAGTATATTTACGACGGGATAAATAGTCCGTCTTAATTGCTAGAAAACACATCTACGACGGGATAAATAGCCCGTCTTAGTTGCTAGAAAACACATTTACAACGGGATGGTCGTAGAAGATCATTTACGGCGAGACCTTCTACGACGGGCCACGACGGGCCGTGGTCCCGTCGTAGATGCTCTTTTACGACGGGATTAAGTATCTTTTACGGCGGGTTCTCCCTTCGTTATTGAACGGTTTTCTTCTAGTGCACAAACAATAGGAAATAATAGCGGAAAAGAAATAAGAAATTTAACACCAGATGTTTAACGTGGAAAAAACCCAAAGCAGGAAAAAAACCATAGACTCGATGTACTAGTAGTATGAGGATTACAATTACACAGGTTGTGTTTCTATCTATCTCACCACTCTGGGATCCTCACTAGTATACTTTTGGGATACATCATAAGTAGAACCTGGAACCAAATATATATACTAGAAGATACAAGGGAAACCTAGGTTACACTAATAACCTAGAATAAGGACTGTCGCCGCCAAGAGTACCGGGCCTCCTAGACGCGGGCAAGGCCCAACGTGGGCACTGGTGGTGGCCCCGAGACGCGAGCAATGTGCAGCAATTCACGGGTTCTGCCTAAGGCGCGGCCAGCGGCTGCTCAAACGCTGGTAACGCCTGTGTTGTCGACGCTCGGCGCTGGTAGCGCCTACCAGGTGCTGCTGGCGCCTCCCTTTTTCCTTCTCCCTTTCTTCCTCATCTTCTCGTTTTTCTTCCTCCTTTTCCTCATTTGGTCTCCACACCCTGCAATCGCTATTATCGTCACTTGAGTCATTATCACTCCATGTGGCAACCATAGCCTTCTTTGTCTTTCTTTGATTTAAGTTTTCAGTATTCTTCCAACTTTTGAAGTAATGGGCAATCTTTTATCATATGCGGCAGTGGCATACTACATCCATAACAAGAAATATTATAAGTATCATTTTTATTAGAGTTGGGGGACTTACATTTAGTAGTTCTTTCACTTCTCTTTGATGAGGATCCCTAGTATTTATTCTCTCTAAGATTGTGCTTCTTTATTTGGGCCATCTTTGGAGACCTCGAAATAGTGAGGCAATTGGATTATCATTATCTTCATTTTCTTCTTCTTCTTCTTCTTCTTCAAATGAGTCATCATTCTCTTTGGCGGCCTTTAGGGCAATACCCTTCTTGGTGGATACTTCTTTTTCTTCTTCGGTAAGATGTATCTCATGGGTAAAAAGTTTTCCCAAAAGATCATAGCTAGTTCAAGCTTCTTGAGATCTTGTGCTTCCTCTATAGCGGTGACTTTAAGACCCCATTTATTTTTGGGAGGCACCAGAGCACTTTTCTCACCAATGTCCACATTTAAAAAATCAAAAAATTACTCGGAGTATCCCACATTTTCGGAATACTATTTTTTGGTACCCCAAGTTTTCAAAATTCATTTATGGGTACCTCAAGTTTTAAGTTTGTAATTTTTTGGTACTTTCCCGATAATAAAACTTGAAGATTCCGATATGTTTAGGCGGGATGTGGAATATAGGCATGTAGGGTACACATAAGGTACCCATAAATTACAAACTTCCTTGCCTAAATATATTGAAATCTGTAGGTCTTATTACAGGAAAATACCAAAAAAGTACAAACTTAAAAACTTAGGATACCCATAAATGAGTTTTGAAAACTTAGGGTACCAAAAATAGTTTTTCAAAAATATGGGGCACCTTCGAGTAATTTTTTATTAAAAAATACTTTATTAAATCACAAGAGTAAAAATCCAAATAAAAATATGACCATAAACTAGACTCAAAATGTAAACTTTTCCAATTTGCCAAATTTAAATTGCTTGAGTAACCAAATAGAACGAAAATTGGAAAAATGATGCAGTTTTGATGAACTTATGACCAAGGGCAAATTATAAGGATTCCTTATTAAATGTTATGTGTTCGGTTGTGTAAATTGGGTTTATAAGTAAGGATGTCGAACTCGAGGATGGGTGTGAGGTCTGTTTAGGTTTTCAGTTTGTTAAGGGTTCTCAAATGCAGAAAGCAGTAAAGTATGTAAATTAAGCTATAAAACTATTCCTAAACATGATACTAAACATAACCATTAAGAAAGTAACACAACTAAGCAAGTAATTACTAACAATTGATTCAAAGAAATCTATAATACTAGCAAAGCAACATTCAATAACACCTTAAACTATCACAATGATCAAAAAAGCAATCAAGAAGCAATTAAACAAGCGACTAATTAATTAATAACAAGTTTGAGAATCAAGTCTATACCCTTGATGACTAATCAAAACCTCTATTCTTCATTCTTCATCTTCATTGCAACTTTCCCCGAACAAAATAGAAAGTTGTGAATCAAGTTACTAAGGACCTTCAAATCTTTACTTCAAGTCAGATTTGTTGCCCTTAATCCCCATTTTCACTAAAATGATTGATTTGGTGGCTAACCTAGAAACTTTTAATGACAAACTCAATGAAGTTAAAAGCACAAGGTAAATGAAGAAGAACTTTACTGAAATTACTTGAAGAAAGTGTTGATTACACTCAAAATCTAAAGAACTTGGAGAACAAGGCAATAGAAACCTTAAGAGAGAGAAAGTAGAATGCAATAACTTGAAGGAAAATTCAATTGAAAAATAAAGTAAACATTACTAAAACTCTAGCTGATGAGAATTTCGTCCTAAGGGTATATATACAATCCAAATTTGTTCCACAAAACACAGCATTTTAACCGGAAACTATGCGTAGAAAAGCAGGGTGACTCGGGCGAGTCACCCCCTGACTCGGGCGAGTTAGGCTTCTGGCCTACTGGAGGATGTTTTCTTGGCAGTTTTTCTTCGGCAGCATAGGCGACAGGCGCGATCGAGTGGTCCCAGTGGCTTGGGCGAGTCACTCTTCTGTCTGCTCCTTGCCTTAGCCAATTTCTGAGCTTCCATGGTTGTTTGTAGAGGCTTGGCGCGCCCGAGCCAGAAGGTGAGTCGGGCGAGTCAGCCTTCTGATCTTCACTTCTCCTTAGCTCAATTTAAGTTGGAAAACTGCAAAGTTCCAGATGGTGGTCTCGGGCGAGCCAGGATATGACTCGGGCGAGTCATCTTGCTGCTCAGTGCTTCTACTTCTCCATTCTTTGTGAAGTTTTGCTCCGTTTTGCCTCGGTTTTGGCTCAACACCTTATTTTCCTACAACACTAAGAAAACCTCATAACTAACATAATACACCAGGTTAAAACACGTAAAAACACCCTAATAAAGAGAAGAATTCGGCTCGGAACGAGACCGGACACCACTCCAATACAAGGGTTTGCTCGCCCCGAGCAAACTAAAAAGAAAGATAAGGACTAAAAAGAAAAACTAAAACCCTAACTCACTTTCCCAGGAATCGCGGATGCATTTAGCACATGCATCAAGCCCTTTAAACCCGCCGGTAGCCCGGATGGACGATGTAGGTCTCATGAGGGTTTATAGCAAATCTACCCACAAAAGCCATGAGAAGACATGGAAGAGAGAGGGGAAATGGAGTAAAAAAAAAAAAAACAAAACAAAGAAAACAAGAGAGAAGAAGAAGATACTCAAGCCCATAACAATGCACCTAGACATCCAACTAGCTTTACCAATCAAAAAGAAGGGGCAAACATAAACAATTAAGAACACTTAGGTTGAAAGAATGCCCATCCTAGATATTTTTAATCCCAACAGTTTCATGATGAGCAAGAATTCTCGTGCGCAAGTGCAAGTGGGCCCTAATCGATCCTTCCTAACTTAAGCCGGACAAATAAAGCTATTTTCATGCTCAAGCTCGGGATTATTTGCTAACCTAACTTCACTCTTTGGTTTTTCTTTCAACTTCTCCTTTCTTTTCTCTTTTTCTTTTCTTTCATTTTCTTTTTCTTTGCCTCTTTTTTTCTTTGCTTTCTTTTCTCTCCTTTCTCTTTTTTTTTCTTTTTTTTTCTTTTATGGTCGGTGTTAGCCTTATTTTCGGGAATTGCAACGGCCCATAATGCGGGGTTTAACCTCCCAAAACAGGCCTTTCCATTCACCTCTCCGTCGCAAAGCGATATAGAAGGAGGCTTAAGGGGTAATAGCGTCGTACCGCTAATACCGGTCCCGTGTAGGTTGACTAACTGTATGATGGTTAGCGTCGAGTTAGACCCGCTCCAACCAGTTAATTCATTAATTAAGGCGAGCAAGAGCACTAAACAACTCAAACTATACAACTTTGGGTAAGGAAATCACAATCGGGGTGTATAAAAGTGAGGACTCTGCTTTCACATTCAAAAGAGGGGCTTATTAGAGATAATTCATGGCAATCTATGGTCATTCATGTCAGCTGCATCTAACCGATTAGTTCAACCAATTAAGTGGCTATCTACCTTGCTATGATCGAAAGCATCTCCTAAACAGAAAATAACACACTTTTTGGCTTTTTCACAACTTTTCCCATTTTTTCTTTCATTTTTCACCACAGAAATTTTTCAAATTTTAAGACACAAACTACGAAAAACGAAAACAAAAGACTCAAAAACTAGATGATCTACCCATGACAAATGGAAGTATCACCCCCCACTCCCACACAAAACTTCACAATGTCCCCATTGTGAGAAGAAGGGTGTCACAAATAAGGTAGAAAACCTAAAAACACACAAACACATAACAAATAAAAATGGTGGCGACCCGAGCCCACACGGCTCCAACAAGAATATATATCCAACATTCACTCTCAAGGGTTTCACCACCCATAAAGAAAATCAAGCATGCACCATGGATCAATGATATATTCACATAAAGAGAGGGCGAAATGAAGTTACCTGAAGGTCTTCAATAAACGCATACCCAATTCGCGATCCACGAACATAACACCATAGGTTAGAGACAAACAACGAAAGCATACTATATGTGAAATGTTCACATGCTAGATCAAAAGGAGAAACAAACTATACAAGACAAGAAAACTAGAGACTTACTAATTAAAGAAAACTCAAAATATTTACAATATGTACATGATCAATGACTAACCTCAACCCCGAATCTCATTATATGAGGGGGGAATTGAGGGTGAAATATCTCGCCAACTACCCGGTCCTACAAAGGAGAAAACCCCAAACGCAGACCATACAACCTTCACCACACAACCCAAGTTCATGATGCTCAAGCTTACAATGACAATCATTCCCAACCAACGAACCATGACAAAACCAGTGAAGCGACACTCAACTTCCAATGTCCCAAGTTTGTAAAACCATATCGGAGAACCTTCCACCCATACCCCATCACACATACACCCCCCCCCCCCCCACACACACACACACATGTATCACAAGATATAAATCAAAAAATCCAATGCAAAAGATAGGAGGGGGGTGGGATGCTTACAATCACTGCTCATCTCCTCCCGGAGGAGGGTAGGGGTAGTATGGAAAGTACGTTGGGTAGTGTTGGTTGACGTAGTCGGGAGGTGCCGGCGGACGATCGGCCATGGCATAGTGATAGTACCCCCAATCTCTCCAATATTAATTCTACTGATGGAAATAATTATCGTAGCGCCGAAAGTACCCCTCGTGCCTATCAAGGGTCGATTGTTGGGCACGAAGGAGTTCTTGTTGACTCTCCACTAGATTGTGAGTACTTTGAAGCAAAGTCCGTTACTCCCGGAGATCAACACTCAATCTATCCATCTGGCTACTCAAGTATCCCATCGTAACCTCTTGGGAACCACTACCACTTGCTTCGCCTTGATTCGTCGGTTCCCCTTCTTCTTCCTCATCCTCTTCCTCCTCTTCTTCTTCATTCTCAATAGGGTCATCGGGACCCCCTACTCGACGGGTGCTTCTTGGGTTTTCCCCGCACGACCAATTGTGTGCATTGGTCACATTTAACCAACGTCCGGCCTCTCATGATTCAAGTGAATTGATGTCGCATCTTTGTCGGACCCGTGCTTGTAGATGTGTTTTCTGCGGTGTCTCTCAAGTATGCCCATCTGTTGCAAGCGCAAACCGTCGATTGGGTCGGGAAAATACCGTGGGGTGAACTTGCTTATGTACGCTCCAAACCTTTGTTTCTTCAAGAAGTGGCATATGATATGCCCCATGCCGATCGTGGTCGAAAGGTTCTTGGAGGTAATCTCCTTTAAGCAATGTAAAATGCATGACCCCGTATTGACCCTTTTCCCTTGAAGGGTGTTGAAAATCACAAACAAGTCATCCCTCCTGACGTTAGCCCTCTCATCATCTCTCCCGAAAACCGAGCTCGAAACTCCCGAGCCTTAAAATTTTTGGTCAAAAAGGAGATGTCTAGGGTGTGCGACCGTTGGTGCTTCCTTCGCCAACATGTTAGGCTCTTCATAGCGGTTTGCTCATCAAAATGAACGTTCTCCTCATAGTAAATTCCATCTTCCGGCAGACTGAGTGTTCGGCATAGTTCTTGCACGGTGCAAGTTTTCTCTTTGTTATCGACTCTATACCGGAATTTCACATTTTGTGTCCCATCGTCCTCGACTTGTAATGAGCTTAGAAACTCGAGGATCGGCTGATCATAGGTGGAATCTTCGATCTTTATGAATGAATCCCACCCGAAAGTATTGATGATGAACTCAAAACTCGGACCACAATAAACCTTTCTCATAGTTGTTTCATCGTACACATCTGGGGCACAAATTTTTTGATGTTGATATAACTCGTATTTCTCCTTATGATGTTCATCACGGAATGTCATACGCACTCCCGGACTAGCTTGAATAGGAGTTGGTGGTTGTGCCTTGTAGCGATCCTTGTCCACAACCGATGAAGACTTGGGTGGGGGTGAGGGAGAACGCTCCTCACTAGTGCGTGCGTGCTTTGAACGAACCATAGTGTACTCAATGCAAAAGAAGTTAACTCAAGCACTCCCAAATAGGAACAAACGAACACAATCACTCAAACCCTAACTTCCAAGAATTACACAAGCAACACCCAACTTAGTCTAAAAATTGAACTTTGAAGCACCAAATTGAATGTTACCTTCCAAGTAGTCACCAAGGAAGAAAGTTGCTGAGTGGGAGAGTCCAAAATCGAGCACCAAGAAACCAAAAGTACACCTTGCGCACTTGAGCACCAAAAACTTGAAACACACACAGCAACCTTTCTAAGTAGTCACGAAGCAGCAATTACCAACTAGAAGCACCAAACACCAAGCGAGAAAACACCCTGTGTCCTTGAGACTTTGAATTGCTCGAACACCCAGCAAAAACAAGAGTTAATGTTGCTACATATACCACTTCCTTCGCACACCACAGAAAATCGCACAAGCAGCGCAAAACTCGACCAGATCTGAGAAGAAATGAAGGAATTTGGTGAGGAAATGAAGAAAGGCACTAGACTAGGGTTTGGGGGAAGTAAGTGAGTGACAGGAGTGAGAAAACAAGAAAGAAAGAGTGAAAGAAATGAGAGAAAACAATTATTAAAGGCCCGATAAATCGCAGATCTAACTACGACTCGGTCGAGTCGTCTAACTGACTCGTCTGCGCCCGTCTTCCGTGCGAACTGGAAACTCCTGACCGAAAATGACTCGACCGAGTCACATGGATGACTCGACCGCGCCTTTCGTTTGGAAATCTAGGCTGTTCTCTCAAAATTTTCTTCTGCTGAGCCCCAAATTGCTGACTCGAGCGCGACAAAGCATGACTCGCCCGCGCCCATCGTCTAACTGAATTTTGCCTTTGCGTTTATTTTGAATCTTCCTGGAGCACAGACACCAGACTCGACCGAGTCAACACCTGACTCGACCGAATCATTCTTCTGGAAATCCGGGAAGTTCCTTTTCTACTTGAATCTTTGGCTCGACTTAACAGGGCCACTCGGGCGTGACAGTGTGCAACTCGCCCGAGCCTTGTTTCTGCCCAAAAACTAAAAAAAAGTTAGTTTTCTCATAATAAACTAAGTATTCAACTCTCACTTCCACTAAAATTATTTCAAACTCTCAAACACTCAAAAACCTCCCCTGGCACCTTAGAACACAAAACACTCAGCCTCTAAGCATAAACTCTATCAAAAATGTAACTTAACTAAGAAACACAACAAAAGGAAATCAAAAATTCACACAAACTAAAGAAAAGTTAACTACAAAAAAAAAAAGCGTCTACAAGAAAAGTCGGCATGCATGCCTCCCCACTCCCACACAAAAAGGTCACACTATGTCCTCGTTATGACTAGAAATAGAGGAAGACAAACACCCTAAAAGAATAAAAATCAAAAATCACACCAAAAAAATGAAAAAAAAACTTCTCACCACTAAATTCAAAAGTAAAAGAAAGGATAGTACCTGATTAGATCACAAATAATATTCGCATGACTTGTAAATGGAGATTGAGTATACAAATCATGTAAAGACGTACATACAAACCATGAATCGTTCCTTCCTTCTTGATAACGCATAGTGAGGAGAAGCAACAAAGGAAAATCAAGAAAAGAAAAGTTAGATATACAATATATACAAGAGTATCAAGCTACCTTCCTTCAACCAAAGGATGGGTCGTGGAATGTTACACATTCCACATCAACATTCTCGGGAAACTCCAGGAAGGGCTTCAACCTGTGGTCATTAACTTTCCAAACCGAATTGTTAGATGGATCTTTGATTTCAACTACTTCAGAAGGAAACAAATTCGTCACCACAAAAAGCCCGGTCCACCTAGATTTCAACTTTCCGGCGAAAAGATACAAACGGGAGTCATATAGAAGGACTTTTTGGCCCGAAACAAAGGTCTTCATATAAATAATTCTATCATGAAGAATCTTAGACCTCTCTTTGCTTAGTATACCATTCTCATATGCCTCCCTTCTCAACTCTTCAAGCTCACACAAGGTAAACTTCCGAACTTCTCCCGCACCCGAAAGATCTAGGTTCAAGGCTTTCCAAGCCCACCAAGCTCTATGTTCTAACTCAACAGGAAGGTGACACGGCCTCCCAAACACGGCTCTATACGGCGACATCCCTATCGGAGTTTTATATGATGTCCTATAGGCCCACAAAGCATCTACCAACTTGACAGACCAATCTTTTCTATTCTTTGACACAGTCTTTTCTAAAATCTGCTTTATTTGCCTATTTGACACTTCCACCTGACCATTAGATTGAGGGTGATAAGCGGTGGTTAACCTATGCTCAACTGAGTATCTCTTAAGCAAAGCTTCGAAAGATCTATTCTTAAAGTGGGTCCCTTGATCACTAATGATTGCCCGAGGCACTCCGAACCTAGAGAAGAGGTTCTCCCTAAGGAATTTGGTCACAACCTTGGCATCACATTGCCTCATAGGAATGGCCTCTACCCACTTAGAAACGTAATCAACAGTTAGGATGATGTACTCATTCCCAAAAGAGTTCGAAAATGGTCCCATAAAGTCTATGCCCCAAACATCAAAAACATCGACAAAGTTTTGGGGTTGTAAAGGCATCATGTCTCTCCTAGTGATATTTCCTAAGCTTTGACACCTAAAACATTTCTTCGCATACACATGAGCATCCTTGAAAATAGTTGGCCAATAAAAACCACTTTGCAACACCTTATATGCCGTTTTCTTCCCAGAAAAAGCCCCCCACATGGTTGGTCATGACAAAATGATAAGACATCTAGAATAGACTCATCGAATACGCATCTTCTAAGGATTTAGTCGGGACAATACTTGAACAAATAAGGGTCATCCCACACAAAGTTTTTCACTATATGGAGGAATCTATCTCTATCATGCTTGTTCCAGTCCCTAGGCATTTCCCCGGTAACCTTGAAATTCTTTATGTCAACAAACCATGGCTCAACTCCCAAACTAAGGATATGCTCATCCGGAAAACTTGCATCAATAGGAGTCTCACTCACATTCTCAGTCACTATCCTAGAGAGATGGTCCGCTACGGGATTCTCGGCTCCCTTCCTATCTCGGATTTCACAATCGAATTCTTGAAGTAATAAAACCCACCTAACCAATCTAGGCTTAGAGTCATTTTTCTCCATCAAATATCGAATGGCCGAATGGTCGGTATACACTATGACTTTTGCACCAAGCAGATAAGACCTAAACTTCTCAAAAGCATATAACCACATCAAGAAACTCTTTCTCAGTAACAGTGTAGTTTAACTGGGCTTCATTCAAAGTATGACTCGCATAGTGGATCACAACTGGCTTTTTATCAACTCTTTGTCCTAAGACCACACCGATAGCAAATTCTGAGGCATCGCACATAAGCTCAAATGGCTCTCCCCAAGTAGGGGGTTTGAGGATAGGAGGTGATATGAGGGCTTCTTTAAGAAAGTTAAAGGCCCTTAAGCATTCATCAGAAAAGTCAAAAGACACCTCCTTGGCCAACAAAGCAAATAGAGGTTTAGCGATCGTGCTAAAGTCCCTAATAAATCGACGATAGAATCCAGCATGTCCTAAGAAAGACCTAACCTCCTTCACACAAGTGGGGGGGGTCAAGTTCCTAACTAGGTCAATCTTTGCTTTATCCACCTCGATTCCATCCTTTAAAATCACGTGGCCCAAGACTATCCCCTTTCGTACCATGAAATGGCACTTTTTCCAGTTTAAAGTCAAATATTTCTCTTTGCAACGACTCAAAACTCGACTCAAGTTGGACAAACAAGCATCAAAGGTTGTGCCAAATACTGAAAAGTCATTCATGAATATTTCTACACAATCATCAACAAGGTCAGAGAAGATAGACACCATGCACCGCTGAAAAGTTGTGGGGGCGTTACAAAGTCTAAAGGGCATCCTACGAAATGCCAATGTACCGAATGGGCATGTAAACGTAGTCTTCTCTTGATCACATGGGGCTATGGAAATCCGAGTATACCCCAAATACACATCTAAAAAACAAAAGTAATCAAGCCCCGCCAACTTCTCTAACATCTGATCCATGAATGGTAAGGGAAAATGGTCATTTCTCGTGGCCTTATTGAGCTTTCTATAATCAATGCACACTCTCCATCCTGAAGCTACGCGAGTTCACACTAACTCACCCCTCTCATTCTCCACAACCGTCAACCCCGCCTTTTTTGGGACCACATGTATGGGACTCACCCATTTACTATCGGAAATCGGGTATATGATATCATTGTCTAGCCACTTCAAAATTTCTTTCTTGACCACTTCCTTCATTTAGGGGTTAAGCCTCCTCAAAGGATGCCTATGGGCCACACTATCGTCTTCCAAGTATATTCTATGTTGTACAATGGATGGACTGATCCCCCTAATGTCTCCAATTGTCCACCCTAAAGCCCCCTTATTTAACCTAAGGACCTCAACTAGTTTGTTCTCTTGATCCCTATCTAGGTCAGAAGCAATAATCACCGGATAGGTTTCACTAGGGTCAAGGAACACATACTTAAGCTCGGATGGAAGGGGCTTTAGTTCTAAAGTTTTGGAAGATGGTGGCTCTGGCTCTACGATTTCAGGCACATTTTGAGAAGCAAACAATTATTCATACAACAATTCACTGTCGAAAACATTAGAGTCACATAATGAAGTCACGTAATTTTGGGTCAATTCCTAACTCAACAAGTTCATCCACACAAGAAACATCACTAAGGTCAGAATGGTCTCTATCCTCAAAGTCACTCACCCAGTTCAAAGCTCTACACTCTTGCGAATCAAAGCCTAAGGGAGACTTTTACAAATCAAAGATATTTAGTTCCATGGTCAAGTTCCCAAAGGTTAACTTCATCCTACCGTCTTTGCAATTAATCCATGCATTCGATGTGGCAAGGAACGGTCTACCTAAGATGACGGGTATCTCATCACGAGTGTTATGGACTCTCGCAGTCTCTAGCACTACGAAATCTACCGGGAACACAAAAGTTCCTACTTGGATCAAAACATCTTCTATTATACCCTTTGGAACTCTCGTGGACCGGTCAGCTAACTGTAGCACCATCCTAGTGGGTTTCAACTCACCCAAGCCTAGGGTCTCATACACATGCAAGGGCAAAAGGTTGACACTAGCTCCTAAATCAAGTAAAGCTCTATCAATCTAGCTATTCCCTATGGTTATGGAAATGATTAGACATCTGGGGTCTTTATATTTCACAGGAACCTGACTTGAAAGGATTGAGCTCACATTGGAGGCCAAAAAGGCCATTTTAGGAACTTGAGTCGCTCTTTTGGTAGTGCACAACTCTTTAAGGAACCTAGCATAAGATGGACACTGTTGAATGGCATCTAACAAGGGAATATTGACCTTGACCTGAGAGAAATTTTCCTGAATCTTATCCAAAAACTTTTGATCCTTATTCCCCTTTAACCTTTGCGGAAAAGGTGGGGGAGGCTTGTATGCCATAGGTGGTAAAGGACTAGACACAAGAGTCACTTTAGGTAAGGTTTTTGGACTAGGAGACACAACTAAGATAGTTGGTCTCTCCTCCTCATAGGGCTCATCCTCAACAGATACCAACTCATCAATGGGCTCATCCCACACAGGTAGGTTACCACACACATCAGAAGGTGGCTTTTGAACCCTATTATCCACTTCCTTCCCAGACCTAAGGGTAATCACAACATTAAGACCTCTAATCTGGCTAGGGTCACAAGATGACGAACCGGAGGCTTGCCCATTGGGGTTTGCCTCGGGTTGTCCAGGGAATGTACCTCTATCCCTATTAGCCATCATTAACTGAGAGAAATTCTCATTCATCTGTTTAATCATTTTCTCCATATTATTAACTGAATTATGGACATCCTTTAAACCACTCTCGAACTCCCAAAGCTTTTTTTCCTGCTTATCCTGCCTATCCTCACTTGGATACCCCGGTGGAGGTCGGGTCTGGGCAATTTGGGGTTGAATGGTTTGCCCTCGAGGTGCTTGATAAGCAACCTGGGGTGGTGGTCTAGTCTGGGCTTGAGGTTGATGAGGAGGAAGTGGGTTTCCTTGGAAACCTCCTCCTTGGTTGATCGGTGGCCTCAAAACATTCTGATTATCTGGCCCTTAAGACAAGAAAGGGTGATTTTGCATCCCTGGGTACTGGTAAGGTCGGTATTGATTAAACATCGCATTCACATTTTCCACACTCGAAGACACATGTTGCATAAACAAGGGACAATTAGCATAAACATAGTCCGATCCTTGACACCAAGCACAAGTCAACTGAGATTGGGGGGTCGGGGAAACGGGTCTTTCCAAAGCATTCACCTGTGCACAAGATTGAGACTTAGAGGCCGCAAGTTGCTGCTGAGCTAAGGTCTTTATCATGTTCTCTAAAGATGCAAACCTAGCCTCATACCCTATGTTTTCACTAACCGCATGGACTCCCCCTTTCGCATTAGACAATTGGGCTCCTATACACTCGTCCCTAGTGTTACCCCACTCCATAACCCTTTCTGACATACTCTCAAAGAAATCCCAAGCTTCCTCTGCGGTTTTGTCCATAAACCCTCCTTGACACATAGACTCTAAGGTCACCCTAGTTTCCTTATCAACCCCCTCGTATACTATTTGACACAATCTCACTAGATCAAAGCCATGATGTGGAAACTGAGATAAAAGATTCTTAAAGCGCTCAAAGGCTTTCCAATAAGGTTGTCCCCTGTCTTGCCTAAACTTCAAGATGGAATTTCTCATTTGAACAACCATAGAATTCGGGAAATACCTCTTCATAAACACTTTCAAGAAACTATCCCACAAGTTTATAGATCCCGGCTTAATACTATACATCCACCTTTTTGCAGAATCACGCAAGGCAAAGGGCAAGTACTTCAGCAAGACATAGTCTAAGGGTACTCCTGGTGGTGTGACCATACTAAGATACTCCTTATATTCCGCTGTCCATATAAGCGCTAACCCCGTCCCAGTAAAAAAAGAAAGATTCTAAGTATGATAATGTTTGGGATCAAAGGTAACTCCCTGAGGTAAGGCCGGTAACACAAAACATGATGGAGGTGGGTCATATGATGGATAGAGCTGGTCGCTCAAGGTCACCCTCGGTTCTTTCTCATCCATGCTAGGCAAGTAAACTAAAGGTTTCTCTACTCTAACCAGTCTATTGGTCTCCGGAATACGAACTCGTCTTATAGAATGATGCACTTTCTCTCTTTTTGTTGGTTTTTCTATTTTTGAATTTTTAGTTATTTTAATACTTAACACTAATCGATCAAAGCAATTAAACTATTCACACTACGCACAAACAAACCAAGCTCCTAAACTACCAAACAACGCCATCCCCAGCAACGGCGCCATTGTTCGGTTGTGTAAATTGGGTTTATAAGTAAAGATGTCGAACTCGAAGATGGGTGTGAGGTATGTTTAGGTTTTCAGTTTGTTAAGGGTTCTCAAATGCGGAAAGCAGTAAAGTACGTAAATTAAGCTATAAAACTATTCCTAAACATGATACTAAACATAACCATTAAGAAAGTAACACAACTAAGTAAGTAATTACTAACAATTGATTCAAAGAAATCTATAATACTAGTAAAGCAACATTCAATAACACCTTAAACTATCACAATGATCAAAAAAGAAATCAAAAAGCAATTAAACAAGCGACTAATTAATTAATAACAAGTTTGAGAATCAAGTCCATACCCTTGATGAATAATCAAAACCTCTATTCTTCATTCTTCATCTTCATTGCAACTTTCCCCGAACAAAATAGAAAGTTGTGAATCAAGTTACTAAGGACCCTCAAATCTTCGCTTCAAGTAAGATTTGTTGCCCTTAATCCCCCTTTTCACTAAAATGATTGATTTGGTGGCTAACCTAGAAACTTTTAATGACAAACTCAATGAAATTAAAAGCACAAGGTAAATGAAGAAGAACTTTACTGAAATTACTTGAAGAAAGTGTTGACTACACATAAAATCTCAAGAACTTGGAGAACAAGGTAATAGAAACCCTAAGAGAGAGAAAGTAGAATGCAATAACTTGAAGGAAAATTCAATTGAAAAACAAAGTAAACATTACTAAAACTCTAGCTGATGAGAATTTCGTCCTAAGGGTATATATACAATCCAAATTTGTTACATAAAACGCAGCATTTTAAGCGGAAACTGTGCGCAGAAAAGCAGAGTGACTCAGGCGAGTCACCCCCTGACTCGGGCGAGTCAGGCTTCTGGCCTACTGGAGGATGTTTTCTTAGGAGTTTTTCTTCGGCAGCACAGGCGACAGGTGCGGTCAAGTGGTCCCAGTGGCTCGGGCGAGTCACTCTTCTGTCTGCTCCTTGCCTTAGCCAATTTCTGAACTTCCATGGTTGTTTGCAGACGCTTGGCGCGCCCGAGCCAGAAGGTGACTCGGGCGAGTCAGCCTTCTGATCTTCACTTCTCCTTAGCTCGGTTTAAGTTGGCAAACTGCAAATTTCCAGATGATGGTCTCGGGCGAGCCAGGATATGACTCGGGCGAGTCATCCTGTTGCCCAGTGCTTCTGCTTCTCCATTCTTTGTGAAGTTTTGCTCCGTTTTGGCTCAGTTTTGGCTCAACACCTTATTTTCCTACAACACTAAGAAAACCTCATAACTAACATAATACACGGGGTTAGAACACGTAAAAACACCCTAATAAAGAGAAGAATTCGGCTCGAAACGAGACCGAACATTATGTATGATTGTTTCGAGAAAGCCTAATAGGTTAACACAAGTTAAAGGTTTGGAGACTATGGACAAGTGATGTTTGATCATGGAATATAAAATGGAAAGTAAAATAATGATGCGCATTATGGGGAAGCTTGTGTTTCGAGGTTCACCTGTCAAAGCCCAAAATTAAAGACCAGTATTAAGCATGCCTGGCGAAGTTGATGTTCTAAGGTTCATCAGTCAAAGCTCGAACTTTTGATCAATCACGACCCGAGGGTCATGTGATAGGTTAATGCTCTAGCCAAACATTGATCAAATGTTAGGTACACCTATAAGTTGTGATGTTTCAATGATTGCCTTAAAGGAAGATGTCTGACGGGCATCACCAGCTGTCGAGACATTAATAGTAATGAGAAATCTTAAAAGAATACTAATAACTTGTCTACATACTTAGCTAACTGCTAACTCCATGAACTATGTTCCATGCTAGGTACCCCGACCACTGAAGCAAGCCCGGGAACTTGAAGGGAACAGGTGGCACAAGTGGTGAGGACACGAAAAATTGGGTTATGGGTGCCATTAAGTAAGGATGAAGAAACTATAGGTATCGATTTTCCATCACACCTAAGGAGGAGAAATTGAATTGATCCACATCACTATTAGACGAGTCGAAAGGGTTCACTTAAGTTTAAAAATTACCTACAGGACAAGGGATAGATTTTGCTATTCTTAGGATCCATTTAATTTTGCAAATCACATCATCAAATCTGCATAAACAATTAACTGTAAATAATTAGAGAGAATAAGAATAAAATTAATTAAAGTAATCTTGTTAGGAACGAGCAGAACTAAAGAGAATGTTCGAGAAAACCCAAACCGTTACCGGACTGTTAGGGTTTAAGTCTTTCGAATGTAACCAGCCGACTACTTTTACTAGATCTGAATCCAACTTAGCAGAACCGGCGGTTCCGCTAAGGAGAAAGGCATATTCCTTCCATTCGTAACATGATTAAGAATTAATTCTATTTTTATAGATTCTAATTATTCACAATTAAAATAATAAACACGAATTTAAGGTCATGATTAAAAAAATAAATTAAATTAAAGAGTCGCCAGTCAGTTTAAAAGGAAAACTAATTAACAAACTGAAATAAATAACTCCAGCCGGCGAACTTGGATCAGGTTCGGGGGCAAGGTTATGAATCTAAGGCCATCGATTCCTCTTACTTTCCCGCATAATAACTATGGTTTACCAAAACTAAATTAATTAAAAGGGCAGAAGGAAGAAGTAGAATAAATTTAAGTTCATCAATTTAGTGATTTAATGCATCCAGAATATAAAAAAAACAACAATAACATAATTACATATGAACTATTAGTAGTATGATGATTACATAGTGAAATTGAAATAAAATATGAAATACCAACCTTAAGGCAAGTAGCAACCAGATGAAACGAGGGAGAAGATTAGAAGAATTTCTTTATTTTTAAGACTTTTAGGAAATTTTTGGGGTGTCTTTAATGTGGATTTAGGGGTCTATTTATAGTGGAGAATACCCGGTGTGTTATGGCTTTGGCGTGGAGCGTAAGTGGCCGGTTAGGATAAAGAGGGAGCCCTTCGCTAATATAGTAACCGGGTGGTTAGGATCGAGGTTTGGTGCGCAAAGCTGGTAACCCGGCGATTAGGATATGTTTTCAGAAGCTGACGTGTTTCAAGACTTCTACAAGTTAGTCGTAGCCGGGTAATGACGGCCTGGTTTCTAGAAGTCAACCGTAACCTGACCATTACGCCCCTAATTCGCTAGGTTCTAGAAGTTATCCGTAACCGAGCGGTTACGGTCCGGATTTTCCTATGTGATTTCTTGGCTTAGGCCTAACATGTCTGTGGGCTTTAGCTTTGGGTTGTTTGTCTAGATTGTTACTTACTTGCTTTAAGAGGCCTAAAGGAAAATGAAAATATTACAATTAACTATATTTCTAAACCGGGACAAAATTCGATATCTACATAAACGCCTATGGTTATTGATAATTGCTTTTCATGACTATATTTTTAGGGATTTTCAATAGTGAATTAGGGATAGTTTTATGTGTGAACCTTGATTTTTATTCCAATTTCCCTACTACACTTGGTGTTGTTGTTTTGATGTGAATTTGTAGGTTTTGAGGCAAAAACATCAACTTTCTCTCAACTTCAAGCAAGAGTGAATACATCACGGTCCTGTACATGACAAACCCGAACTATAGTATGAATTTGGGACAGAAAGAAGCAAGGCGTGCCCGGACAGTAGACACCACGGTCTGCCCGTGGTGGGAGACACGGTCCATGGTGGGCTGGTCTTCTTGCGCCAGCTTGTTTCACGAAGGGAAGAAGAGAGTTGGAGGCAATTGATTGCTTTTGGGTCATCCTTTCAATTCGGCCCAATCAAAAGGAGGAGAAGTTGAGGAAATTCACATCAATTAAATTCATTGCATTCATCCTATCCATTCGGTCCACTCACAAGAAAGTGAAGTGGGGGAATTCATTTTATTGGCTCAACACATTCATTCGGCCCAATCAAGATCAAGAGAGGAAAGTGGGGCAATTGAATTCATTCATTCCCATGACCAAGGAGAGTGGTGGAGGAAATTCATTGCATTTCTTTCACCATCCACTCGGCCCAATCACCAAAAGGGAGAAGGGGGGGAGGCAATTCAATTGATTGGCCCAGACATCCATTCGCCCAGGACTAAGAAGAGAAAGGCCAAGGCAGTAGCTGCCACGGCCAGGCCGTGGTGAAGGCCACGGTCCGTGGCAGGCTACTGCTGCGTGTTTGCAATTAATTAGGTGCTCCCGGAGCATGTGCTCCAGATTCTACAACTATTCACCCGTATGTATTAGTTTGTTCACTCTGTTTATTATGATTGTTCACTTTTATTTATATGATTGTTCACTCGCAAATATCTAGAGCACATGCTCCAGGTGCATCTAATATATATTGTTGCGTGTTGTGGCCGTGTTTTGCAAGGAAATAGCAGCAAGTGACGGTTATTATTTTTTGCCCTTCATCCATTTTATCACCTATCATTCATTCTATCATACTTTTGAAGAGAGAAACAAGGAGAAAGACCCTAATCAAATCATCCACTCATCAATTACTCCATCAAGATTCAAGATTGAGATTGATTCGAAGAGAAGCGAAGCGAAGTTCAAGATTCGGGAAGAAACCATCAATACTTGCGAGGAAGACTCCACACCGGGATCGAAAGACTCGACGGTTGTAATTCCTTGTAGTTATTTTTCTTTTCGATTTTCTTTCTTTGTTTTGAGAATTAATCATGATGTTTGACACTTGTTTCGTGCTTTTCTTGAACATGAATGAGTAGTTCCCTTGAATTCTAGGGTTTTGCAACCCGAAACAATGTAGTTTGATTTAATATTATTAGTTTGTGCATGAATTCTTGTTATGAATCAATAGAAGGTTGTGTTTTCCATGTTCATGTGTGTTCTTTGAGCGCTCGAATACTTATGAGTTTGAGATTAACTTGAGAAGTACTAAAAGGTGAATTAGGATAATCTTACTACCAACCTTTCTACCTAGTTTTGTAAAATTTGAAAAAAGAATAGCAGACTAGGGAACCTTTTGATAACCTGAATATTTTAGACCTTCAACTTTGATCAACTTTAAAAGCATACGAAAGTTGTAATTTAGGTTAACCGAGGTAGTTCTATTAGCATCGAAAGAGGGGTAGAGTTCTTATGGTTGTCGTTCATGATTCGTTCTTGAATGCATGATTGTGCAAACTAGGCTTTAGTAATCGAACTCGTTGTTAGGTTAGCATCTCCCTAGAAGTCTTTTTATCGTGATAAGAACCTTTGATTGATTTTTCCTTGCTTTATTAGTTTGATTGATTGTTAAACCTTTTCCAAAACCTAAAATCTGATTAGCTTAGCAATCGCTTTAGAGACTAGTTTATTGAGCTGTTAATTGAGTCCCTGTGGGATCGACCTTGACGTGCTACTACGTACACCGTGCGCTTGCGGCCCTGTCAGTTATAAGCTTTATGTATTCTCGTTATGACCCAAGCAAACTCCACGAACTCTATCATGTACATAATTTTCCTAAATTACTAGCAAATGGTTTTAGCTAATTAATTTTAGGACCATATTTATGGACTCTCATGGCCAAAAATGCGGAAAATATATCCACAAATAACATCTCACAACCTCCATTATGCACTTAATTAATGATAATATACTTTACATGTGTGACTAAGCAAAGAATAATTTCTAAATCACAATTTGACCTGGCAAGGAAGAATATTCTTACGATGACATGGCAAGGAGGAGTATTCTTACGGGTGACTTGGCACTAATTTGGATGATATGGCAAAGAGAATGAGTAACTAGGCAAGGAATAATTTTAAATAACAAGTTGGCAGGATGGCATGGCATGTGGATTTTCTCCTCATCCACTCATCTTCACACCCTCCTCTCATTTTTGGTTCTCCCTTCTCTCTTTCTAACTGAATCCCCCCGCCTCTCTCTCTCTCTCTCTCTCTCTCTCTCTCTCTCTCTCTCAAGCATCATCATCATTATTCATCAAGCATGACATTTCTAAGCTCCTAAATTCAACCATACAACAAAGAAAGGGGTCATTCAAGTCAAGTTCATCAATAACAAAAATAGCAGGTCGAAGATCAAGTAAGAATAGCAAGATTGTAGGTATTTAGGGAACATTCAAAGAAGGAAACTCAAGACTCTTCAACCTATAAGCCCCTTCTAGTTGCCCTATTAATCATACATCAAGAACAAGGTATTCAAACTAAGCTTTAAAGTCTCAAACACCCAAGATGAACACTCCTCTTACATGCTCAAATATGATCTAACTTAGAGCTCAATTTTTCCACACTCATAGACATCTTCTATACAAGCTTTATGAATGTAGAATGTAGCCTGAGATGTCAGGGGGAAAGATCCAAAAAGTCATTTATGAAAACCCTTTTGAGTCGTGACTCGTGAGTTATAGTGTCTTAACTGAGACCTATCCAATGGTACTCAGTTTTAATATCTAACAATGTTTTGCTTAATGTGTATTCATCCATGTATGTAAAAAAAAATTTAAATAAAAATATGGCAATAAACTGTACACATTTTGTGAACTAACCCAAGTGGGTGATTAATAAAAGCATAAGTATTGAAGGAGTTATATTCTATTTGGTAGGCTTTAACTTTTTCCTATTCCAAATTGATAACCACTTTTGAAATTATTCTATATGGTAGGTTTATTTTGGAAATTATTTCAATGGTAGACTTATTTTGAAAACTTTTAAAATTATTCCAAGTTTTCAAGTACTTTAAAAATTATTCGTAATTGCCAAACACTTTAGATATTATTCCAAGTGAGTCGATTGTGAGATTGATAGGGAGAGTTAAATGAAATTGAGAGAGGAGGAAAGTTTCGCAAGCAATATTTTAACAACGGTACAAGAAGATGCTCACGAGATGGAATAATTTTCAAAATAAGCTTACCACTTGGAATAGTTTAAAAAGTGGTTGACAACTTGGAATAGGCACAAGCTGAAGCCTCTTAAATGGAATTTCCCATTTTTATTTTATTAAGACTATTTTGGACCTTCATGTATGCAAGTCAGTTTTGATATTTGTCCATGATTTGCCCAAACTGTATTCATCCATGTATGCAAAAATTTAAATAAAAGTCTGGTGATAAACTAGACTCACTTTGTGAAATAACCCAAGTGGCTGATTAATAAAGGCTTACCTATTGAAGGAGTTACGATTTTTTTTTTATTATGACCATTCTGAACTTTCATGAATGTAAGTCAATTTTAATCTATGCCTATGGTTTGCTTAATTTGTAGTAATCCATGCACGCAAAAGTTTAAATAATAATATGACGATAAACTAGAATCATTTTGTCAACTAACCCTAGTGGTCGATTAACCCAAGTCAATTTGAATATCTATCCATGTTTCGCTTAATGTAATAATTCATGCATACAAAAATTTGAATAATAATATGGTGATAAACTAGACTTAATTTGTGAACTAGCCACTTCGATTAATAAAAGCTTAAGTATTGAAAGAGTTATGAATTTTTTACTACGACAGTTCTAGACCTTCATGCATGCAAGTTAGCTTTGATATTTGACCATGTTTTGCTCAATTTGTGTAATCCATGCACGCAAAAATTTAAATAAAAATATGGTGATAAACTAGACTCATTTTGTGAACTAACTCAAGTTGTTAATTAATAAAAGCCTATGCATTAAAAGAGTTTTTTTTTTTTTTGGACTATGACCATTCCGGACCTTCATGCATGCAAGTCAGTTTTGATATTTGTCCATGTTTTGCTTAATATTTGTTAATCCATGCATGCAAAAATTTAAATAAAAATATGATGATAAGCTAGACTCAATTTTTGAACTAACCAAGTCACTTATTAATAAAAGCTTAAGTACTTAAGGAGTTATGAATTGTCGATTGCAACCATTGTGGGTTGCCCTTAATAAGCTGACTGATCAAATATGTGCCCACATTTTAAAAATAATATATTAATTCACAAGTGTAAAAATAAAAAATAAAAATGACCATAAACTATACTCAGAATGTTAACTTTTCCAAACTTAAAAAACTTAAGTAAGCAAATAGAACAAAAATTGGAAAAATGGCGCAACTTTGATGACATTCTAACCAAGAGAAAATTATGAGGATTCCTTATTAAATTTTATGTACAATTCTTTCAGGGAAGCATAACATAAGTTAAAGGTATGGAGACTATAGATAAGTGATGTTTGATCATGAAACATAAAATGGACAGTAAAATAATGACGCACATCATAGGGAAGCTGATGTTCCGAGATTCACTAGTCAAAGCACAAAATTAAAGACCGGTATTAAGCATGCTTAGGGAAGCTGATGTTCCGAGGTTCATCAGTCAAAGTCGAACTTTTGATTGATCACGACCCGAGGGTCATATGATGGGTTAACGCTCTCGCCAAGCATTAACGAAATGTTAGGTGCACCTATAAGTTATGATGTTTCATTAATTGCCTTAGAAGGAGACGTCCGATGAGCATCACCAGTTGTTGAAGCAACAATAATGATGAGTAATTTTAAAAGAATACTAATAACTCATCTTCATACTTAACTAATTGCTAACTCTATGACTATGTTTCATGCTAGGCATCCCGACCACCGAGGCAAGTAAGGGAACTTGAAGGGAACAGGTGGCACAAGTGGTAGAGGCACGAAAAACTGAGTTATGGGTGCCATTAAATAAGGATGAAGAAACGCCTATGGTTATAAGCTTTATGTATTCTCGTTATGACCCAAGCAAACTCCACGAACTCTATTATGTACTTGTAAGGCCATCCCCATAATGAGAAGCAACACGCTACTCCCATCATAACACAACCTAACGACATTAAGCTAACCAAAGTTAAAGGACCCAAGGGAATTGTCATGAGGGCCTTGAGTATTGGTAGATCGCTATCAGGAAAGACAGCCATCTGAGGCTCACCCGACCCATCCTAAGAAACCCGAAGCATGTCTTCGAAGGAGTACCTATAGGAGTTGGTGTTAAGCCATCATGTATGGAAGATAACCCCTAGATCCCAATCAGCTAAAGCCCAACCATTAGATCATGGGGTTACCCTTAACAGCAATAAGGTCGAGAACTTAATAAGTTTAATACTTCTCCTAATTCATTAATCATTAGTTGAGGATCATGAGATTTCTTAAGAGTTTGTTTATAGCGCCTAGAGGAATGGTTATTTCGTAACAGGGGTGGCGCCCGACCATAGCTCACCCGTCACATTCTGAGAAACCCGAAGTGCGCCTTCGAGGGAGTAACTATTGGAACCGGTGTTGAGCCATCAACATCAAAAGATAGCCCCTTGAATCCCAATCATCTAAGGTATATCCCAAGGTATACATCCTCTTACCTCTTTATTTGCTAATGATGACTCATGAAGGGTCATGAATTACTCATGATCAACAAAGGGACTCAACATCCATAAAAAAAAGGGGGGGGGGGGGGAGGGGGGATTGTTACACACTTCTTTCGCGCTAAGGCACTGCCACAACACTTCTCTAAGAACCCTATCATAGGCTGTCTCCAAATCGATAAATACCACCATATGGAGATCCTTCCTCCTCTCCCTATATTACTCCATAAGGCACCTAAAAGGATGAATGGCTTTTGTAGTCGATTTCCCAAGCATGACTCAAATTGGTTCTTAGCCATGCCAACTTCCATCTTCAACCTCCTCTATATTTCCCGCTCCCAATTTTTCATGGTGTGGCTCAAAAGTTTAATATCTCTATAATCGTTGCAACATTGAGTGTCCCCCTTATTCTTGTATAAAGGGACAACTATGCTACTCCACCACTTATTAGGCATTCTACCTATACTAAAGGTACTGTAAAAGAGTTCCATTAACCAACGAATACCTGCCTCGCCTAAGCACTTCCATAACTCCATTGGAATACCATTAGGGATCACCGCTTTACCCCTCTTCGTTTTTCTTCAACGTCTCTCTAACCTCCTTAGAGTTAGAGATTGCCAAGAAGCAGTCTCTATACTCCCATCTTTGTTTTTTTTTGGGGGGGGGGGGGGAGGGGCGCACCCTCCCAATCAAAAATACACTCCTCTCCCCATAGAAAAGCTCCACAATATATGCCATCCACCTCTCCTTAATTTGGGCTTCGTCTACCAAGACTCTCCCATCGTTGTCCTTGATACGCTTAACATTCGCCAAATCTCTTGTCCTCCCTCATGACTCCTAACTAACTTAAAAATCTCCTTCTCTCTTTCATTTGTATTTAACTTGACATACAAACTATCATATGCACTCACCTTTATCATAGTCATTATTTTCTTGGCTTCTTTTTTTACCATCATATACTTATCCTTAGTAGCTAGTCTCCTCCTCTTTAGTACACGCCCTCACAGCCAGATTCGCCATCTATTTCCCCTTCACCTATGTCTTTACTTCATCAATCCACCGCCTTGCCCCCTCCAACGAACGCTTCCACCATAGTATACGCCTAGAACATCCTTAGCCACTTTATGGACACGTTCTGTTGTATAATCTTAATCTCACTTTGTGACTCTATCCTCTCCTACCTCCCACAAACCGCATTTTCAACTTGCTCCCTTAATTATTCAGTCTTATCCTTGTCAAGCCTCGACCACTTGACATTACATACTCCATTTTCTCTACTCCTCTACATGAGGATATTTACTTCCATATCAACAACTGGAAGCTTATGCAGGGTTGTGAAACCATCATTCAAAAAACACTCTACAATTCGTACAAGCCGACTTATCACTACCTTTGATAAGGAAGTAGTTTATCTAGGTATCTTCTCTCCCTAAACCAACAATTTATTACAACTAAATTTGGAAAGTAATGGGAATGAAAATGGGAATTTATAATGAGAATAGGAATAGAAACAGAAATGGAAATGGAAATGGAAATGGAGGTGGGAATGTGTATGAATTCTCGAGTTCCTAATTTGTTATATAGTAATTCAAATCGGGAATAAGTGAAGTTGAACTGAAAATAAATGCACATTTATTAAGATACTCTTAATTAATATAAATGTAATGTTGATAATATTAATTAAATATCAACATAATATTTGCATTAAAAACTATTAATGAATTTCCATTAGGAGTTACCATACCTTTCATTGATAATCGATTAGTGGAAGTTGAAAGTCTCTATTTTTATTTTCAATACCTTTTTTTTTATAGTTCCCATAAAATAAACATGAGAATTATATAACCAATTTATTTATTTTCATTCCCATCTTCCAACTCCCTAATGCCAAATGCACCGTTATGGGAATTGTAAAAAATGAGAGGTTAAGAATAAGAACGAAACACTAACTCCTGCTAATTTATTACCAAGAGCGGTAACACATACCGAAAATTCATAATTCAATGTTACACCAATATTATCCTTGTACTTAATAAATATTACCAATACTACCTTTTTAAATTATACAAAAATATATTAGTAAATGTGTACTCATTTTCAATCGTACACCTCCCCCTCCCCATCCCCCCACTTATTCCCATTTTAAATTATCAAATAACAAAGTTAGGAACTCATAAATCAGTTTTCCATTTTCATTCTCATTCCCATTGTAAAGTTATAACAAAACCCCTCTTTCAACGGGTCGGCTTTGACACATAGATCGAACATTTTGCAGCAGCTCTAGAGGAAATACCTACCTTATAATCAAACCTCTTTTAGGTGGTTTAAGTAAACATTTATCCGCAACGCAGAACAATGGGAACTCATAACATAAAAGGCAAAACCTCATACTAGTATTCAGACACCAAATAAGCTTTTAGGCAGATAACATAAAGGACTGTACTGTATCTCCTGCAAGGGCCAGCCCCTTATATTTTCAGGATGGAACTAACAATTATGCCAGGATGACATTGCTTATGGACCTAACTTCTTTGGTGATGACACATTTGTTGCACTTTTCATATATGATAAGCAACATATGGGCCCAATAGGCAGAAAACAGCTAAAATAAATAAATTTCCTCCAAACCAATAATTAAAATGGAAATGGCAAGTTCACCAACCACCTCCACAAGGTGAGGCTCTCATGTATCATAGCTAGGACTAGTAGCATGTTGGTTTAACAATGAACCAAGTCAACCACTGAAACCCTGTGCAACCAAAAAAAGGTAGAGATCAGAAGAATCAGTTCTGAAAGGAAAGCATCACATAAATCACTGTATAACAAACTTCCCAGGGGATTCGACCCCATACTCTCTAAAGCAGCAAGAAGTTCCACATTGAGGAATAAAAGCATCATAGGTAGCAATCAAACCTATTCTGCAATATGTTGAGCTATTGCGATTAAGTCCAATGCTAATAGAGAAGGGGGTTTTGGGTGGGGCTGGGATTGGGGTGTGGGGGAGGGTGTTTTACAGCTATTTAGAAGTTGTGTTCTGCTTAAGTTACAAACCCCAATAGCATAAAAGCTACAATTTTAGAAGAAAAATGTCGGTTCAATTATATAGAAACCCCCCCCCCCCCAAAATGTCCCTAAACCCTAAACCCCCCCCCCCCCCAAAATCTTCCTAATGCTAATAGGTAAACAATCTTCCACATATAAACTGAAACCATACATTTGATGACCCTTTTGCTAGCACACGAAAAAGGAATGCCGAAATAGCACAAACGACACAACTAGAAGCTAACTTCTGCTTTTGTCATCAGTTACAAACCCAACCAACAAGTCCATGACCGACAAGCCAGGGGTAAGTGACCATTGTTATATTTTACATGTGAAACTTGCAGTGTCAAATTAATCTTTGCTAGAATATTTATTTTAATTGAATGTTGTTGAACTCACCAAACTGTTCAACACTATAGCTGAATAAAAGCAGGAAGAAAACCATATATTCCTAATTATTTTCACCCTCAGGGATTTAGAGTACATGCATAAATCCGACACATCCCATGTCCTGTCCAGGGAGAATTGTATCAAAATGACAAGCTAAAATGGAGCATCCAGCAGGGTACCAAAGACTATGGTAAATGCGACAATCAATACTCAAAATCATGACTTGTATTTCTCAGTATTGTCAACACTTACTGACCAACAGAGAGCAGTTAAAATAAAGCTAATAAACCTGTGAAAAGGCCAACTTATCAAGTTTCAGCTTTGGAGAAGCCGTACAGAACTTTTAAAACTCACAGCACTGATTACGATCATCATTAAGGAAGTCAAACAGAAACATTCCCGAGAAAAAATCCGCTAATACAAAAAAGACAAACAACAAAAGTTACCTTGAAATATTGACTCACGAGGCACCAGCAGTAACCATTCTGATTCTTTTGAGGTCAAATATTTCGATCCAATAGCCATCAGGATCCTTTATAAACGCTAGCCCTTTCATTTTACCTACGAGTAACTCAAAACATCATATTACACTTAATGACCTGATTTATTCCATTGCTTGTACGGCGTAAGATATCCGAGTCTATAATGCAAACATCTGTAGATTTTTTCCTCTGTTGGGAGAATTTAATTTATGCTCTTTGTTCACATCTAGACTTAAAAGAACAGAAGGCCAAAAGAACAGAAGGCCAGATAATCAACAAGAAGAAAATAAAAGACATACCATCATCAGGTTTCTTAACAAACTCCACACCTAGGTGTTCAAACCGCTCACAAGCCTTGTAGATGTCATCTACAGTGACTCCTATATGCCCTGTAAGCAAATTGATCAAAGATAGCTGCTAAGACTTAAAAATACAAACTATAGACAATACCATAGAATCAGGTAATAGTACTACTTAAGAACAATATTGTTTAGTATATTTATGATATGTTATGGTTTCTTGTTATACTAATTAGGAACACTATAGTTTCGTAGTTTGATTAGGAATATTATGCTAGTTTTCTATTTCTATTAGGTTTAGTATTAGGAAGATTGTTTACCTATAACTAAGGGCTTTGCTAGTCTTTTCTAACATTACATTACGTGATACTGAATATTGAATACTAAAAATTATTACCATTATTGATTAAGCACAGGGATTCTAATCTTTTCTTGAATTCAGCATCACAGGAATGCTGAATTCTTATTGTCTTCATCTATTTTCCAGTTCCCTTACAACTTAGCATCTATGTTACCTGGACTCGGGACACGGGTGTCCGACACGGACACGGATCCGAGGGTCTGACACGGCATCCCTAAAAATTAAGGACACGGGGACACGGTATCCAAGGGTCCGACACGGCAGGGGAAACACGACCCCTTAGTTGCATAACATATTTAATTATATTAAAAGTGAAATATTATGTATTATTTTTTAAAGGCATTCTTAAATTGAACCCAAGAATATTTTAATTTAAATTGATTTGGCTCATACAAAAAATATATTAAGCCCAATTATTAAAAAGTCCAAAAAAATTACTACCACTTCAGCTTTAAAATAATCAAAATAAGAAAGAAATAATCCAAAAAAACCCTAGGCCCAACTTGAATGTATGTGCTGTGTGGCCCTATGGCTCTTCACGCCTCCCCATCCCCCCTCTTCTCTCTCCTCTCTCCAAAGAAAGCACAGTACGAAATGAAAACAACGTTCGCTCCCTCAGCTCTCTCTCGTCTCTCACCGGTGAGCGGATACCGGCGACTTCTGACCGGAGAAAACCCACCGGTGGGGTTGCTGCCTAGGGTTCATTCATGGCCGTGTCTCGCAATTCCAGCCAGGTCCGCCACGAGTCCCGTGTCCGGATCCGAGTCGTGTCGTGTCGACCTGGTACGGCACCCCTAATAGCCGAGTCCAGGTAACGTAGCTTAGCATCAGAGCAAGTTCTTGATCTGGACCTAACCCAAACCCTAATCTCCACTACCATCCAGCCCTTCAAAAAAATTTAAACAAAACAAAAGCCACTGCCTCACTGCCACCCTGGTTGCCAGAATGTTTGCCCGACTATGGTCAGCTGGTTGCTACTGCTGTGCTTACTGCTGATCTTGTGCTCTTCCAACAACTTCAAAGATAGCTTGATGATCGTGGCTGTCCGCTGACTGCTGCTGCTGCTGAATGTTGCTAATTTGGACTTGCAAGAAACTTCAGAGGTCGACTTTATTTACGTATCAGTGTTAATTCTTGCTTTGATTTTAGGATATTGATTAGGTAGCTGGTTGTTAATTAAATTGTTTGGAGCTATAAAAATACTGTGTTTTGGGTTATGATCACTAGAGAAATGCCATGGGAACGAAAAGTCACAGGACCAAGACATGCATTGGAGACTGGGATAAAAGAATAAATGAAAGAAGGAAACCTAAAAAAGAGGAGAGAGGAAGATCTTTTATATCTTCTCAAAAGAACTATCTATAGGATAGTTGATATTAGAGAGACAAATAAGAGCATTCATTGTGTTGTAAGTCAAGTCCAAGCAACAAAGTTCTAGTGAAAATGAAAACATTTAGTGAGCGACCCATCGCTTAAGAGATATGTCAAATCTCCAAATGATAATAAGAGTGCACAACTTGGCTCCAATTCTTAATTTACTTCCTGATTTATCGATTAATCTTGTCTACAAAGTTAAGGATTTGAAACTTTACCGAGGTACTTTTCAACCTTTCAAGTTTTCTATTAGTGTCATAGTGGTTCTACAACTTCATCAATTACTATGCCTACATTGATGCATGTTGTGCCTCTGTTGTTGTCGTTGATGATGTTTGAAGTCATTGTTGAGGATGAGGTCTCTCCAAAAGCAACACATAACCACAATACCTAGCCTACTTCTGAAAATTTTCTGTTTTGGCATCCACTTAAACATGCATAGATGTCTAGGATTGAAAATTGAGCATACGGATACATTTATCCCTAGCAAATATGTTGCTGGCAATAAGCTCAAATTACTACCTTTTTTGGAGAAGTTGACAGCTGTGCAGCTTTTTCATCTTTTTGATGAAGCTCTTTGTTGGATTTTCGTCTTTCTACAACTCTATAAAACTCATGATCGTGCTTGTCGCAATTGGGAGATATGTTCCATTGATTCACTTTTGGTTCATCAATGGTTACCGGCTCACTTCAAGTCACCCTCTCTCAAATCAAACCCAGTTTCAATATCCATTTCATGGTGGATACAGGTCCTTGGAGGGTCGTTATGGCCATCAAAGGGAGCGGTGTTCACTTCTAGGAAGACTCTGGGCCATGGGATAACATTTTAGGGCTTCATTGAGACCTTGCCAGACCCTTTTAAGGGGCTCCGGAATCACCAGCACGAATAATGAAGCAACGAGGGACTCAGCTCTCATTTTGCCGTCAAACAAAGATAGAAACAACCCAAGGGGCGTTTTGGTCTTTTCACCATCAATGAAGATCAATCCCAGGATTTTTTTTGTCATTTCGACATCCGAGGGCACTATAGTCATTCGCCTCGCCCGAGGGTCGAGATGGAAGACTGTGCGAAAAGGAAACAGGAAGACGAGAGCTAGACAAAAGCTTGGCCGAGAAACGAGAAGACAAGAGCTAGAGAAGAGCTTGGTACGGCCAAGCCAAACAGCAGCGGCAGCAGCAAGAAGTGTTGGCCGCATTTCTCCCTGATGCTTGTCCCACGCCTGCTGGAGGAAGCGCTGGCTGCTCCTGGGGAGGCCCTGACCACGCCCCGCCTGGTTTCATCAGCTATGCGCATTTCTCCCTTCTTTCATAGTAATTTTTTTAACTTTTTCCCCCTTTCATTTATATGCCTGTATTTCCCCCATTAGAGATAGTTTTGAAGCTCTTAGGTTTGTAACGACAAAACTCCCACAATTTGAGAGTTTGTAATTGATTGCATTTTGAAACCCTAAATCAATGAGAAGCAATCCTTTAGGTGGAAAGCTTGTTGATTTCTCTTCCTTGTGAGTGAGAATTGGTTCCTCCACTCTTGTGAGATTTCTTGGGTGATTCATGGAGCTTTGCTTGTGGAGTGATCCTTTTACAAATTGTTGAACATCCTAGTTCAATTTGGTGAGTCTCTACTCTTTAGAATTATCCATATCCCTTTCAATTCTTGTTTATCCATAAAACCCCAAAATCTTAAAAATAGAAATTGTTGTTTGTATGAGTTATATGGGTGGATTTCCATCATCCACATGATTTTGTATAAACCCTAGGTTAGAATCCTCACCAGTATCTCATGCAAACACTCCGAATGAAAGTTTTTTTCGAGGCGGTAAGTTTTTTTCCTTCCAAAGCCACCAGTTTGCTCTTCATTGAAACATTGTTTTCTCCAACTTCATGCTCCTTCAATCTATGAGAACGTGAGACAGATGCATGAGGTAACCGGTGAAAAGGGATACTTGAGATACATATGAGAGTGGAACAAGACTAGCCATGGATGAGATGAAGATTCAAGAAGAATGTTGTAGAGAAGAAACGGACCATACTCTATCTGAGATACGACAAAGGCAAACCTGCAGAGTGCTCGAGTTTCTGGTTTCTTAAGAGCTAAAGTTTCAACTTCATTCCTACTTCCCTAGCTTTCCAAAACTATGCGTCAAAACTATATATTATGCCAATTTGAGAGGTCAACTCATACCAACCTACAACTCTCCAAGTTTTTCAAGATGAAGTGATTTCAGGTTTCACACTCACTAAAAAGGGGGAAGTAGTTTTACCATGGTAGGTAACCAAAAGAATGCATTAGAAGACGCGAAAAGAGTGTAACCCATCTACATGCAAGTACACAAATCTTCAAGCCCTTAAGTTGTCTCAAGCATGACATAATCCACAAAATTCTGAAAACTCCAGTTACTTACACCATAAAAATATAAAATAAAATAAAAAATAATCATCATCAAAAGATAGAGCTAGAAAATTTGAAAGGAAAAAGGTGTTGTCCTCAAAATCCGATCATTCCTTTCATTGTGAGTATACCACCAACTTCCCAAAGGAATCTAAAAAACAATTCATGCACTCTTCTGGGCTAAGTATATTTAACAAATCATGTGTTTCTACAATTCTTAATTCAAACAACTACATCATCTTTTTAGAGGGGTAAGGTATGTGATGCACGAACATGATTCATGTCTTTCCTTGCACAAGGTTATGATATTATTGAAGTAAACATCAGAGAAGCAATCTAACCGTTCCCAAAGCAACATCAATAAAAACCAGTGCCTGCTATACCCTAACCACCCCCCCCCCCCAACCTCGCCCCCTTTTTTCTATTTAAAAAAAAAAGCCCTTTGCATTCCACAGTAAAAACAAAAATGCTAGCAGGTGACTACTATTTTCAAGAAAAAAATATGTTTATATATATATTATATATATATATATATGGTGTGTGTGTCCCCCCCCCCCCCGGCCCCCTTTTTTTCTTTAAAAAAAAAAGCCTTTTGCATTCTACGATAAAAACAAAAATGCTGGCAAGTGACTACTATTTTCAGGAAAAGAAAATATTTGTATATATATATGTGTTTGTGTGTGTGTGTGTGTGTCTGTGTGCGCATGCGTGGGTTTGTGTGTGTGTGCGCGCACTAAGACAGATACGCGCACGCACACACAAACATGCATGCGCTCACACAAACGGAAACGCACACGTATATACAGACACACACAAACACACACAAACACACACACACACATATATATATATAATAAATATATTTTAAACACACACATCATAATATGTGCGTGCAGATATACATATGTGTGAATATATATATATATATATATATATATATATATATATATATATATATATATATAAATATATATATATATATATATCTTTGTGTGTGTGTGTGTGCGCGCGCACGCGCATGTGTGGAAGGGGAGCCTTGGCGCTACGATTGAGTTGTTGCCTTGTGCTCGTGAGGTCATGGTTTGAGTCCTAGAAGCAGTCTTTTGCAGAAATGCAAGGTAAGGCTTGCCTACATTGCACCTTTGTAATGGGACCCTTCCGCGAACTTTCGTTTAGTGACAGTAAATAGGTTAAAAGTTTAGCGCAGTGCCAGCCAAAAAGTCAGTTTGGATTATTTCCAGTCACTCACCTATGAGTACAGATTAATTGGGACATAGGGGTTTAGCTTTTTTTTATTGCATTGGTTATCAAACTCACGTGACATTGTCGTAGAGAGAAGAAAAACAGTTAATGCTGCTTGGGAAATTGATCTAACGTGAAAGGGCATTCATGAACCTTGGGGAATTAATTAACCAGTTTGCATTAAGTCTTGTTGTTCATTTTATTATAACCTAATGTCTACTTATTGTGTAACTTTATGTCCACTGGGTATGTATATGATGTCCCCATGGAAATGTTTGATGTTCCACGTAATATTTGATGCCCCCAACGAAAATACTTGATGTCCCCACAATAAATACTTGATGATATAGTCATTGACCGAATTAGTTGTTAGTTGATGTCCCCACAAGAAATATTTGATGTCTCCACGAAAAATATTTGATGTCCCAAAAGAAATACTTGATGTCCCCAATGGAAAAAAAAAAAAAAAATTGACATCCCATGTAATATTTGATGTCTCCAATGAAAAAACGTGATGTCCCCCAGTGAAAGCACTTGATATCCCCAATGAAAATACTTGATGTCCCTTATAATATTTTGATGTCCCCACATCAAGTATTTTCATTGAGATCATCAAAGTTATCAAACATTACAAGGAACATCAAGTATTTCCAATGGGGACATCAACATACATACCAAGTGGACATCAAGTTACATATCAAGTGGACATGAATTAATGCAAACTGGCTAATTAATTCCCCAAGCTGCATTAATTGTGTTTCACACTGATCAATTTCCCATGCTGCATTCAATGAGTTTTTTTTTTTTTATACATAATGATCAATATCACGCTTAACCCTTTCCCATGCTACATTTAATGCACTTTTTCCCCTCTCCCAAGCAGCCTCACATGAGATTTCCAACTCACACAATAAAAATAAACCTAAACACCCTATTTAATCTCACCCCTTCATTTAAGATCCAGTGGCCAATCTCCCTCATGCTCACGTGCTCATTCTAAGGCAATGCTCATTTGATCGGCTCCCTATATGTGTGTGTGTGTGTGTGTGTGTGCGCGTGCGTGCGTGTGTGTGTGTGTGTGTGTGTGTGTGTGTGTCACTCACTCACTCACTCTAATAATCCTTACTTTCAACAATTGTATAGCAATAATCCCTACTTCCATTTTGGATTCTGGTAGTCCAAAAAAAATAAAATTGTATTCTGGTGGGATGCTACCAAGTCAACTGGTGGTGACTCCGTGGTTTGTTGACGTGTATAGGCGAAAGTGTGTTTGACCAAGAATTCAGACCACCAGAATATAATCAACTATGAAATAGGACCACCAAAATACAATAAATATGTTAATGAGACTACTAGAATACAATAGCAATGTAAATGGGACCACTAGAATACAACTAAAATAATAATTTGTTGGTCAAACACAGTCTCACCGGTACACGTTAGCAAACCACCGAGTCGTCACCACTTGACTCGGTGGCGTCCCAACATAATACAATTTTATTTTATTTTTTTGGACCACCAAAATCCAAAATGAAAATAGAGATTATTGTTATACAATTAATGAAAGTAGAGATTATTAGAATCCACAATGGATGAAAGTAGAGATTATTAGAATCCAATTTTCCCATATATAGGGAAAATGTAGGAGTCAGTATCTCAAGTTGCTCCATTCTGCACAGACTTTGATTAAAATTTGGGGGATATGAGCTCTTCATTCTATTTTCCTAGATTGAGACAACAGCAGTTGGATGCCTTGGTTTACCCTATCACACGGCCAAATGGTGAACATGTAGAAGGGTTTGATGCAATAGCTCTAGAATTCCTCAATTTCAATCAGGCCTTATTGGGAGCGCAGCAATACTCGAGAAATGCGACTAAAATTCAGATCATCTAGCAAGGCTCTACCCTATCCTTTGAACAACAGGTCGGCATATGCCAACCTTTTAATACTATTGATGTTAAAAATGCTATCTTTGCTATCCCAGGTGATAAATTGCGAGGTTTAGAAGGGTTTAGTAGTTGGTTCTTTCAATCTAATTGGCCTATCATTGGAGATTTAGTGTGAGGCTATATTGGACAGCCTTGAGGAGGGAAAGATGCTAAAAAGCATAAATGCCACCAACATCACTCTTCTCATGAAGAAGAGTAACCCGGAATTTGCTTTTGATTTTCAGCCAATTTCGTGCTACAATGTCATCTATAAGGCTCTCTCTAAGCTTCTTTGTGAGCGCCTAAAGGTTGTTTTGCCTTTTATTGTTGATGAGAGTCAAGGAGCTTATTTGAAGGGTAGAGATTTGATTCATAATGTGCTTATATGCAATGATATTTCCAAAGATTACCAACGTTCCAATCTTACCCCCACAGTGTATTATGAAAATTGACCTAAAGAAGGCCTATGACTCTGTGTACTAGGAAGCTATTGAGGAGGAGCTGGTTGCTTTTCATTTTCCCAGGTTGACTGGGTCATGTTATGCGTTACAACCCCTTCCTACTCTATCAACATCAATGGTTCTTCTTATGGCTATTTTAAGGGTGGAAGGGGCTTGAGACAAAGGGATCCCCTATCTCCTTTACTCTGTGCATATCATGGAGTATTTGTTGAGACATCTTCAGCAACTCTCTTTTGTTCCCGCATTTCGGTTACACCCTGGTTGTACAGATCTCAAGCTTAGTCATTTGTTGTTTGCAGTTGATCTCCTTTTTTGTAATATTAATACAACTTCAGACTCTCTTATGCTTGAGAGATTTAATATTTTCTCTGAAGCAACGGGTCTCCAGCGAATCTTCAGAAGTCTCAGATGGTTACTAGCGGGTGTGATGACAGATTGATTTCCCAACTGCACTCTCTCACTGGTTTTTCCCAAGGTAAATTGCCTCTCACCTACCTTGGTTTGCCCATTACAGCGGGTCATTTGTCTAAATTGGAATGTAATGATTTGGTGGAAAAGTTGATGAAAAGGATAAGGATTTGGGCTTCTAGGAATCTCTCATATGTTGGACGTGTTGTGTTTGGTCAACTCCATGTTAATGGGCATCTATGGGTACTGGGCAAAGGTCTTTCTTTTGCCTAAGGGGGTTACTCATCAAGTAGTGAAGGTATATAAGAACTTGATATGGTCTAGAAGTGGAGATTATCAGAGAACTCCTCTTGTGAATAGGGAAAGCATGTGTAGATCCCAGAAATTTGAGGGGGGGGGTGTTATAGCTTGCGGAATCCCCATAATTGGAATATAGCTTGTATTGGAAAGCTTATTTAGGATGTTGCTTTGAACAAAGAAGGCATATGGTGAAGTGCCACTCAAGCGTGCACTATCAGCAATGTGTGTACCTTCTATGGTTTGTATGAGGATATCTGTCATCTCTTTGTCACTTCTTCTGTTGCTACACATGTCAGACACGCGTTGGGCCTCAAACTCTAGGTGAAGCACGATTTTACTGATTTGCATTCTTGGGTTCGGTCCTGGAAGAATGTTCAATGGCCTTCGAAACAAAAACAAGTTCTTGCTGCTTGCCTCTCAATGCTTGCATTTACAAGATTTTGGAGGCATGAAACTCGGCTCGGTTTCAAAACAAGAATATACACGTACAGGATATTGTAAAGAAGATTTTTCATACTGTTTTGTGTAGAGTTTTGAGTTTTGCTCAAAAATACAAATCTCACTATACTTGTATAGATTTGATGCTTGGATAACTCTTGGTTCCACTTTGGTTCCTTGGGTTGATCCTAGGTTGTATGAGTTTGCCCTTCGTTTTGGGGAATTTTGGGTGAATAAAATACAAATCTATGCCTTGTTAAAGAAAACTTCAAATGGGGTTGTGATCCTAGGCACTGATGGCGCTGGAAAGGGATAGAGGCTACAGCTAATGGGGATTACAATGCGACAACGGGATATATATGGAGCCTCGGGATTAGGAATGAAGAAGATTGGGCCTCCATTATTTGGAATCCTCTTACAATCCCACGCCATTCCCTCATCACTTGGGTCCTGTTGCATGGAAAACTACATGTAAGAGCTAGAACAATGCGCTGGCAAACTAGTGGTAACCCACTATGTCCCTACTGTGAGTCGGAGACTGAAACTATCGACCACCTTTTTCTTGGGTGCGAATTTGGGAAGGAGGTGAGACAGGCTATGAGACATTGGGATCTGGGTAACCTGTCAACCACCCAGGACTGGAAACACCAGTTGAGCGATCTCCGAAAACCCAGTAAAGAAACTCATCTGAACTGTGCTATCCTCACAGCATATGTCTACCACATCTGGACAGAAAGAAACAACCGTGTTCACAAAACGCGCAATGCGACTCCTCAGGTGATAGTAAATTTGGTGAAAAATGATGTAGCGAACAAGGTCCTTCTGGCATCAAAATCTAGGAAAAAATACAGAAGTCTAGTTGACACAGTACTCTGTATGTGATTGTTGAGGGAACCTGCCCTCGCTCTTTGTAAACTACTTTGACGATTGTTATATATAACCTGTTTTCTTGTGCAAAAATATAAATAAATAAATATATATATATATATATATATATATATTTGCCAAGATAAAACTTCTTTGAACTTTGATTTTTTAGCCTCCTAAATACATCCTCCATGCTTGGACTCTGATAATTGTGTATAGTTTTTTTTTTCTTTTTCTCCGCCACCAAATATTACAAATATATTCATTCACAATGGCAAACCTAAGATCAGTTCTTGGCTCTTACATTGATGATTTTAGTCATCCAGCCCTGTGAAGTGTTGGCTTGACAGTATAGACCAGACCATGCACTTATTTTTTGCATCATCTAAGCTGAAAATGGGCACCAGATCAAGATATGGTCCAGTGTCTCCTCAAGTCCCTCACCACCGAGTGTACACTCACTGGACTAAAGGTTTTTCCATCTCTTGGCCATGTTCTTCGGTGGCCTTATTGAAAAATTTTACAATTCAACTCAAATTTACCTAATCATTCCATAATTATCCAGACGTATACTATATTTACCAATTTTAACTTAAATTTACAGAATAAGAAATTTATGTCAATTATATTTCCTAAAATTATAAAAGTAAAGCAAAATACATGGGGACTTTAGAAAAAAGAAATTTCAAGGGGCCTTTTTCTGGTGAAGAGTGCTAAATGTACGGGAAACGATGACTGACAGACATTCTGGTTTGGGCTCGAAGCCTTGCAACTTACTATAATACCATTGTTATGCAATTGAATCCTAAAAGCTAAAGCCTTGCAAGTTGCAACTTAGTATATAATATAATTGAAGCCCTCACCATCCTCCTCAACCTAACCTTCCAAGTTCCAAATATAAAATATTCCTTCTCCATGAAATCTGCCACTAGAGTAACACAACACTACGACACCCATGGCTTCTTCAAAAGCAAAATATGTTCTTTGCCCCATCTCCGATTTTGAGTTTGATGACAAACCTTTTGTGGAATCATATTACCATAACATCACGACCTCAAGGAGGTGGTGGAAACAGAGTCTGGTCCTGCAACTACTGTCGCAAGGTGGTGACAAATTCATATATAAAAGTATGTGTTCACTTGCTTCGGAATTTTGGCCAAGGGTTGCTATCTGTCGTTCAATCAGTAATGAAGTGGTGCATACCATAAAAAGAGAGTATGAAGAGGCTAAATCCAAGAAAATAGAGCAAGGCATCAATCTAAAAGCAAGAGAAGAATATGCTTCAAATCCCATAGGCTCTGACCTTCTTCATCAGAAGAAAAGGAAAGGACTAGGACCACTAGAACAATCATTCAATGTATTGGAGAGGGACGAGGCTGACAAAGACCTTGCTAGAACATTCTATACATCAGGGATACCCTTCAACTTCACTAAAAATTCATATTTCAGAAATTACTCTCTGCGCTTAGCACAAGAACAATCTTGCTGGCCATACTCCAACAACCTACAATCGACTCCGAATGACATTGCTAGCACAAAGAAAAAGTCACATTGAAGTTCTATTGCAGCCTATCAAGGAGACATGGAAGAAGAAGGGGGCCTCAATATGCTCTTATGGGTGGCCATATCATTCAAGAAGACCCTAATCAATACATTGGCCACATCAGTGGGAGGTCTAATATTTCTAGATGCTATAGATGCCTCTACAAATATCAAAGATGCAGAGTATGTTGCGAAAATATTCACTGAGGCCATCGAGGAAGTTGACTCATCAAACGTTGTGCAAGTCGTGACAGATAACAGTTCCAATTTCAAAGTTCCTGGACACATCATCGAAGAAAGGTACCCTCACATTCTTTGGACCCCTTGTGTAGCTCACTGCCTGAATTTACCTTTGAAATACATGTGCAAACCATCTGAAAAATCAGTACTTAGAATGCAAATGGATGAGTGATTTCATTAAGGACATCCAAGATGTTAGAATATTTATACTGAATCATGGCATGGCATTATCCATTTTCCAAAAAGCATTCTAAATTGACATTGTTGAGAGTAGCTGAAACTGGATTTGCATCTAGTGTCACAATGGCTAAGGAATTTAGGAGGATAAAAGATGCACTTGAGTTGGTGGTCGTGGACAATGACCGAAAAAAGTTTAAGGTGAAATGGAAAACACCCACTGAGTTAAAGGCCAAGTCTGCAGGGATATTATACTCAATGAAACTTGGTGGAATAGTTTAGACTATTTTTTTAGACTCACTTAACTTGTTGTTGCTATGCTGAGAGTTTTCGATAAAGATGGTCCCATATTACACTCTATATATGATATGTGGGACAACATAATAGAGCCTGTAAAATTAGTTGTTTTCGATCAAGAAGGGCTAGATTCATTCACTGGAACATCAGTGGTTTTTAATGCTATCCAAAGTGTTTTAGAATCTAGGTGGGATAAGAGCAATACACCGCTACATTGTAGGGCACACTCTCTTGTTCCTAGCTACTATAGTGAAAGTTGGCTTCAATGGGGCGCAAATGGTGTGAAGAGGCTTGCTCCAAATGAGGTGAGGAAGTGTCCGTCAATAGGGACAAGTGTTTAAGAAGATGTTTCCCAATTCTAAAGGATTTTGAACAAATAGCAAATGAGTACGGGTTATTTGAACAACCTAAGTAAGTAAAGCAAGATCATTTGTGGAACCTTTAGTGTGGTGGACAAACTATGGATCGTCACCTCCGAATGAGCTCGCTGGTGGTGGGGCCCTCAGAAAAGGTTTGAATTAGCGCCAACACCCAGCATCGTCGCGGTAGCATTGCAATTCCCATTCCCATTTTGCCATTGCCATTGATGTTGTGTTCGGATTTGCAATTAGGGTTGTTATTCGCGTTGGGATTTGATGGATCTCGTTGCATTTCCACTCAATACGAATTCTTAGAGAGAGAGAGAGAGAGACGCAAACCGGACCCCATTGGTGTGGGTGTGGGTGTGGAGACAAAAGAGAGGAGAGAAAAAGAATAGACGAATGAGGATGCCTACGTGCGACATAGTAGAGGCGGGCTTGCTCCAACCAAAAAAAAAAAGAAACTTTTTGCTCTCCTCCGATTATTCTTTAATTCTCTCTTCTCATCAGTGCTCTCTCCGGTATTTTCCACAATTATTAGTTTTGTACTCCAGGAAGAAACAACTCAAATCACTAAGAATTTGATTACGCCAATATTTAGACTTGCCTTAGCAAATCTACTCCAGGATCTCAACAACCACAATGCAACATTTTCAGAAACTTTCAACAAATTAGGAGGGAACCTTCAAACCAACCATCCACAATAGGAACGACAGGGGTACACAAGCAAAAAGAAAACAGCCAAACCTACTCAAATTAGGAGGAAACGGCGTTCTCTGATGTAGAGAAGTGGTAAAAAAGTTTTCAAATGACTGAAAACAGTCATCGGAGAACTAATCGACAGCAAAATCCCCTACACTAGCTACAGAAATTATTGGCAACCTCAAGAACCACCTCGACGCAGAAAGGAAGTAACAAAAAGCTAGAAGATCTGGAAAAGAAGCACCCGGTCATTGTAGGTGATTGGCATCAAAAAAAAACGCCAGCAAACTAACCTCTACAGCAGCAGAGAGCTTAAACGGGAACTCAGACTCCTGGAGAGTGGAGACTCTAGGTCTAGCAGACCCAAGACAAACCTCCAACGACCTCAAGTCAAACCTTAGACTCTGTCTCTCTTTAAACATTAGATTCTCTCTCTCTCTATCTATCTATCTCTTTCATAATAATTGACACTTTATACAAACAAGACTCATAAGTGTAGAGACATTCAAATTCAAAGCAAAACAAGCGAAAAGACATGCCAAATATTAAGCTTAATTCCTCATACCGAAGCCACGAGGCTCTGTGTTCCCATTGTGGTAACCCTTGAATTCAGGATCATTCTCTGTTCCCCAGTTGCTGTAGTTTATATCCATTTGTTAAAGTCCAGCCAAAAGAAAACATCAAAAGTAGCAAGAAAATCATGATGCTAGATGACAGAACTCACTGGGTGAGTTCAATTGTAGCTTTCCTGCCAAAGGTCCAAACAGTCCTATCCACCGGATCACTTGGAGCTGCGGCAGTATCCTTAACAAAGAAAGATAAAGGAATCAGGGGACTGGCAACTTACCTAAACCTTGTTGCCCAGTACCATCTTTCACAAACCAATTATGCAGCTTATGAAATATAATAGAAATATATAACTGGCAATGAAAAAGGAATTACGCGGAGGCCAAGGAGCATGTTTATGAAAGAAAGTCCTCAAATACTGCCACCTCGCCCAAAAAGTAACATGCATGTTGTCAAATCTAAGGAAACAGAAAATTCAACAGATCATCATATATTCTTATCTGTCTCTCATTTGTAAATTGAAGGATCACTCTCTTATCTAAAAGAGGAAAATTCGACAATCCTTTTACAATCTAAAGTATGACATTTTGACAACTTTTCAAGATGGCATATAGTAAATAATCGAAGGAAGAAAGAAATGATTGAATCTACTCCCTCAAGTCCATAATATATGCCATGTAGACTTTTTTACGTGTCCAATTCAATACTTGAGTCCAGAATTTTGAACATAATATTTCACCAAAAAATTGCAACGTTATACTTTTACAGCAGCACTTCTCATCACGAACCTAATAATACTAATTTCATATAGTAGACCATTATATAAGTTAAAAAATTTAGACTCAAAATTGTTGAACTTTGACTACATGTAATCTTGGTAACAGATAATATGGAATGGGCTCACAGCTCACAAGCAAGTAGGAGAAGCCGCGTGTTAAAGTAACCTAGGCCAAGAAACAATATCAAAAACAAAACCATGCAATAAGCAGCTAAAATTGCCTAGATAGAGAAAAGTCCAACCTGTTGCGCCATTCAAGGTCAAGCATGTAGTACCTTTTTTAATGTTCAATCACATTATTTGATGTTACATCTGTCATTTTGTCAACTGGTTTACAAATTAAAAATTGTGTAAAAGGACAATGACTTCGTCTCAAAGCCCATGCTCTAAACTCCGTTTGTTCTTTTGTATGCCTCAAGCTTTTTAAAACTAAATGCAAGAAGTGCACAAAAAACCCCTCCAGTCAGTTGTTGAGTAGTTCAGTATGAGAAACTAAATTGTGTAAAAGGGCAATGACTTCGCCTCAAAGCCCATGCTCCAAACTCTGTTTGTTCTTTTGTATGCCTCAAGCTTTTTAAAACTAAATGCAAGAAGTGCACAAAAAACCCCTCCAGTCAGTTGTTGAGTAGTTCAGTATGAGAAACATTTACCTCGTAACCCAAGAAATACAAGCTGAACTTCATCTCAGGAAAGTCCAACCTCTTGAGCAGCCTACACATGAAGCCAACATATTTTAAATAATTAATCATATGATTCATTTCAATGCAGATTCCAATCAACAGTGCAAATATATACTTTCGCAAGAATCAAACAAAATATTCAATGTCCATCTCAAATCCAAATACAATACTAAGAAGTACATAATAAAGGGGTTCAATACAAGGAGACAAACCATTTGGTTATGGGTGTGATTCCAAGCTAAGATAACCAATAAAACTTGACACTTCTTTACCTTTCTTACCAAGGTAACCAATCCAAGATGTTGTCAATGACACATTCCTTTTACCTTTACACGATACCTAGTCAGGGAATAATCTACTGAATACTTCTACAGAATCTGCGTCTCGTAAGGCGCGTTAAGATTGGCATGCAACATCCGAAAACAGGATTCGCCATGGGTGAGTTTATCTTTGCTACCAAGTAAGTTTGAGGAAATGAAATATTTTAATCATTTTATCCTTTCATAATAAAAACAAAGGAAAAGGGGAAAATCAGAAAAGATGTATGATCACAGCTACCCAGTATGCCGATCATTTGGATACATGGAGACACACACACACACACACACACACACACACACAAAAAAAAAACTTGGGCCCTAGATGTGATACTTGGGGAAGCTTGTTTTGGAATTTCCTTGCATACAAATGAACCAAAGATCAGTTGATTAATCTCTTCCCGCCACCCAACAAAGATAGCCCTGTCTACAAGCCTAGGGGATGACAATTACCTATGAAGCACGAATACTTCTTTCAACCCCGCGAATCCATGTCGGACACCAACACTCTCAGACACTCCTCAGATACGTGTCGGACATGCGAAAAAATGTGTCCTCTATATGATTATCAAAATAAACATCCAACACTTGAAGGACTCATGGTGGACACGCAAATCCCATCCTTCAGAAACTTCGGAATCATTAATGGGCATCACATTTTCGGTTAGCCTACCTCCATGAGACATCCTCAACTATGAGATCCTTTTTTCAATACATCATTGTTCTTGCATGCTGCTTTACCATCTTACACATGCCTTTGTCCCTCTTTCACATAACATTGTCACTCTTATGTTATTTAATTAGATTTTATGTTTTATATATAGTTTTACAATTCATAAACTATTAGAGAAAAAGTACTTATTAACAAACATTTTCAAAATAGAATTTGATAATTTTATTGAAGGACTATGTAAAATTCGGGCACGTGTCGGACTACGTGGCCTGTCCTTATCTTTTTCAAAAAGCATGTGTCCATGTGTCCGTGTCGTATACATGTCTCATGTCCGAGTCCACGCTTCTTAGATTATTAATCGAAAAAAATTTTAAAAAAAGTTAATCTAATAGCAATCACAACTATTTCAAGTCATTTTATAGAATCCAGTAAGCTCACCAGTGACATGCAACCAAAGTAGGAACTTGATTGTGCATAAAACAGGGCAGACAATGAGTTTGGTATAAATTATTCGGTACTCTATCAACTAGTTTTTTGCCTGTTCTTCCAAACAGGTGTCTACGTAAGTAAGTAAATGGAAAAAGAATTGATATAGAGATGTAAATAACGAAACAATCAAATAAGTTATAATGCAAATGTGCAACACGAATTAGTATCTACTAACTATGCAAAATAGTGTGTTTAATTTAAGATTAGGCATCTTGTGTTATTGTCAAATCCAATTTTCACCCTTCGTTTAAACATTGCAAATAAAAATAAAGGGGTTCAGCCTTTACGCTTCATATAATTGGTCTCCTTTGCTTCGCACACAAGTTTATTTTTTCCTTGGGTTCTCCTTCTCTCTCTGATGTATTTCCATCATGCTTCAGCCCCACAAGGGGACGTCCAAGGTCTATAGAGGGTGCATCGATACCACATTGGTACGAGGATGTGACTTAGTTGTTCCAATAAATAAGCAAACACAAAGCTGGGTCCAATTTTTCCAATTTCCCTCATGGTAGCCAACTTCCTGAATGGAGGCCATCAATGACCAAGCTACCTTGGTTCAAGCATGTTTCCTAGCTATTCAAGAATGGGACAGCAACCCCAGCAGTTCCAGCAACATGAGCGTCCAGAAAAACAGTTCATGTACAAGTTTTGTGATCTCAATATTTATTAGATTGAGGTATTTGCAAGGGAAGATCCCGAGGAATCTTTGAAGGGTATAATTCAAGGTTTCCAGATAGCTACTCTATGTCCATGATGAAGCACAACCAGGTTCTAAATCTCAGCTTCATTTCAGATTGTTTTGCTCAGAAAATCAGTTCTGACAGGCTGTGGTGTTTTGCTTCGTACATGCTCATTTGGTGTCCAACATGGTTGATTCCAAAGCCACTGGATCACTTAATGAGTCCTCTAAGGCTGCCCAAAGGGTGCACGTGACTGATTCAGTGGGACATTTTTCTACAGTCCAAATGTCTAATCAGTCCGAGTATGTCAAGGATTATTTCCATAGTCTGAGTATGAAATGGGGGGCAGGAAGGATTCTCAGCAAACATCATTCTAGTGATAATAATATAAAGATGAGTCCATAGTCGTTACTCATTATCCAAAGATTATTTCCTCTAGAAAAGGATGTTATCCCAATTATAAAACCAATCTTGATTTGCATCATCCAATCACAAAGTCCATAAATAATTCACAACTAATTGCCCTTTTACTAAGTTTATTATTATCCTGAAATAACTGAAGTCCCAGTCTATAGACTGAAAAGGGAGCACAGCAAATGAATCATAATTGTAGAACATGATGGAAACAAAAGAAAAGCAGAGGGGCAACAAAAAGTGAGAAACGAAGTCATAAGCTAAGAATCACAAGAAAGAAGACTTACGACATGCCAAGTACACGAGAATAGAAGTCCAGACTCACTTTGGGGTCCTTAATTCGAAACATCTGAAACAAAGGCGATATAATTAATACAGAAAACACAACGTTGCAACAAAATGAATTGGAGAGAGAAAGAGAGGCAGACAGTTTGCTGCATGATGTATCCCTTGGTAGCTTCATCGGGATTGGGATGAAGGCCTGGATTGTTGGAAGGAGACTCTTTAGGCTCGGACGACGCCATTGATGTGACTGTGAACAACTGAAACCGATTTCTTCGCTGCAGAAAGGACGGATGGAATGCATTAAAGAATGGGAGTTGGAAATGTGATAAAGTCTTGTGGTTGGGGACAACAGAGAGAGGGGTTGAACATAACCAAGGTCTGTGAGTGTGACCCAATCGAAAGACATTGAGTCGATGAAATACAGAGGACAAAACCAAAGTAGAAGAAGCCATACGAGGAGTGTCGACTGTGTGGTAGACTGGTAGTGTTACAGATAACAACGCCTAAATCTCAGCTTACCTCTCTGCCGCTACACGCCTTGCCCTCAACTTAGTAAACTTTGGATTTGAACTCCTTATAGGTCGCGAATTTGTTTTTATTTTATTTTTTTTTTGGAATTCATGACATCTCTTTTCTTTTTTTTTTTTTTTGATAATTATCGGGTGCAAACCCATTCTATTAAGTATTAACCATACAAAGATTAACCACATCAGCCCAAATTGGAAAACAGGGCAAAATCACAACTACTATAACCATATCACCAAAAGAACATCAAATAAATATAGAAAAATTGAGATTCATCAACAAAGTCACGTTGAATGACCTCACCCCATCCAAAAGCTTCTATGTATTATCTCTATCATGTCATTACTTTAATGAATAAGTCTTACTCCAATTTGTGCCCACACCTGACATTTTACTGTGCATTTCTTCACCCATCTTCCACCTCTTGCTTCATAATATGACAACCATTTCTCACCTTCAATCTGTACCCACATGTCATTACTGTCACTCTCCACATTAGCCTCGGTCACTCTCCATATCAAACAAATATGGAATTCATGACATCTTTAATTTGGATACGAAACATTAGCCTCGGTCAATACGGCCTAGCCTGCTTCCTAGCAGAAGTTGCTAGGATGTGGGCCTCCTTAATTGACTCTCTAGAGACTTTATAGATACAAACATAATCAACTTGTAACAACTTACGACAATTGGACAATAAATTATGACACTCCGTGGCTGGTGTTGAGGACCCCTGAAAAAATTGGACAACCTAATTGGGATTCGTAAAGACCGTAAATCATCTCAAAGTTCCCCTGCTAGCCATTAACTACATTTGATCCACATAGAATATGAAAGTGGCATGGCCCCCTCGGTCAATGGTTCGGGATCCCTTAGATAGAACCCACCCGACACCCCTTGGAGGGTTCGAGAACACCAGGGCCCATCACAGTGAAACGTTTGCAACAATTCCGTACCAGAACCCACTATCCAGATAAACTGAGTTGGTCACTAACCCGACACCCCTTAGAGGGTTCGAGAACACCAGGCCCCATCACAGTGAAACGTTTCTAACAGTTCTGTACCAGAACCCACTGTCCAGATAAACTGAGTTGGTCACTCGCCCGGCACCCAGGCCCGGCCCTGGGGGTAGGCCCAAGGGGCCACTGCCCAGGGCCCACGATTTTTAAAAAAAATTGCTTATAAAAGGGCCCAAGCTTAGTTTATGAAAATTTAGGAAGGAGCCCAATTCAGGGGGCAACAAGGCCCAATGTACAACAAAGGAGACCTCAATTTAGCAAGCCTCAATTACGTTTTTTATTTTTGACCACATTAATGCGTTTTGGGAATTGGGGCCTGGGTAAGAAATTATTTTCACTTGCTGAATAAAGTTGTAATTTTGGGAATTGACCACATTAAACCAAGAAGATGAATTGAAGATATCAATAAAGTTTGAAAGCTAAAACGGTGGAGGCTGGAGGCATGGAGTAGACTATTCTTCGTCTTCTTCAATTAATTTTCATCTTCTTCAATTAATTTTCATCTTCTTCAATTCTGTCATTTACCATCAGCCTTGGCCTATGTCTCTTCGTCTTCCTCACTCAGTCACTCTTGCCTATCAACAGACTATTATGGCATCATCAATTGGCAACAGTAAATTTTTTTCCAGTATATATTGTAATTTGCATAATTTCGTTTGAAAATAATAGCAATCAAACAATCATTATTCAGTATTCCATAATCGACAATTGCTCAGTCTTTTATCTTTTCCCCAACTTGATTTAATTTTGGTGATTAGTGACTACCGAATGGAAAGACTGTCGGCGGCGGATGAAAAATTGCGACGGTGAATTGCAAGCTTTTCGGCGAGTTGGCGATTGGCAGTGGTCGTTTGGCAGTAGTGGATCTTCAAACTACCCAGTATTTCAAATTTCAGGTATTAATTTGGTGGATATATCAAATTTGGATGAATATTTTTTTTAGGGCTGAAAAAAATTGAGCCTTTTTTCATTCATGTTTGATTCAATCATGAATCTTAGATGGTCGACGTTTACAGTTTATAGATTACCGATGTCTGGATGAATGTTTGATTGTTTGTTAGCAAATATAAAATCTTGACGTTGTAGTAATCAGTAAAAGTTAGATTGAATTACTGATAATTTGAATCAAAGTATCATACATTTTCTATTTGTTTTTTTTTTTTTAAAATCTCTTTGGAACACTGCATCTATGTATTGCCAATTAAATATGTTGAATTATGCAAAAAAAAAAAAAAATCATATTTCAAAGGTTTCTTTTCTTCCTTTTTTTTTGTATATTTTAATACTTATCTCTTGTTTAATCTGTAGATGGTTATTTTTAAAATAAGTGTATGATAGACAAGTCTTATGTAGCATGTTGAAAAAAAAATTGATTGGAAACTATATATATTTTCGTACAATACATCTCTATATTGAAGGTAATTTGATTGGAAACTAAATATTTTGATACAAATCTATATTTACCCTGTTGAAAAAAAAATTGATCGGAATTTGGAAACTAAATTTGGTATCAATTTCATGGGGAAAAAAAATTATGTCTTTGCATTTTGACTAAATTCTTAGTATTGTTGTTTAGTACGTGGATGTGGATATTCATGCATTTTTTTAAAAGGGCCCCAAACTACAAATTAGTTTATTATGTCGCCCTGGGCCCCAAAAATATCAGGACCGGGACTGCCGACACCCCCTGGAGGGTTCGAGAATACCAGGCCCCATCATAGTGAAATGTTTCCAACAGTTCCATACCAGAACCCACTATCCAGATAAACTGAGTTGGTCACTCCGCCACGTAGCTGGAGGTAGTGCGTTGTTGCAGTTGTGAAATATCCTGCCGAACCTAGTTGAGCAACACCGCCGGAGGGATGACGACCATGTCAAAAACCGTTGTAGCTCTCGCTACCCATAGGTACCATAAGATAGCTAAAACCAGTGCAAAGATGATGTCGTGAAGTTAATTGTCTGTCAAAAAATAGCAACCAATTTTCCAGCCATTGGCGTAGTGAGAGGTGGACGATCATCTAATGCAAAAGCACTAATTAGGAACCAAACCATATCACCCACGCAAACTCATAATCACAAAACAAGTGGTCTGAGCGATGCTAGCACACAATGGACAATGGATGTCAACATCAAGCATCTAGCGCACCAACTAAGTCGTCATGAGAAGTGCATCATAGTAAATCATCTAGAATTGTAGCTTCCATTTGGATGGAATATGTAGACCCCATAGAACCTTCCAAAAACATCGATTACGTGGGGTCGCAATGTTTCCTGCCTGTTGTGCAACCTGTAAAACCCTGTCAGCATACTCAGATCGCATCGTGTAATCTCCATTGTTCGTATGCCCCCAAACAATGGTATCATCCTCATCTGTATCACATAGGGCCACTGCCAAGATTCTCTTAGTTGAATCATGGTTAAAAAACTCTTCGTATTAATGGTATCCACTCCAATCGCCCTGGAATGAGAAGGTTCGCTACCAGCTTACTAGCCCATTCCTGCAGGTCAGCCGTATGATGTAGGGTAAGGGATGTGTGGCCAGCTTATACATCTTGCACAATCCTGGAATTTTGACTTATACCCACCCTACAAAGAAAACTATGTTGGAGCTTACCTACCGCTTTACGCAAACCACACCACCCCGTGAACCAGCTCAATTCAAATTTATACATGGGACCAACGGATAATGTGTCTTATATTATAGATCCGAGCCAAAAGACAATTCGGGTTATGTAGTAGTCGCCAAGCTTGCTTCACTAGTAGCGTGTCATTAAAGAACCCGATCTGTCATAAACCAAGGCCCCCAGCACCCTTCGAGAGGTAAAAGCAGGTCTCTTTTGACCTAGTGTTTTGAATTGTTGCCGGAGCTATTCCACCAAAAAAAATTAAGTGGCCAAGGAATCCAAGTTTTGGGCAAGCTACAAAGGAAATTTGAACACAGAGAGGACATGCTGGTTTAGAGCCGACAAAACTGAATTAATTAAAAAACTCGACCTGATGGGAACAACATTGCCACCTTCCAACCCTGCAATTGCTTGGTAACTGTGTCATAAAGAGAACCAAGTTGTAATATCTTATTCCGACCCTAAGTGGGCGGGATACCCAAGTATTTTCCAAAAGTGTCCGGCACAACAAACCCAAAGATCATTTTGATGTCGTCCATGACGTGTACGAGTGTATTTGGGAAGATCATGATTTGTGACTTGTTGACATTAATCATCTATCTCGATGCTACACAAAAGGTATTAATCACTCTCTTTAAGTTTAGACAGTTATCCTTGTGGTTTCAGTAAATAAAAGGGAATTATCAGCAAAAATAAATGCGTGATTTCAAGGCTCTGCCTATACCCCGAACAACATGTGCATATTGTTACGCTCGCAGATTGGTTGAGAGAACATCCAACAGATAATGAACAGGTACAGTGACAGTGGATCACCTTGGCGCAATCCCGCTTTTGGTTGAAAAATCGGCGAAGGGGTACCATTTATAAGCATTGAATAGCGCATAATTGTGACACATTGCATTGGCAGACACACCCAACAGTCTGAAAACCCAACCCTGTGAAGGAGTTGTTGCAAGAAATCCCAACTGATTTCGGTCATAAGCTTTGTTCATGTCCACTTTCAAAGTCGTAACGACTTCCCCTTCTTTTTGTGAGACAAAAAAGTAAGCAACTCATGGGCCATCAGGTAAGTATCTCCAATCGACCTCCCAGGAATAAAGACATTTTTCGAATTGTTGATGAAGTTAGTGATAACACTGCATAGACGGTTGAGGATGCATTTTGAGATGATGCGGTAGATAACAACATTGCAGAGGCTGATCGGTCGGAAATCCGCCATCATTTGCGAGGAAGAGTTTTTGGGAATGAGGGTGATGTAGGTGATGTTGGTCTCCTTGAGCAGATAACCCAAATTCAGTACGGGCAGTACAGCGGCCCTGACACCATCCCCCACCATCAACCACAGCTGCTGATAAAACACAGTCGAAATCCCATCGGGGCCAAGGGCCCCATTCCCTTGACTGTCTGATCTACTTTCACTATCGTGAATTGACTAGAGAGCGCGAGAAGATCCACCTGAATAAGGGCTTATTATACCCAAAGAGGAAAGTGTGAATATAACATTGTCCTGGTAGCGACCCCATCTTCAGGGCCCTTAATAAGCACCTTGAAAAATCTGACTGCTTCTCCCGTGATAGCATCCACATCAGATGACAAGGAGCCATTTGACAACATTAACCCCTTAATGCGAGTGTCGGCCTGCTTATTCTTATAGTGTATGAAAAAGAACCTTGTAACTTTGTCCCCTTCATCGAGCCAATGGATCTTTGATCATTGCTGCCAGTACATTGTAGCTATTTGAATAGCTTATTCACAGTCTCCTGTGGCTTTAAAGTACCCCACATTTGAATAGCCAATGGTCTCCTATAGATTATGTGGTCGATGTTGCTTCCACTGTCGGCACTGTAGATGACACCTCTTTCTAGCTTCTTTCAGTTTACAGATGAGGCTAAAAATGGAACTACCTACCCTAATAGTTGTTGTCTAGTCGGCCGGCAATAGGGCACGTAATTCCTGGATTTGTAACGCCCACGCCTCTACTCGGTACCCTTTAAACTTCCTTTTAGAGAAACTTCCACCGTCAGTATGTAGCATTATCGAGGAGTAGTCCGAAAACAACATAGGAAGGACTTGCATATAAGTAGATGGAAAGCGGGAAATGCCTTCCTCGTTTAAATATCCCTGATCTAGGACCTCCTATATAGCATGATCATCTTGGTGGCGGTTAGTCCAAGTTAAAGGAGCTCCCACCGATGGTACCTCACTAAGGCCCAGCCCGGATCTCCATCGTTGGAAATCCTGCTGGGGAGGTCCCTTTGGCCTACTACGGTACTACCCAGTTTTTGAGAGGAGAACTCAACTTGGTTCAAATCCCCCACTACAACTATTGGGCCTTGATATTGATTACACAAGGAATGGATGGTAGCTATTAGCTAACACTAATTAAAGATCAGTATTGCACTTGAAGGTGTCCATAAACGAAACATAGATACCATAAGTCGCCCCCAACTTCATTAACACTACAAAATACAACATTTGAGCTAAAAAACAAACATACAACCTTGAGACCTGGTTTGCAAAAGACTGTTATTCCCCCACTCTTTCCAACTGTTAGGTTTTAGGTTATCTATTTCCTAAACAAATATAGATTAATTGGCGGAATATTCATAACGATTATAAAATAATTAATCACAATAATTGCAGAGGCTTTAGTAATTATACCTGATTGCTAATCCGACTGATGAAGAGGTTGACCTTCCAGATTCCAATGTTGAAATCCTCCACTGAAAAGTCCACGCAGCATTCCGGGAACTCGACTGCTAGATCAACCCGATCGAGACAGATCTCAATCTAAGATGTATGTATTTGGTATATGAGAATGTTTCAGGAAACAGAGAATGTTTCAGGAAACAAGAACTGCAAACTAAAAGAGAGAGGAACTCAGGATATCACTCTTGTATCTCTCTAAGAGTCTCAAGCAGTTGGTGTGGAATAATCTCTCTCAGAGACCCCTTTATATAGTGTTTAGAAAACCTAGGGAGAGGGTTCAAAACCCTAAAGGGCCGACTTAACGCAATGACGCGCTTCTTAGGCCCAACACGATCCTTGTTAAAACAACATGGTCTGTGTTGGACTCCAAAAGGTCCATTAACTCGGCCCATGGACATCACGGACCGTGTTGGGTCAACACGGTCCGTGTTGAACCCAGTTCAGTTCGTGTTGGGCTGATTTCTCACATAAATCAGTTCCCAACTTTTCTAAACGTAATACAATCACTTAGGTTACATACATTGTTCCAAGGCACTGACTTGTGTGACCCAGTAGGACCAAATAATATAGTTGTAATTAAACATATTTAATTACTAATTATAGAGGTCTCTAGCAAGACATATAATTACTATATTACTTTGGTTTAATCTCCGTGTATATCGAACATTGTCGGGACATTCCCAGCACCAACAGCATCAACTCCACTAACTAGACTAAGATGAAATGAACAGAACTTAGAGGACACATATGCTACAGTAATAGACATGTCAATTCGGGGGGCGGGCCGATTTCAGGTCGGGTTCTGTACGGGTCGATTTCGGGTTAATTTATGTTTTCGGTTTGGAAATTTCGGGCCTAATCTTAAACTTTCGGGCGGGTTCGGGTTGATTTTCAGGTCGAGTAATTTCTGCCAGCTCTATACATTAGTCATACATTCAAACAAACATAACACGACGGGAACATTGTGCTGGATGATCCAGCTCAGATAAGGAATCACAAAGGTTTCTGCCACCCCAAGACCCCGACAATTCCACACAAAATTCTTCATTCTATGAGAGGGGGTTGTTTTAGGCATGCCCCCGCCAATGCCTCCTCCATCACTGTAGAGGGATGTGAGGTGACCACCTAAGAACGTGCTTGTGGTAAATTGCTTTGGTGCCATTGTCGCAGGCACTTTGAAATCATGGCATAAACTTCGTCTTGTCCAAAGCCCTCAGAATCCAACATCAAGGCAGCATGTGCATATTGTGTTTAATGTTTCATTTGCCTAAATGGACATATGGCTTCCACCATATTAATACATGTACTTACACTTTGTGAGCTATGAAAGAAATGCTTCCTAAGACGAGATGTCAGGTGGGTTAAACCAGGCCTCCTCCTTATTGGCAATCTAGAACAAGGTTGTGTTGCCCCCACCACATCCACCTCCATAGGGTGGGAGTTAGAGATTTATTGGAAGGTGAGGTCGACGGAGAGGCAATGGGCATCTGTGTGTGGGGCTCACTGGAGCTAGTAGCCACCCGAAAGGCAAAAGGTGGTTCCTGCAGAACGACCGGTGGTGTGGGACGGTATGAGGCATGGGTCTCCAACCCTAAAGATAAAGCAATGTTGACGGCAGCGGTATTGATGTGTTGTCCCTCGAGGCCCAATTCAGGCCCCCTTTTTTTGGAGGTAGGTCGGTACCCATGATTTCTTTCCCTTTGATCCTTATTTGTTACACTGGATTTGGCGGCGTTGTAACCATATCAACTTGCGTGAAAGCGTCCCCCCTGGCGCCTCCATACGAAACAGTTGATGCGAAGTCGATCTGGTCTCTTGAATTGTTGTGGGCCCCTGTGTAGTGCGAATCAACCAGCTGAATAACCCCTCACCTTACAACGGTAGGACGAGGTCTGCATTAGGGGCGAAGCTAGGAATTTTTTATAGTGGGGGCCAAGTTTAAAATTTACATCACATAAAATAAATACTAAAAGTTTATATAGTCATGTATTCTAATAAATTAATACATAACCACATAATATGATAACCAACTTAATTGATGATGGAAAACATACATTAATTTAAAGGAGCTTTTCATCTGCTTGGCGTTCATGGAGCTACACAATTATTGCATCTTTCAAGACAAAAAATTATATATTAAAAAAGTGACATCTATAACCTTGAAAAGGCTTAAATAGCATTCTACAGTGTCCGCAGGGTCAGTTTTTCAGATTCGGATCTTTATTTCTCTCTAAAAAGTTATTCTTGATGGATTGATATTCTTGATGGATTGTTGATTGACGATCAAAGTAGGCAATGCGGATTGAAGTTGTTTTTGGATTTAATTGCTTCGGTACCTAGCTGAAGTCTATGCTAATTTTGTTCTTGCTAATTTTGGGCCACGACCCATTTTGAATCAGATAATGTCGAATTGCTACCCACAAAGGAAGTTTTTTTTTAAAAAAATTATTTTTTATTTACTTGGATTCGTTCGGGACTGATTTCAGCTTCGTGAGGTTGGCTTTTAATTCTTTGAGTTATATTTAGTTTAGGAGTTGAGTTATACCAAGAAGCTCTATAGCAGTGTGTCTAAATGTTTTGCTGGGAACACCAGCCTTTGAGAATGGTGATGTAGAGTCCCTCAAAGATGATAACCTTAAGTGGAAGTGGGTGGAAACGTTTCTGTCAAAGAGGCTTGGTTGGAAATGGAAACATGAAAGTTGTGAACATCTTAAAAAGTTTGCGATTCTATGTGGTCTTTGCCACAAGGTTCTGCTGCTTAATTCATTAACATTAATTGCTCTTTACCTTTGAACAATGAATAATTCCCTCTTGCTTATCTTCTTTCCATAAAATTCTAATAGGTTGGACTTGAGCTTGTTCCTAGGGACTATGAAGTGGAAACACCATGTCCTTTTAAGAGCTCAGACATTATAAGTATGATTCCTGTATATAAGGTGCAGTGATGAACCAACTTCTAACGTGGAAGGTTAGATTTATTGTTTGCATCTCTGCTTAAATTTTATTATTTTTTTACAGCATGTTGCTTGTTCTTCTGCTGATGGTCGTACACCATTGGAAACATCAAAAATTTCGTTTGAAAAAAGGCAAATTAGAAGATGTTGATGGTCAATTAATCGCTATAAGCAGATGAAATATTGGTCTCTTTGTATGTCCTCTTTATGGTAGGGGTTTGATTTATTAAGAGGGTTGATTAATCTTGAATTTGGGCTATTTATTATTTGTTTGTGCATATTCTAGATATTACTAATGTCGGCTGCAATTCCAGGGAATATCACACATTTGGAGAAGCACCTTAATGAAGGTACAAATGTATGTCATTTTCCAACTTTCATTGTGTCAATCTCACCTCCACTAAGGTCCGGTACCCTGTTGGTGAACATTTTCCGCATAGAGTAAGTTACATTTAAGTTTTGAGTTAGATTTAGTTGTGCATGTGATTTAAAGATTGAAAGGAGTAAAAGTTGAAAGGTCCATCAAGGAATTTAGATGGCGGATTCCTATTGTCAGATTTGGTTGGGTCTTACAACCCACCACTCCAAAATTTATAGATCAAACTGGATATTTGGGGGGGGGGGGGTTTGGATTGTTTCGATTCAAAACCAATTTCAACCCTATGATCTCAAGTTAGTGTTTCTTATCTCGCATGATCCAATGATGTTGATCTGTTACACTTAAAATGAATTCTGATTTCGAATAGAAGTTCCAAATTAGGTTTCATTTCATCATTTCCTTTATTTTCGAGTTTTAGTTTTGATTCATAAGTTTGCAAATGTTTTGTATCATTACTCATTTGTGCCTCTATAAGTTAGCGACTTTAGTTATTTCTTATTTTAGCTTTCTTTGAATTATCGAAATATGCATAAATTAATTAGTTAGATCTCTTCAGCTCTGTCATGAAGTCAATAGTCCTTCGTATTTTATTTTTTCACTTTCTCTCCTCTTCTGGTTATGAACCTCGCTAAACTTCTCGTAAAACAGATTTTGAGTTTGTTTTTCTGGAATTTGATTTTCTTGTAGATAAATCTTTTGTAGGACGCTTGGCTAAAGATAAGACATTGGGTAATCTTTTTATATTTTAATTTTTTAATCTATAATTTGTCCCTCCCCCCCCCACTCCCCACAAATTTCATTTTGTAGAAGATTGAGGCTTTTGTGTTGTTGGATTGTTTGCCTATTGAGACAGTTTCAGCAACTATAGTTTTCTTCATTGTTGTTTTAAACTTATAATTTGAAGTTGATGGCTTACTAGGTCTCATTTAGTATTTTTTTCCCCAATACAAGTTCTATTTTCTAATTTTTCACATTAACTATTATATTTCTGATATGAATTTGTTGATTCTCTTATTTAAGTGTGTGTACCTTTTTTTTTTTCATTTAACTGTAGAAAAATAAAACCTATCTTAAACCAAACTTGTATCCATGATTACATTTTTGAAAATTATTTTGATCTCTTGTTCATAGGACCAGAACATTCAGTCAAACAATTCAAATGCCACTCAAAAAGAGATTACTTGCCATAAATTCACTCAGAAAATTTCTGTACACACATATTTATAGTTGTTAGTTATAAGTAATATCAGAAAAAGGATCCATAATCATAGAATAGTTGTTAAGAGTTGATAGACCAGTTATAGTTTTTAATAATATTATTATTATTCATAAATGGATATCTCTCTACCCATGGCTTCTTTATTTCTCAATTTTCATTACTTTATGGTTGATTTTATTCATGGGTCTTTCTTATAGTTAGCTTGATTTCGTTGTTTGGACCCTTGCCTTCTTTTTATCTTGATTATGGATTTTTTTGATAAGTTGATATTTGTTGATAATTGTTTAGATCTATTTAATTTGTTTTGGGTGTAGCGGTTGTTTGGTTGTTATGTTGATTAGACTGAAACGATGGAAATCATTAAACAAGCTATAAAGCTTAATCTAAACATATTATATTGATGCAATTCTACAGCATATTATGAGTCCATGAGTTACTGCTCTTTTGAAAATCACTTTTTATGTTGTTAAAAATGGGTGACTCATATCTCCTCCCTCTTTTTGTTGTTTTTTTAAAGCCTTTCTAACAATGCAATTATGGTTGTGCAAGCAAGAGTAGCTCCAATTTACCCGTTCTTAGGCCATAAGGACCGAGGAAGCTCCTTTCCTCTGCATATAGTTTAGATGGAGACATTTTAATTGATGGAAAATAACTAGGTTGCATTCAGTTATTAGCAACGACATTGCGACACAAATTATCTTTGTGATTCTATTTTATCTGTTACATAATTATACAACCATCCTATGTACTCTATGAATTGAATAAAGAAAGTGTCCAAGCACTTTGCTTATTTTACATTCTTTGTTTCACTTTAGGGTGAGGGAATGAAGGGATGGGTGGTTGTGTAAGGGCCTCTTTTTGTGATCAATGCTTAACTTTAAAGTGTAAACTGAATTATTATATTTATAGACTTATGATTGATTGTGTTTTTTCATTCATGGAAGTGTAATGACATAATGCTATAGTTCTTTTTCAGAAGTTTGAAGGTTATATTTTATGAAACAGGTCTCTCGTGAAGTTCAATAGATGAGAACAAAGAGGATTGACATTGACATGAAACCTAATTACCTTACAAGTTCCTCAGATGTGGTTTTGCAAATCACCTTCATGGTAAAAAAAAAATGGTTTGGATGAAACATTATTATTTGTATTTCAGGATGTATAATGATATAGTACCCATGTATCATAACATTTTAGAAGAGCGCAATTATGTTCATATTGCATGCTTTTTGGATTAAAAAAACTGATGATTTGATATTGATAGTTGTTGGTTCTAATTGTAGAAGAATCTGAAATGGACAATGAAGAGTCTGATTTGGCCAGTCTGATGGGAAGGATACATCTTGGATCTCATGGTTTTGCAATTTGCAAGGGAAAGAATTTTTCCATGAGATTGATGATGATTACGTCCAAGATGGCGTTAACGTTCACGGATTGAGCAGTCAAGTTTTGTAGTTCGATTATGCACTTGATCGCATTTTGAATGTTGAGTCTTCTCATGGTAAGCTTTTTTCTTTGGCATTAGCTATGTGTACTTGACATAATCGCATCCATCATTCTATTGTCTTATACACTTAAGTCTTATCCTATGTTGCCTTTTCTTTTCATTTATTTTTCCCTCATCTTATTACCTTTGGATTAACATGAAATCAATATATTTTGATCAGCTAGAGATGTACAATAAATAGGCATGCTTCAACTGGAAAAATCATATTGTGATAGGTTTTTATAATGAAATCCAACCTTGCATAACAACTCATTGATGCAGGATCCTCAAAAACAAAAAAAAGACAAAAAGTAAGAGACTAAATAGTTGCTTTATAGTCCCTTAAAATAACTGTTTATGAAAGAATGGTCCAAGGGCATTTAGATTTATAAACTGACTATGACCTAACCATGAAATGGAAGAGGTTGCAATGGTCATAGGTCGATAGGTATTGAAACCACTTGATATGGATTTTGTTTGGTGATATATGTGTAGAAGGCAAAAATTTGTTGTCCAATCAAGACTCGCCACATGGAAATTAAAATAATCTTAATTTGGCCAATTACAGTCTGCCATGTGTCAAAATTAATTATGGTGTATCATTTAATTATAAATTAAATGATATTATATTTTGACCAATTAAATTATGCCACGTGTCATGAGTGACACATAAATATTTGTCATTTTTTAAAGGAGTTAAATGGGCCCAAAGGCTAGCCCATGTTCTCTATAAATAGAGACCATCTTCCTTCATTTGGGGGGGGGGGGGGTTAGAAAAACAGAGAAAGAAGACTCAAAAACTCTCATACTCTCTCTCTCGAAGACAAGAAGCACAACAAAGCTTAAGCTCATGCCGTCCATTCGTGGAAGATCAAACCACTTCCTCTTGATCGGGATCAAGTCTCTACGACTCTCGTTCAAGACTACATTCATCCAAGAATATATTCACTCAAGACTATATTCGTTCAAGACCATATTCATCCAAGAATATATTCACTCAAGACTACATTCATTCAAGATCACATTCATCCAAAACCATATTCATTCAAGACTCGTTCAAGTTCACCCAAGGAGATCGAATCGGAGGAGTTACATTTTATTTGTAACAAATACATAGAGAATGTACCCAAAATCCTTTGAAATTAATATATTATATTTGTTCACTAATTTCTTGTGTTTATTTATTTAGACCCGGAAATTTGTGTTTACAAATTTTGGCACGCTCGGTGGGACATCTCTACTTCTCATCTCTTTCTCCAAAAACAAATCACTCATCAATCAAAGAAGACATGGCTCCTAGCAGTAACATCCCTCCTTTTTTGAAGAAAGCTATACCGTCCAAATCCCAAGGGTCGGCAGTTGCTAGTGTGACGTCCAACGGAGTAGTCACAAGAAGGAGGGCCAAGATCGCTGCTATGGAGGCCCAGAAGCAAACTGATGTGATTGCACCGTCACATGTTGCTGATTTCGACTTGCCGGGGGCAAGTCACATCACATCTCATTTGCTTAGGGAGAAATCCGTTCAAGTCCCACCAAAGGAAGCATCCGCTCAGTGGATGGATCAACTTCACCGTCACATGGAGTTTGTGGCACAACCATTTGACGAAGAAACTGAAGATTATGAGAGTTCGGAGAAATGCTGAAGTCTCCAAATGATATGCTCTCACATTCCGACACTGAATCTGTTGACACCGTTGTTATGCCGGTTATGACCGCTGGAGCCATTAACTATGAAGAAGAGTTCAAAACCATGAAGGCCGTCCTGGCTAGATTTGAGAGAGAGTGCGAGGAGAAAACCGAGCATATCAAGCGCCAAGATGAACGGATTAAGAAGCTAACAAAAAGTTAGAGAAGCGCCCTGCTAGCAACTATGTCATTAGCTCAGAAGATGAAGATTCTGACAAGGGATCCAATCACGGAGATTCCGATGAAGAAGAAGAGAAGAAGGAAGACTCCGGCTTAGGTTCTTTGTTTGTGGAGCAAATCCCAAACTTAGTAGCGAATGCGATTAAGGCTCAATTAGGAGGAGGCGCGACGTGAACTCATTTGTACACCAAATCGTACACGAAGAAAATTGACACCCTTCGCATGCCTCGTGGGTACCAACCCCCAAAGTTTGTCCAATTCGAAGGAAAAGGGAACCCGAAGCAACATGTTGCACACTTCATCGAAACGTGCAACAATGCGGGAGCTGATGGTGATCTGCTAGTGAAACAATTCGTCTGTACCTTGAAAGGTACCGCTTTTGATTGGTATACTAACTTAGAACCCGAATCCATTGATAGTTAGGAACAAATGGAGCAAGAATTCTTGAACATGTTCTACAGTACTCAAAGAATTGTCAGCATGACTGAGTTGACAAACACTAAGCAATGGACAGATGAACCAGTTCTTGACTATATCAATCGGTGGCGTGCGCTCAGCGTTGAGTGCAAAGATCGCTTATCTGAGGCTTCAACTGTTGAGATGTGCGCCAATGGTATGAATTGGGACTTGCTCTATGTCTTGCAAATGAGTAAGCCGAGAACTTTCCGGGAGTTAGCAACCAAGGCTCATGACATGGCGATTACAATAGCCAATCGACGCGGCAAGCCCACATCCTCTTCCTTTGAGCTAAAGAGATATAGAGGGGATCTGAAGAAGAGTATTAAAACTTCCAAAAGCTCAACGACAGAATCCATGTTAGTCTCAAAAAATGAGCCAGTCCGGATTTTGGGAAGTCAAAGATGGAAGATAAGAGGAGTTTTACGGCACGAGACACCACAAAGAAACGTTTGACACTGAAGGAGCTCCAAGAGAAGAAGTATTCGTTTCCTGATCTGGACTTGCAAGGGATGTTAGACGGTTTGTTGGAAAATAAGATCATTGAACTTCCCGAACTAAAATGGCCAGAAGAAGTTGGGAAGACTTCTGACCCCAGGTATTGCCGTTATGATAGGGATGTGAGTCATCCACTTGAAAAATGCATCACGCTCAAAGAACGCATTATGCAACTGGCTAAGGAAGGAAAAATCATACACGATACCGATGATAATGTTGAGGTCAATCATTTTTGTATCGAAGCATGTTCTGCTAAAGACCCGATGGACGGTGGTAATACACTTGGAGAATTTTCTCCATCTGACTCCTTCGGGAGCACCACTGTCAACATGACATCTTGTTCTGAACAAGTAGATGAAGAAGATGGAGCAGAAAAGGAGACAGAATCAAGGAAAGGTAACGAGAAGATCCTAGCTATCTTGGATATTTTGCCAACGCACATGAGTTGGAATGAAGTCTTCCATTTGCCAGAGGAAATGCGCAAACACGTCGCTACTGCTCTACGCGAACCAAAGCTTTATGGTGATAAAGTTAAAGATGTTGGTGGACAAGCAACAAATCTTACTCAATGTTTTGCTTGTAATACAGTGGTCACTTTTATAGATGATGACATGCTACTAGGATCCAAACCTCACAACCGCCCTTTGTTCGTGACTGGTTACATTCGGGAGCAGAAGGTGAAACGTATGCTAGTGGACAAAGGTTCAGTTGTTAACATCATGCCTAAGTCTACCATGAATGATCTAGGAATCATGACATAAGAACTATCCAAGAGTAGGATGATGATTCATGGGTTCAACGTGGAGGGTCAACGTGCGATTGGTATGATCCGTTTAGAGCTGACTAAGGGTGATTTGGTAACATTCACTATCTTTCATGTGATTGATGCCAGGACATCTTACAAGCTGCTACTCGGACGTCTGTGGCTCCATGAGCATGGAATAGTAGCCTCTACACTCCATCAATGTCTCAAGTATTATCGCGATGGTGAAAGAAAGATTAACGGAGATGCTAAACCATTCACTCAAGTTGAGTCGCATTTTGCCGACGCGAAATTTTTCAAGGAGGAAACTACCCCGAAAGAGACAATGCCACTCATGATCTCCTCTACGGGCAAGAGAATTTCAAAGACCATGCAAGAAAGTCAAGAACCTGTGAAACAAAGCGATGAATATGAGGATAAATCAAGACCCTCTGGACAAGTTGCAATACAAGACGACACCTCAGCTACTGTTACACCCCCGGTGTTAAGGTATATCCCGAAGTCTCGTCGTAAGGAAGATGAATCCCCATTCAGTGGTCAAACGAGCCAAACCATGGGGGGCAAAATTAACAGGAGAGTTGGAGACCTCGACCTGCACACACTCAAAGTAAATCCAACTTTGCCAATACCGAAAACATACCAACCTAAGGTAGTCAAGCCCTTTCTTCTGGGGTTCGTTCCCTCTTCTCACACTTCAATGAAGGAGGCAAAGAATTCACTCCAAGAGCAAAAAAATGAAGGATTTGTCCCTAACGCATACAAACTCATGGAGAAGGTTGGATATGATTTCATGAATCCTGCTGCGCTAGGACAAGTCATTCAAGTCAAGCCGTATGGTCTTACCGAGACTCAGAAGCGAATTCAAGAGAAAGGGGAAGGAGTAAGTTCCGCCAAGGTGGGTCTTCGATATACACCTCCTACACCAATCAGAATCTCAGGGCGGCGAAACAATAAACAGTCTGCGGTTCAACACATCACCGCTGAAGAGGACGATAAGAGTGAGGATGAGAAAGCCCAACCTAACACCAAGTCTTCTGTGTTTGATAGGTTGTCACACACTTCAAAGAGGCGTTCGTCTGTGTTCACAAGGGTAGGGAAAGACGCAAATCAAAAGTCTTCACGACCGTGCGAAACTAAAGCCGATGCGAAAGCAAGAGCATCGGTGTTTAGTAGACTTAGATGAGAGGGAGAAACGCCAAATCCTTTACCACAAGCAGGGAATAACTCATTGTTTAACCGCCTGGGTGAATTGAATGAAGTGCAAAGTTTGATCCCTTCCCGTATGAAGCGCATGTCAATACTCGAAGTGAAAACAGATGGTTCTCTTAGAGTGAAACGACGCACAGTGGTCTTTACCAACCAACAGAATGACTCTAGACCAGAGAATGAGGCTGAAAATGAAGAGGTTGTTACCTCTAACCATATCACGATTCATGAATACGAAGAGGACGATTCAGAAGCCACTGTTGATGAGCTGAAAGAATTAAACCTCGGGACTATCGAGGAACCTCGCCCAATCTACGTGAGTTCCTTACTTACACAGGAGCAGGAAAAAGAGTATTTTACACTCCTTTCTGAGTACAAGGATGTGTTCGCATGGAGCTACAAAGAAATTCCCGGGCTAGACCCGAGAGTCGCAGTCCATCGGTTGTCTGTCAAGAAGGGTGTTTCACCCAAGAAGCAACTTCAACGACGTTTTCGCCCAGAGCGAGTGCCTGAGATCGAAAAGGAGGTAAACAAGCTCATAGAGGCCGGATTTATCCGTGAAGTTAAATACCCAACATGGATTGCAAACATTGTACCTGTTAGAAAGAAAAACGGACAACTTCGAATGTGTGTCGATTTTCGTGATTTTAACGACGCGTGTCCGAAGGATGATTTCCCACTGCCCGTTACGGAACTCATGATCGATTCCACTACCGGGAACGAAGATTTATCATTCACGGACTGCAGGGCAGGGTATAACCAGATTCAAATGGCACATGAGGACCAAGAAGCGACAGCTTTTCGCACACTGAAAGGAATTTTCTGCTACAAGGTAATGCCTTTTGGTCTAAAGAATGCAGGAGCAACGTCTCAGCGTGCAATGCAATTCATCTTTGATGACATGCTACACCAATCAATTGAATGTTATGTCGATGATTTGGTAGTCAAATCAAGGAGGAAAGGGGATCACCTGCAAGACCTTCGAAAAATTTTCGAACGGTTGAGAAAATGCCAGTTGAAGATGAATCCACTCAAATGCGCATTTGGCGTCACTTCCGGGAAATTCTTGGGTTTTGTGGTACGACACAAAGGCATCGAAGTTGACTATGCCAAAATCAAGGCCATCCAAGAGATGCCCGCGCCGAAGAACCTTAAAGAATTGCGAGGTCTCTAAGGACGTTTGGCATACATTAGAAGGTTCATATCTAACCTCGCGGGTCGTTGTCATCCATTTCAACATCTTATGAAGAAGGATGCACCTTTTAAGTGGGACGAGTCATGCCAAAAGGCATTTGAAAGTATCAAGAAATATTTGTCGGGTCCACCTGTGTTAGGAGCGCCAATCGTGGCAAAACCTCTGATACTTTACATCGCAGCTCAAGAAAGGTCGTTGGGGGCACTACTGGCTCAAGAGAACAAAGAAGGAAAAGAAAGAGCTCTTTACTACTTGAGTCGCACCTTGGTCGGAGCTGAATTGAACTATTCACCTCTGGAAAAGATGTGTTTGGCACTCATGTTTGCCATCCAAAAGCTAAGAGTCTAAGACATTACATGCAGGATCACACGGTGCGTGTGATCTTTAAAGCGGACCCGATCAAGTAAATTCTAATAAAACCCGTATTGAGCGGGAGGCTCGCAAAGTGGGCTGTCATCCTAAAACAATATGATCTCATCTATGTACCACAGAAGGCAATCAAAGGGCAAGCGCTTCCAGATTTCTTAGCCCATCACCCTATTCCTAATGATTGGGAGCTGAATGACGATCTGCCCGGGGAAGACGTATTTTTCATCGAAGTATTCCCGCCATGGAAAATGAACTTCGATGGGGTTGCTAGACATGATGGTGCTGGTGCGATTGTCGTCTTTGTTTCTCCCGGACAACATATTCTGACGTATTCGTTCGTGCGCACCCAATTGTGCTCAAACAACATGGTAGAATATCAAGCGTTGATCTTAGGATTACAAATGGCAGTTGGGATGGGAATAAAGGATCTAGATGTATATGGGGATTCTCAATTGGTTATCAAACTATTGTCAAAGGAATACGAAGTCAAGAAGGACGATCTTATCTCATATCACAAGTATGCCTCTCGGCTGCTCGGTAAGCTCGAAACTGTCATGCTAGAACATGTGCCTAGGAGTGCCAACAAGATGGTCGACGCGCTTGATAGCCTTGCAGCCACTTTGGCGCTGGGGGCAGATGAGGAAAGCTTAAGCGTCCCCGTATGTAGCCAATGGGTTGTTCCACTCGCCGATGAAATCTGCAAGAAGAAGTCAACATAGTCAACGTGTGTGAAATCAATGAAGAAGATTGGCGACAACCACTTATTGATTACTTAGAGCATGGGAAACTTCCAGATGGTCCAAGACATAAAACGAAAATTCAATGAAGAGCCCCTCGTTTTCTCTACTACAATGGGACTCTTTATCATCGAACTTTCCTTGGCACTTGGTTGCGATGTCTAGGTCAGGAAGAGGCACAACATGTTATGGAGGAGGCTCATTCAGGTATTTGTGGAGCCCATCAATCAGGGCCGAAGTTGCAAGATCGCATCAAAAGAATGGGCTACTTTTGGCCTACCATGGTGAAGTACTGCATGGACTATGCAAAAAGATGTGATGCATGCCAATTCCATGCTAACCTCATACATCAACCGCTAGAGCCGCTTCACCCCACTATATTATCATGGCCTTTCCAAGCATGGGGGCTCGATGTTGTGGGACCTATAACTCCTAAGTCCTCCGCTGGTCACATGTACATCTTGGCCGCTACTAACTACTTTTCGAAATGGGCAGAAGCAATTGCATTAAAGGAAGTCAAGAAGAAGAATGTAGTGTACTTCATTCGCACACACATCATATATCGGTATGGCGTGCCCCGATACATCATCACAGAATGGCAAACCTTTTTTTAATAAGTCCATGACGGCTTTTTGCGAAAAATTCAAGTTTGCCCAACACAAGTCCTCAATGTACAATGCCCCTGCAAATGGTTTAGCGGAGGCATTCAACAAGACATTGTGTAACTTGCTGAAAAAGGCGGTGACAAGAACAAAACGAGATTGGCATGACAGGCTAGGAGAAGCTCTTTGGGCTTACCGCACCGCATTCAGGACGCCAACTCAATCAACCCCTTATGTATTGGTGTATGGGGTAGATGCCATTTTGCCCTTGAAAATTGAAATTCCATCGCTACGTGTTGCTATTCAAGAAGGACTTAATGAGGAAGAAAAGCACAAGCTTCGACTTGCTGAGTTAGAAGCTCTAGATGAGAAGTGACTTCAGGCTCAACAAAGGTTGGAATGTTACCAAGCTCGTTTGACACGAGCATTTAATAAGAAGGTTCGACCTCGCTCATTTCAAGTCGGCGACTTAGTGCTTGCGGTGAGGAGGCCAATCATCATGACGCACAAGACAGGAAGCAAATTCACCTCAAAGTGGGATGGCCCATACGTCGTGCGAGAGGTGTACTCGAACGGTGCATACAAGATAGTTGACAATGAAGGGGTCCGAGTGGGGCTGATAAACGCGAAATTTTTGAAACCATACTTCCTTTGAAGAAATGATGTCGAATAGCTCCCGAGTAAGAGCCTAAACTGTTCACAAAAAAAAAAAAAATGGAGAGTTGTTTTCTTTTCTTTTCTCATTTCTTTTCATCATTGTAGCTCCCGAATAAGTGTTTAAACTATTCTCACACAAAAAAAAGAAGAGAGTAATTTTCTTTTCCCTTTCCTTTTCATCATTATAATACTCCTAGCACGCAAGAGTATAAACTGTGTACGGCGGAAAAAAAAATTCATTACTCCTGGCCCGCAAGAGTATAAACTGTGAACGGCTAAAATAAATAAACTTTTCATCTCTTTCCCAAATGGCATTTGGCTTGATTCTTTCGAGTTCGCATCCCTTAAGGTGCTCTCAAATGCAACCGCCACAATAAAAAGAGATTAAGCAGTCAAGACACTCATTCCTTGATGTTTACATGGGTATATTATAGTCAAATGAAATAACTTTACTTTATTTCAACTATGGCTCAAAAGATACATATATGAAGTCAAACATCGATCATGGAACGAAAATATCCCAAGTTGACAGAAAGTAGCAATGATTGTCCGAGAAATTAAAAAAAAAAATCATCAAGCAACTAAGGGTCCCATATGAAGTTCAGCACATCTGCAAAGGATTCTTGAAGAAAACTCCTCATCTAGTTCAAGCTATCCTCCTCGGCCTGACTTAGCGGAACAATATTTTTAATAATAGCAAGTTTGCCTTTCAATGCCGAGACTGTCTGTTGCCGCTGTTGGAGTAGAGTCTCGCTTGCCGCAGCCAAATGTTCCAACTCTTTCAGGTTCTCATCTAAAGACTCTAGCTCTTTTAATATCTTCTCACGTCTAGACTGCACTACTGCTAGTTTACCATGCAAAAACTGATGGTAGGAAGAATCAGAAACTAAGGATTCAGAAGCTGCCTTGAGTTCGCTCTCCAACTCTATGTGACACTAGTCTTGCGTTCCACGAGTGATCCGCTCGGAGTACACATCTTGCAAAGCTTTAACGTCATAAGACTCTTTGATGATTCTTTCCACTTTCTCCTTCAAAGGAGTAGGGTCAAAACCTTCCATAGCAATGGCATCGTATATGCTGTTGAAGTCATCCTTGCACTCATAAAGCTTTTCTGGTGGTTTTCGTCGCACTCTGTTAAGCACACCATGTCCCTAGAATCGAGTTGCATCCCTCCGAGACTCTCTTATGAGATCGTCAACTTGAAAGACAGAGGTTGCACCATGGGGCACCTTCAGATGAGAGGAGGAATGCGGGGCTGATACTCCGCTCGATTTAGGGGTGGAGTTGACTTCTTCCTCGATCGGCATACCAACGTTTTCTTGAATATTAAAGGAACAGGAGCTAAATGTTGTTGAGGGTAAGGGATGATGCGCTAACTGTTCTCCAAAATCTATGCCATCACTTTCTCCCTATAAAAAAAAATACATTTATTAATGAAAGAATATATAAGATGAAAGTACAAAATGACCAAAGGAAGAATAATACCATGCCCTCCAGAAGATCTAGAATGTTTTCTGCCCCTGAAGGAGGAGTGATGATTTTCTTGCCATCTGGTCGGGATCCTTGGGCATTTGTCCTCTCCTGTTCGGTTATAGGACAAATGACGATAGACTTCAACTTCTCCCTGCATTGTTGGGTCGGAAAGAAGTCTAGAGGAAGGTTGATATCATGAGCTACATGTAACCTCAAAACACTGGTTGTTGGAGGATCAGAGGCAGGTATAAATCGAATTCGCAGCACCTACCCTGGGGATGTGTTCACTCGGAGAAACCCCATTATCTGTACAGACAGAAGGGTGTAGGGTTTCTTAGAATGAACGATTCTAACCTTAAGAGTGGGCTTGGGAAGAGGGTTTTCTGTTGGCTCGTTAGCATCAAGGGTCTCATTTCTTTTCCTCTTTAAGTCATCGGAAGAGCCAGTTTGCGCCGACGCCAAAAACACCTTGGCCCGCCACTCCTGAAAAGCGCGGGTGACGTACCTCTCGAGGGAAGTGCAACGCCCAGGACATCGGACTTCTGAGCCGGTTTCACTCTGGATCGACTCCTGATGAATGGAAAGTATTCCGTCTGGGTCATAGAACCTTGGTAGGTCTACGTCATCAGGAACGTCTTGATGGAAGCCAAACTATCTACTAAACCGATGGGGGCAATAACACTGTATGGCTGAATTCTCCTCACAGTGATAGATGACGAGACTCGATCGAACGCTCGCAAAAAAGGCAAAGTCAGCAGCAGATAGGCGATCGTCATCGATGAGGGTCTCCTTGATCCGAGTAGTCATAAACGAATGCCATCAAAAGTTGGTGCCAGACTTTTTTATGAATGTTCTAGCCTGTTCAAGCTTGAAAGTCTTAGCACGTCCGAGGCCACTAAATTGCACCATGCTCGGACTGATGGTGGCTTCGTCTCCAAGGTTATATGTGCTGAAGCGAATCCCAATCCATGCATAAAGGAAATGATAAGGGAAGTTGCCTTCGCACCGATTAGGATGTGGTGAACACGAGACATCATTAAGGCCTTTGTATATGCTTGCCAAGATCGCTGTGGGGAGACAATATGCTTGACTTGAAACCATAAGTGATGCGATCATGAATGTACCAGGACGAATACGACCAGCATCCCTGATCGGTAAAATGAAGCTGCATAACCAACATGACAAAAACGCAGCTAAGAAGGTCTCCTTCCGAGTTCCTTTCTCCACCTGCAGCTCCTCGAACACAACTTGAAGATCACCCTATCCATGAACGGCAGAATCAGTAATCGAGGATACTACTTTCAGCGAAGGAACCCCGACATCTTGATCAGACTTCTTTGAGACGTTGTACCTGGGAGGCCCACGAAACCAGAACCGAATCCAATCCTCTAGAGATGGTTTGCTCCTGTTTCGACCTTTGGCGAGCTTGTGATAAGCAGTGAATAAATGTAGGCAAGTCATAGGGAGATTGGTCTTCATGAACTTGTAAGAAGGAACAACTTCGTCATACAAGTAACCTGACAACGACAACCCAAGCATATGATGGATGTCTAAGAGAGATATAGACACTTCACCTTTGGCAGTGTGAAGGGTGTTGGTTGTCGGGCACCAATACTCACAGATTGCCTTGATCAAGTTTGGACACTTGTCATAAAGAAAGAGTGATGCGCGGACTGTGTTAAAAATGTGAATTTTGGACAGCTCCTTGTGACAGCGGGCAAGCACGTCTTCTGTCCATTCCCAATATAGAGGCTTGTATGTGAATTCTCCATGTGAAGGATCCGCCCCCCATGATCTATTCCCGGAACTTATGTCATGATGCAACAATTGGTAAGCCTGCGCGTGCTCAAGGACTTTGGGATGGCTTGATAGTAGGAATATCTCTCCGGTTTTCAAATTCTCTTTAGACCAGCAACGAAGGTTAGGGGGGCCTTTTGTTGTTGTCGACTGTGCCATCAATGGAGCGGATTTGCGAACTGCTAGCCTTGTCTCCTCTTCATCTTTATCACTTGATTTCATGACTAGGTATCGCTGACTATGAACCTCGATGTCTTTAAAAGTGACCATTGTCAAGAACCTGCAACGAAAGTGACAAAAAAAAAAAAAATAAAGTGTGGGTTGTTCAGCTGCAAGTGGTAGGTAGTTAATCAATGTCTTCTGGCCTCCAATACATGCTCAAGACGGGCCGAATTGATGTCCACAACAGAGGAGGACAATCAAAGGTCACCGCTTGTCTTCTGGTTGCCAATACATGCTCAAGACGGGCCGAATTAATGTCCACAACAGAGGAGGACAATCAAAGGTCACCGCTTGTCTTCTGGTCTCCAGTACATGCTCAAGACGGGCCGAATTGATGTCCACAACTAAGGAGGACAATCAAAGGTCACCGCTTGACTTCTAATCGCCAAGACATTTTATGCCTGCAGATAAACAGGGGGCAAAACCAAAAAAAAAAGGAAAAAAAGATTGTTGGAAAGCCATAAGTCACTCTGACAAATTACCCTGTTGACTTTTTACAGCAAAGATTCCTTTCACCAAGCCAGAGTTGATTTTCCGCCCCTTCGATTCAGTATCACAATGATCTACAAAAAAAAAAAAAAAAGAAAACCAATGGATACATTGTACAATACAGTTTTGTCAAAAAAAATATATATATGTATATGTCAAAAAAAAAATATTTATATATTTGACAAGATCGTTCAAGATGCATTGTAGCAATTTTACGGAGTTAATCTTTTTGACACACGGCCAAGATATAATGGTATAAACCTATATATAATACTTTTCATTGCAATAGAGACAACATACACGCATTGATTAAGAGACCTGTGTACTTGGCCCCAAAACAATGGCATGTGGGGCCCACGAAAAAAAATTAAAAAAAATGAAAAAGATGGCACATCACGTGAAGGATTCAGAAGAACAAAGGCAAAAGGGATTCTTATGATTAAATTAATACTCTACTTCTATAATTTCAAGGAAAGTAAGCAAAGGGGTCATATATTTATGACTTATCACGCGCAGAAAAAATAGCAGAGAAGACATACAACTTTTCATGATTTATTGGTTAAGTGAATTTTTCTATATTAAAAGTGAGAGGGTCATTTGTCTTGTTGCACTATTCAATTGTACTATTATCCATCGATATGGATGATTCCTTCACAGAGAAAACTTCCACCAACATCAAGGTGCATACATGGATGTCATTCCAAATCTATGGAAGTAATTACGAGAACAAGAGAAACAAGAGCAGAAGAGAAAGGCACATAAACAGGCAGGAAGAATAGAAGCTTTTACTAGGGGTGATGAATTACCACTGAGAAAATTCGATCAAGAGTGTTGGCAGCCAAACGATTGATTGGACCCCTTTCAACTCAGCCAACTACAGAAGCAGTGTGACGATTGAGTGATTGCACAGTGAAGTAATCGATGCAGAAATTGACTCAAATACATATATACATATATATGTATGTATATATAATATATGCACTTCCCAATTGTGTGTCTTCCAAGATGAGAGATATGGCAAGAATGAAGGAAACAACACAAAAGGAGAAAGAAGAGATCGTGACAAGATTTGGGACACCAAAATTAAGAAAAGTTCCTTTATACAATTTCCTAATTCTTGAAAGTCAAATCTCCGTCAAAGTTGCAATCACACATTGTATACCATTATTTGTCTAATCTTCAACAAAAGAATAGCAAGCAAAAGCCTCAAATATCGACAAGTCTAAAAAAAATATATATATAATAATAATAATAATAATAATAATAATAATAATAATTTATTATTATTATTATTATTATTATTTAGATTTAATGTGTTGATCTGAAGAAAATTAATCGCTACCCTATTAAGTCAAAATTGACCTGGGTAATGTACAAAGTCAAACAATGCAAGTGTTTTATTCAAGCTTCGAGACCCAACCACAACAAGTACTGCCAAGTCATAACAGCGGTCGACTCTCGAGGGGGCATTTGTAGAAGGCAAAAATTTCTCGTCCAATCAAGACTCGCCACGTGGAAATTAAAATAATCCTAATTCGGCCAATTACAGTCTGCCATGTGTCAAAATTAATTATGGTGTATCATTTAATTATAAATCAAATGATATTATCTTTTGGCCAATTAAATTATGCCACGTGTCATGAGTGACACATAAATATTTGTCCTTTTTTAAAAGGAGTTAAATGGGCCCAAAGGCTAGCCCATGCTCTCTATAAATAGAGATCATCTTCCTTCATTTCGGGGGGTTAGAAAAACAGAGAAGGAAGACTCAAAAGCTTTCATACTCTCTCTCTCGAAGACAAGAAGCACAACAAAGCTTAAGCTCGTGTCGTCCGTTCGTGGGAGATCAAACCACTTCCTCTTGATCGGGATCAAGTCTCTACGACTCTCGTTCAAGACCACATTCATCCAAGAATATATTCACTCAAGACTATATTCGTTCAAGACCATATTCATCCAAGAATATATTCACTCAAGACTATATTCATTCAAGATCACATTCATCCAAAACCATATTCATTCAAGACTCGTTCAAGTTCATCCTAGGAGATCGAATCAGAGGAGTTACATTTTATTTAGAACAAATACATAGAGATTGTACCTAAAATCCTTTGAAATTAATATATTATATTTGTTCACTAATTTCTTGTGTTTATTTATTTAGACCCGGAAATTTGTGTTTACAAATTTTGGCACGCTCGGTGCGCCATCTCTACTTCTCATATCTTTCTCCAAAAACAAATTTCTCATCAATCAAAGAAGACATGGCTCCTAGCAGTAACATCCCTCCTTTTTTGAAGAAAGCTATTCCGTCCAAATCCCAAGGGTCGGCAACTGCTAGTATGACGTCCAACGGAGTAGTCACAAGAAGGATGGCCAAGATCGCTGCTATGGAGGCCCAGAAGCAAACTAATGTGATTGCACCATTACATGTTGCTGATTTCGACTTGCCGGGGGCAACTCACATCACATCTCATTTGCTTAGGGAGAAATCCGTTCAAGTCCCTCCAAAGGAAGCATTCGCTCAGTGGATGGATCAACTTCACCGTCACGTGGAGTTTGTGGCACAACCATTTGACAAAGAAACTGAAGATTATGAGAGCGACGGAGAAATGCTGAAGTCTCCAAATGATATGCTCTCACATTCCGACACTGAATCTGTTGACACCGTTGTTATGCCGGTTATGACCGCTGGAGCCATTAACTATGAAGAAGAGTTCAAAACCATGAAGGCCGTCCTGGCTAGATTTGAGAGAGAGTGCGAGGAGAAAACCGAGCATATCAAGCGCCAAGATGAACGGATTAAGAAGCTAACAAAAAAGTTAGAGAAGCGCCCTGCTAGCAACTATGTCATTAGCTCAGAAGATGAAGATTCTGACAAGGGATCCAATCACGGAGATTCCGATGAAGAAGAAGAGAAGAAGGAAGACTCCGGCTTAGGTTCTTTGTTTGTGGAGCAAATCCCAAACTTAGTAGCGAATGCGATTAAGGCTCAATTAGGAGGAGGCGCGACGTGAACTCATTTATACACCAAATCATACACGAAGAAAATTGACACCCTTCGCATGCCTCGTGGGTACCAACCCCCAAAGTTTGTCCAATTCGAAGGAAAAGGGAACCCGAAGCAACATGTTGCACACTTCATCGAAACGTGCAACAATGCGGGAGCTGATGGTGATCTGCTAGTGAAACAATTCGTCTGTACCTTGAAAGGTACCGCTTTTGATTGGTAAATGACTTAGAGCCCGAATCCGTTGATAGTTAGGAACAAATGGAGCAAGAATTCTTGAACAGGTTCTACAATACTCAAAGAATTGTCAGCATGACTGAGTTGACAAACACTAAGCAATGGATAGATGAACCAATTCTTGACTATATCAATCGGTGGCGTGCCCTCAGCCTTGAGTGCAAAGATCGCTTATCTGAGGCTTCAGCCAATGAGATGTGCGCCAATGGTATGAATTGGGACTTGCTCTATGTCTTGCAAATGAGTAAGCCGAGAACTTTCCGGGAGCTGGCAACCAAGGCTCATGACATGGAGATTACAATAGCCAATCGACGCGGCAAGCCCACATCCTCTTCCTTTGAGCCAAAGAGAGATAGAGGGGATCTGAAGAAGAGTATTATAACTTCCAAAAGCTCAACGAGAGAATCCATGTTAGTCTCAACAAATGAGCCAGTCCGGATTTCGGGGAAGTCAAAGGTGGAAGATAATAGGAGTTTTGCGGCACGAGACACCACAAAGAAACGTTTGAAACTGAAGGAGCTCCAAGAGAAGAAGTATTCGTTTCCTGATCTGGACTTGCAAGGGATGTTAGATGGTTTGTTGGAAAACAAGATCATTGAACTTACCGAACCAAAACGGCCAGAAGAAGTTGGGAAGACTTCTGACCCCAGGTATTGCTGTTATCATAGGGTTGTGAGTCATCCACTTGAAAAATGCATCACGCTCAAAGAACGCATTATGCAACTAGCTAAGGAAGGAAAAATCATACTCAATACTGCTGATAATGTTAAGGTCAATCATATTTGTATCGAAGCATGTTCTGCTAAAGACCCGATGGACGGTGGTAATACACTTGGAGAATTTCCTCCATCTGACTCCTTCGGGAGCACCACTGTCAACATGACATCTTGTTCTGAACAAGTAGATGAAGAAGATGGAGCAGAAAAGGAGACAGAATCAAGGAAAGGTAACGAGAAGACCCTAGCTATCTTGGATATTTTGCCAACGCACATGAGTTGGAATGAAGTCCTCCATTTGCCAGAGGAAATGCGCAAACACGTCGCTACTGCTCTACACGAACCAAAGCTTTACGGTGATAAAGTTAAAGATGTTGGTGGACAAGCAACAAATCTTACTCAATGTTCTGCTTGTAATACAGCGGTCACTTTTATAGATGATGACATGCTACTAGGATCCAAACCTCACAACCGCCCTTTGTTCGTGACTGGTTACATTCGGGAGCAGAAGGTGAAACGTATGCTAGTGGACGGAGGTTCAGCTGTTAACATCATGCCTAAGTCTACCATGAATGATCTAGGAATCACGGCAGAAGAACTATCCAAGAGTAGGATGATGATTCATGGGTTTAACCTGGAGGGTCAACGTGCGATTGGTATGATCCATTTAGAGCTGACTATGGGTAATTCGGTAACATCCACTATCTTTCATGTGATTGATGCCAGGACATCTTACAAGCTGCTACTCGGACGTCCGTGGCTCCATGAGCATGGAATAGTAGCCTCTACACTCCATCAATGTCTCAAGTATTATCGCGATGGTGAAAGAAAGATTAATGGAGATGCTAAACCATTCGCTCAAGTTGAGTCGCATTTCGCCGACGTGAAATTTTTCGAGTAGGAAACTACCCCAAAAGAGACAATGCCACTCATGATCTCCTCTATGGGCAAGAGAATTTCAAAGACCATGCAAGAAAGTCAAGAACCTGTGAAACAAAGCGATGAATATGAGGATACATCAAGACCCTCTGGACAAGTTGCAATACAAGCAGACACCTCAGCTACTGTTACACCCCCGGTGTTAAGGTATATCCCGAAGTCTCGTCGTAAGGAAGGTGAATCCCCATTCAGTGGTCAAACGAGCCAAACCATGGGGGGGGGGGGGGCAAAATTAACAGGAGAGTTGGAGACCCCGACCTGCACACACTCAAAGTAAATGCAACTTTGCTAGTACCGAAAACATACCAAGCTAAGGTAGTCAAGCCCTTTCTTCTGGGGTTCGTTCCCTCTTCTCACACTTTATTGAAGGAGGCAAAGAATTCACTCCAAGAGCAAAAAAATGAAGGATTTGTCCCTAACGCATACAAACTCATGGAGAAGGCTGGTTATGATTTCACGAATCCTGCCGCGCTAGGACAAGTCATTCAAGTCAAGCCGTATGGTCTTAACGAGACTCAGAAGCGAATTCAAGAGCAAGGGGAAGGAGTAAGTTCCGCCAAGGTGGGTCTTGGATATACACCTCCTACACCAATCAGGATCTCAGGGCGGCGAAACAATAAACAGTCTGCGGTTCAACACATCACCGCTGAAGAGGATGATAAGAGCGAGGATGAGAAAGCCTAACCTAACACCAAGCCTTCTGTGTTTGATAGGTTGTCACACACTTCAAAGAGGCGTTCGTCTGTGTTCACAAGGGTAGGAAAAGACGCAAATCAAAAGTCTTCAGGACCGTGCGAAACTAAAGCCGGTGCGAAAGCAAAAGCATCGGTGTTTAGTAGACTTAGAAGAGAGGGAGAAGCGCCAAATCCTTTACCACAAGCAGGGAATAACTCAGTGTTTAACCACCTGGGTGAATTGAATGAAGTGCAAAGTTCGATCCCTTCCCGTATGAAGCGCATGTCAATACTCGATGTGAAAACATATGGTTCTCTTAGAGTGAAACGACGCACAGTGGTCTTCACCAACCAAGAGAATGACTCTAGACCAGAGAATGAGGCTGAAAATGAAGAGGTTGTTACCTCTAACCATATCACGATTCATGAATACGAAGAGGACGATTTAGAAGTAGAGCTTGCAGAAATCCCTAAAACTCTGGAGGATGGGGGGCAAGCCACTGTTGATGAGCTGAAAGAATTAAACCTCGGGACTGTCGAGGAACCTCGCCCAATCTACGTGAGTTCCTTACTTACACAGGAGCAGGAAAAAGAGTATTTTACACTCCTTTCTGAGTACAAGGATGTGTTCGCATGGAGCTACAAAGAAATGCCCGGGCTAGACCCGAGAGTCGCAGTCCATCAGTTGTCTGTCAAGAATGGTGTTTCACCCAAGAAGCAACTTCAACGACGTTTTCGCCCAGAGCTAGTGCCTGAGATCGAAAAGGAGGTAAACAAGCTCATAGAGGTCGGATTTATCCGTGAAGTTAAATACCCAACATGGATTGCGAACATTGTACCTGTTAGAAAGAAAAACGGACAACTTCGAATTTGTGTCGATTTTCATGATCTTAACGACGCATGTCCGAAGGATGATTTCCCACTGCCCGTTAGGGAACTCATGATCGAGTCCACTACCGGGAACGAAGATTTATCATTCATGGACTGTACAGCGGGGTATAACCAGATTCAAATGGCACATGAGGACCAAGAAGCGACAGCTTTTCGCACACCGAAAGGAATTTTCTGCTGCAAGGTAATGCCTTTTGGTCTAAAGAATGCAGGAGCAACGTACCAGCGTGCAATGCAATTCATCTTTGATGACATGCTACACCAATCAATTGAATGTTATGTCTATGATTTGGTAGTCAAATCAAGGAGGAAAGGGGATCACCTGCAAGACTTTCGAAAAATTTTCGAACGGTTGAGAAAATGCGATGAATCCTCTCAAATGCGCATTTGGCGTCACTTCCAGGAAATTCTTGGGTTTTGTGGTACGACACAAAGGCATCGAAGTTGACCATGCCAAAATCAAGGCCATCCAAGAGATGCCCGCACCGAAGTGTTGGGAATGTCCACGAAGAACCTTAAAGAATTGCGAGGTCTCTAAGGACGTTTGGCATACATTAGAAGGTTCATATCTAACCTCGCGGGTCGTTGTCATCCGTTTCAACATCTTATGAAGAAGGATGCACCTTTTAAGTGGGACGAGTCATGCCAAAAGGCATTTGAAAGTATCAAGAAATATTTTTCGAGTCCACCTGTGTTAGGAGCGCCAATCGTGGCAAAACCTCTGATACTTTACATCGCAGCTCAAGAAAGGTCGTTGGGGGCACTACTGACTCAAGAGAACAAAGAATGAAAAGAAAGAGCTCTTTACTACTTGAGTCGCACCTTGGTCGGAGCTGAATTGAACTATTCACCTCTGGAAAAGATGTGTTTGGCACTCATGTTTGCCATCCAAAAGCTAAGACATTACATGCAGGCTCACACGGTGCATGTGATCTCTAAAGCGGACCTGATCAAGTACATTCTATCAAGGCTCTAATTCAGCGGGAGGCTCGCAAAGTGGGCTACCATCCTAAAATAATATGATCTCGTCTATGTACCACAGAAGGCAGTCAAAGGGCAAGTGCTTGCAAATTTCTTAGCCGATCACCCTATTCCTGATGATTGGGAGCTAAATGACGATCTGCCCGGGGAAAACGTATTTCTCATCAAGCATTCCCGCCATGGAAAATGTACTTTGATGGGGTTGCTAGACATTATGGCGCCGGTGCGGGTGTCGTCTTTGTTTCTCCCGAACAACATATTCTGACATATTCGTTCGTGCGCACCCAATTGTGCTCAAACAACATGGTAGAATATCAAGCGTTGATCTTAGGATTACAAATGGCTGTTGGGATGGGAATAAAGGATCTAGATGTCTATGGGGATTCTAAGTTGGTTATCAAACAATTGTTAAAGGAATGCGAAGTCAAGAAGGACGATCTTGTCTCATATCACAAGTATGGCTCTCGGCTGCTCGGTAAGCTCGAAACTGTCATGCTAGAACATGTGCCTAGGAGTGCCAACAAGATGGTCGACGCGCTTGATAGCCTTGCAGCCACTTTGGCACTGGGGGCAGATGAGGAAAGCTTAAGCGTCCCCGTGTGTAGCCAATAGGTTGTTCCACTCGCTGATGAAATCCTGCAAGAAGAAGTCAACATAGTCAGCATGTGTGAAATCAATGAAGAAGATTGGCGACAACCACTTATTGATTACGTAGAGTATGGGAAGCTTCCAGATGATTTAAGACATAAAACGGAAATTCAACGAAGAGCCCCTCGTTTTCTCTACTACAATGGGACTCTTTATCATCGAACTTTCCTTGGCACTTGGTTGCGATGTCTAGGTCAGGAAGAGGCACAACATGTTATGGAGGAGGCTCATTCAGGTGTTTGTGGAGCCCATCAATCAGGGCCGAAGTTGCAAGATCGCATCAAAAGAATGGGCTACTTTTGGCCTACCATGGTGAAGTACTACATTGACTATGCAAAAAGATGTGATGCATGCCAATTCCATGCTAACCTCATACATCAACCGCCAGAGCCGCTTCTGATGGAAATCAGCCCACGCTTGTTCCCCTAGGCCCAATCAAGAAGGTCCAATTAAAGGTCCATCATACACATAGGGTCCTTCATCAAAGGACTACAACTCATACAGGGCCAACAGGGCATGTTTGGTTCAACTACATCAAGCGGGCCAATGAAAAGAGATACAAGGTTGAACTACGGAGGCCCATTCATATGGTGTGTTTCATATTTCAAGAGGATGTCCAAACATCCTAGAAGATGGGCCAGGACACACGCCAAGCCTAAGAGAAGCAAGGGTACACATCCAAGTCAAGAATACAAGTCCAATTTTATGATCTTGATTTTTGGTTGTAATTTAATTAGTTATAGCTTAATTATTTCTGGTGTGTTTCTTTTAATTAGGCTAGATTAGGTGTGTTTTATTTCCTAGATAAGAATTGGCTAATTTGGAACTAATCCAATTTGGATTAGGAAAGCCAAAACCAGTTAGGATAAGGTTTGTTACAACCAACTCTCCCTAGGATAATGATTCCTAATCCAAGGAGGAGTAGGAGTAGTTAGACGAGTTCTCCTTGGCTTGCACGCCAAGAGAGAGACTCCTAGGCCTAGTTTAGCTTGGCTTCCACGCCAAGTAGGAGTACAAGTCCCTTAAGGACTCTCCTAGTATAAATAGCCTAGGTTTGTATTCAATTGACACATCAGTTGAGAAACATGAATCAAGCTTTAAGCTTACCCCCTGAGTGTTTGGATTAATCCTCACCCCTTTTCTTCTATTGTATCTTGGTCTGGCACCCAAGTGGTTAGGAAGAGCTTGACCCTAGGTTGCGGTCTAGGTCAAGTTAGCCATAGGTTGTCTAACTTGTGGATTCAAGTTAGAAACCTAGTTCTATCCGTTCTTACCTTTCTATCAATATAGTTAAGGTAATTACATTGTGAGCTTTCTGTCAATACAGTTAAGTCACATTCAACCCTCTATCCTACCCCCTCATCCCAACGCCACCTCCACCTCCTCAAAACCCCAACAAATCGTCACCCTTCCCCTCTCTCAAACGCCATCCCTCTCTTCCCTCTCTCTCCATAACAACCTTCTCTCTCCTCCAACAACCTAACAACCTCACACTCTCTCTCACATCAAACACCAACCTTTCACTCTCTCCCCTCTTCTTACCTCACGCCATCCTCCCTCTCTCTCCCCATCCTAACGTCAATCCCCTCCTAGCCTCCATCCAAGATTCCTCTCATTCATCCCCTTCCCGTTCAAGATTCAATCTTTCTTGAATCTTGAAACCACAAAAGCCCTCACGGCAAAACATCCTCCACAAAGAACCCTAATTCACGAGAACCTTCCCCTTCTCTCTCCCTAATCTCGTGAACTATCCCCCCTTCTGTTGTTTGGTTACACGTGTTTCGTGTATTATTGGAATCAAGAACCTTTCTTGATCCGGTAATACATCAAAAGTGGTATCAGAGCTCTAGGTTAGTGTTGAGTGTAAACCAAACACGTAACCTTCAAATCCAAAAGCCTAACCTGCTAATCCACAGGTTTAACCTGCAATCCAAACACATAACCTTCAAACCTTCAGTACCAACCTGCAACCCAAAACTCCACAAACAGCCCAAACACATTATCCATCCCTACCCAACGTCAACTAGACGTTCTCCAACCCCTTCCATGGCATCTAACAGCAACAGTCAAGAAGATTGAAATCCTACGGAGCAATGGAAACAAGAAAAGGCAGTACTGGAAGCAAGAATCGTTTATCTTTCTGATCAACTAAAGCGATACATGGACCTGCAATTCAGGACATTACGGGGGCCAGAAGAAGAAGAAGCCGTCCCCAGCAGTCCCAGCGAAACTGAGCAATCTACTAGCTCAAGCAGGAGGTCACGTCGCTCTAGACCCCCTCCAAGGGAAGAAAGACTCGACTTCCAAGTTGAAATCCCTGAATTCGACGGTAATCTTGATCCTGAAATCTTTCTTGATTGGATTCAAACTGTCAAACGAGTCTTTGATTTGAAAGAAGTCGCTGATGATAAGAAGGTCAAGTATATTGCTTTAAAACTTCGAAAGCATGCTAGTATTTGGTGGACTAATTTACAGAAAAAGAGACAGCATGCCGGGAAAGAAAAGATCCGCTCTTGGGAAAAGATGAGAAAGAAACTTCATTCAAAGTTTCTTCCTGCAAGCTACTTCAAGGACAACTACTTTCGTCTACAACAACTATCCCAGGGGTCTAAATCTGTTGAAGATTATACTAAGGAGTTCGAACACCTACTCTGGAGGTGTAACCTGAAAGAAGATGAACCTCAAACCCTTGTGAGGTATCTTGCTGGCTTGAACGAAAACATAAGGTATGTGGTGGAACTTCAACCTTATGAAACTCTTGATGAATTGAGTACTTTGGCTAACAAAGTGGAACAGCAAAAGAAAAGAAGAGGCAAAGAGGCGCCAACTAGAAAGCCTAGCTCTCAAAGGGTCAACTACTCGCCTCAAACATACACTCCACAAAAAAGCCAAAACCACTCCTATCCGTCCGCCACAAAAACGCCCACTCCTACCCCTCAAACCGCCCCTAGATCCGTCCCAGCTCCACCCACGGACAAAAAGAGGTGTTTTAGGTGTCAAGGGCTCGGTCATATTGCTTCGGAGTGTCCAAACAAGAGGGCAATCACATTGTTAGAATTTCAGAATGCTCTGTTTGAACCCGAACCGACGGATGTCGAGGAAGAAACCCACGCCTGCCACAACGATTCTGAAGAAGAGGTCATGGAAGAACCAGATCAAGGAGAGATGCTGGTTGTAAGGAGAATACTGAATAGTTCTCCAGTCCCTGAAGATCTGCAACAACGGGAAGCTATCTTCCATTCCCGTTGTACTGTGCAAGGAAAGTTTGTTCTTTGATCGTCGATGGTGGGAGCTGTACTAATGCAGTCTCAACTACTATGGTGAACAAACTACAGCTATCTACAAGCCCACACCGCACGCCATACACAGTCCAATGGATCAGCCAGGGTAAAGGCTTAAAGGTAACACAGCGCTATTTGGTAAGCTTTTCTATTGGAAAGTCTTATCAAGATTCTATCTGGTGTGATGTACTACCTATGGAAGCCTGTCATATTATGCTTGGAAGACCATGGTTGTTTGACAGGAGTTTTACACATGATGGAAGAGCTAACACCTACATATTAATGGTGAAAAACAAGAGGGACACGTTAGCTCCCTTAAAGACGATACCAACAACTGGGAATGATCCAAAGCTTGTATCTTTCATGATTACTGAACGCCCTAAGTTCAGTAGACGCAAGGAGGTCACCTCAGACGACCCCAGCCACGAACAATCTGCAAAGGAGCTCACCCTATTCGACCATCATGTGAGTCCAATGGTGCAGGCATCGTCTGAACCCAGTCAACGTGAGATCCAATCTGTGGAAGATCACGTGAACCCTAATACTGATCTAAGGGTTCGAAATTTACCTGCTGGTCACGCTAAGGGTACAATTGAGGAGAAATCTGTACATTCTAGTGCCCTAGTGATTGCAAAGAAGAAGAAAAGCAACTTGGTTCAGATTCAGCTAGGGATTCTTGCTGCTGAAATCCCAAGAAGCCTCCCTATATGGTTAGTCACACCTTGTGATCTAATCTATGCTCTTTATGTTATTATGAGGCTTATGAATCAGGTTCTTAAGTTCTTCGTCAGCAAGTGTGTCCATGGCACGTTCCTACATAGCACGATAATGAAAGATCGAATCTTTCACAGCATAGAGGTACACGTGAAGGTCCTGATTCACGTGGAGGTCATTGGCACAACTATGGTTCATGTGGAGGTCCTGATCCACATGAAGATTCTAATTGGGCAATTTGAAGTCTTTGAACTTGAACCTCCAAGTTTGAGGACAAACTTCTTTCAACTAGGGGGGAATGATGAAAATCAGCCCACGCTTGTTCCCCTAGGCCCAATCAAGAAGGTCCAATTAAAGGTCCATCATACACATAGGGTCCTTCATCAAAGGACTACAACTCATACAGGGCCAACAGGGCATGCTTGGTTCAACTACATCAAGTGGGCCAATGAAAAGAGATACAAGGTTGAACTACGGAGGCCCATTCATATGGTGTGTTTCATATTTCAAGAGGATGTCCAAACATCCTAGAAAATGGGCCAGGACACACGCCAAGCCTAAGAGAAGCAAGGGTACACGTCCAAGTCAAGAATACAAGTCCAATTTTATGATCTTGATTTTTGGATGTAATTTAATTAGTTATAGCTTAATTATTTCTGGTGTGTTTCTTTTAATTAGGCTAGATTAGGTGTGTTTTATTTCCTAGATAGGAATTGGCTAATTTTGTAACTAATCCAATTTGGATTAGGAAAGCCAAAACCAATTAGGATAAGGTTTGTTACAACCAACTCCCCCTAGGATAAGGATTCCTAATCCAAAGAGGAGTAGGAGTAAATAGACGAGTTCTCCTTGGCTTGCACGCCAAGAGAGAGACTCCTAGGCCTAGTTTAGCTTGGCTTCCACGCCAAGTAGGAGTACAAGTCCCTTAAGGACTCTCCTAGTATAAATAGCCTAGGTTTGTATTCAATTGACACATCAGTTGAGAAACATGAATCAAGCTTTAAGCTTACCCCCTGAGTGTTTGGATTAATCCTCACCCCTTTTCTTCTATTGTATCTTGGTCTGGCACCCAAGTGATTAGGAAGAGCTTGACCCTAGGTTGCGGTCTAGGTCAAGTTAGCCATAGGTTGTCTAACTTGTGGATTCAAGTTAGAAACCTAGTTCTATCCGTTCTTACCTTTCTATCAATATAGTTAAGGTAATTACATTGTGAGCTTTCTGTCAATACAGTTAAGTCACATTCAACCCTCTATCCTACCCCCTCATCCCAACACCACCTCCACCTCCTCAAAACCCCAACAAATCGTCACCCTTCCCCTCTCTCAAACGCCATCCCTCTCTTCCCTCTCTCTCCATAACAACCTTCTCTCTCCTCCAACAACCTAACAACCTCACACTCTCTCTCACATCAAACGCCAACCTTTCACTCTCTCCCCTCTTCTTACCTCACGCCATCCTCCCTCTCTCTCCCCCATCCTAACGTCAATCCCCTCCTAGCCTCCATCCAAGATTCCTCTCATTCATCCCCTTCCCATTCAAGATTCAATCTTTCTTGAATCTTGAAACCAATAAAGCCCTCACGGCAAAACATCCTCCACAAAGAACCCTAATTCACGAGAACCTTCCCCTTCTCTTTCCCTAATCTCGTGAACCATCCCCCCTTCTGTTGTTTAGTTACACGTGTTTCGTGTATTATTGGAATCAAGAACCTTTCTTGATACGGTAATACATCAGCTTCACCCCACTATATCGTCATGGCCTTTCGAAGCATGGGGGCTCGATGTTATGGGACCTGTAACTCCTAAGTCCTCCGCTGGTCACATGTACATCTTGGCTGCTACTGACTACTTTTCGAAATGGGCAGAAGCAATTGCATTAAAGGAAGTCAAGAAGGAGAATGTAGTGTACTTCATTTGCACACACATCATATATTGGTATGGCGTGCCCCGATACATCATCATCGAATTGCAAACCTTTTTTAATAAGTCCATGGCGGCTCTTTGCGAAAAATTCAAGTTTGCCTAAAACAAATCTTCGATGTACAATGCCCCTGCAAATGGTTTAGCGGAGGCATTCAACAAGACATTGTGTAACTTGCTGAAAAAGGTGGTGACAAGAACAAAACGAGATTGGCATGACAGGCTAGGAGAAGCTCTTTGGGCTTACCGCACCACATTCAGAACGCCAACTCAATCAACCCCTTATGCATTGGTGTATAGGGTAGAAGCCATTTTGCCCTTGGAAATTGAAATTCCATCGCTACGTGTTGCTATTCAAGAAGGGCTTAATGAGGAAGAAAACCACAAGCTTCGACTTGCTGAGTTAGAAGTTCTAGATGAGAAGTGACTTCAGGCTCAACAAAGGTTGGAATGTTACCAAGCTCGTTTGACACGAGCATTTAATAAGAAGGTTCGACCTCGCTCGTTTCAAGTCGGCGACTTAGTGCTTGCGGTGAGGAGGCCAATCATCATGATGCACAAGACAGGAAGCAAATTCACCTCAAAGTGGGATGGCCCATACGTCGTGCGGGAGGTGTACTCGAACGGTGCATACAAGATAGTTGACAATGAAGGGGTCCGAGTGGGGCTGATAAATGCGAAATTTTTGAAACCATACTTCCTTTGAAGAAATAATGTCGACTTGCTCCCGAGTAAGAGCCTAAATTGTTCACAAAAATAAAATAAAATGGAGAGTTGTTTTCTTTTCTTTTCTCATTTCTTTTCATCATTGTAGCTCCAGAATAACAGTTTAAACTGTTCACACACAAAAAAACGAAGAGAGTAATTTTCTTTTCCCTTTCCTTTTCATCATTGTAATACTCCTGGCACGCAAGAGTATAAACTGTGTACGGTGAAAAAAAAAATTCATTACTTCTGACCCGCAAGAGTATAAACTGTGAACGGCTAAAATAAATAAACTTTTCATCTCTTTCCCAAATGGCATTTGGCTTGATTCTTTCGAGTTCGCATCCCTTAAGGTGCTCTCAAATGCAACCGCCACAACAAAAAGAGATTAAGCAGTCAAGACACTCATTCCTTGATGCTTACATGGGTATATATAGTCAAATGAAATAACTTTACTTTATTTCAACTATGGCTCAAAAGATACATATATGAAGCCAAACATCGATCATGGAATGAAAATATCCCAAGTTGACAGAAAGTAGCAATGATTGTCCGAGAAATAAATAAAAACAAAATCATCAAGCAACTAAGGGTCCCATATGAAGTTCAGCACATCTGCATAGGATTCTTGAAGAAAACTCCTCATCTGGTTTAAGCTATCCTCCTCGGCCTGATGTAGCGGAAAAGTATTTTCAATAATAGCAACTTTTCCCTTCAATGCCGAGACAGTCTGTTGCCGGTGTTGGAGTAGAGTCTCGCTTGCCGCAGCTAAAGGTTCCAACTCTTTCATGTTCTCATCTAAAGACTCTAGCTCTTTTAATATCTTCTCACGTCTAGACCGCACTCCTGCTAGTTTACCCTGCAAAAACTGAAGGAGGGAAGAATAAAAAACTAAGGATTCAGAAGTTGCCTTGAGTCCGCTCTCCAACTCTATGCGACACTGGTCTTGCGCTCCACGAGTGATCCGCTCGAAGTACACATCTTGCAAAGCTTTAACGTCATAAGACTCTTTGATGATTTTTTCCACTTTCTCCTTTAAAGGAGTAGGGTCAAAACCTTCCACAGCAATGGCATCGTATATGCTGTTGAAGTCATCCTTGCACTCATAAAGCTTTTCTGGAGGTTTTCGTCGCACTCTGTTAACACACCATGTCCCAAGACTCGAGCTGCATCCCTCCGAGACTCTCTTATGAGATCGTCAGCTTGAAAGACAGAGGTTGCACCATGGGGCACCTTCAGATGAGAGGAGGAATGCGGAGCTATTACTACGCTCGATTTAGGGGTGGAGTTGACTTCTTCCTCGACCGACATACCAACGTTTTCTTGAATATTAAAGGAACAGGAGCTAAATGTTGTTGAGGGTAAGGGATGATGCGCTAATTGTTCGCCAAAATCTATGCCATCACTTTCTCCCTATAAAAAAATATATATATATTTATTATTGAAAGAATATATAAGAGGAAATTACAAAGTGACCAAAGGAAGAATAATAGCATGCCCTCCAGAACATCTAGAATGTTTTTTGCCCCTGAAGGAGGAGTGATGATTTTCTTGCCATTTGGTCGGGATCCTTGGGCATTTGTCCTCTCCTGTTCGGTTATAGGACAAATGACGATAGACTTCAACTTCTCCCTGCATTGTTGGGTCGGCAAGAAGTCTAGAGGAAGGTTGATATCATGAGCTACATGTAACCTCAGAACACTGGTTGTTGGAGGATCAGAGGCAGGTATAACCGAATTCGCAACACCTACCCCGGGGATGTGTTCACTTGGTGAAACCCCATTATCTGTACAGACAGAAGGCTGTAAGGGTTTCTTAGAATGAACGATTCTAACCTTAAGAGTGGGCTTGGGAAGAGGGTTTTCTGTTGGCTCATTAGCATCAAGGGTCTCATTTCTTTTCCTCTTTAAGCCATCGGAAGAGCCAGTTTGCGCCGACGCCAAAAACACCTTGGCCCGCCACTCCTAAAAAGCGCGGGTGACGTACCTCTCGAGGGAAGTGCAACGCCCAGGACATCGGACTTCTGAGCCGGTTTCACGCTGGATCGACTCCTGATGAATGGAAAGTATTCCGTCTGGGTCATAGAACCTTCGTAGGTCTACGTCATCAGGAACGTCTTGATGGAAGCCAAACTGTCTACTAAACCGATGGGGGGCAATAACGTTGTATGACTGAATTCTCCTCACAGTGATAGATGATGAGACTCGATCGAACGCTCGCAAAAAAGGCAAAGTCAGCAGCAAATAGGCGATCGTCATCGATGAGGGTCTCCTTGATCCGAGTAGTCATAAATGAATGCCATCGAAAGTTGGTGCCAGACTTTTTTATGAATGTTCGAGCCTGTTCAAGCTTGAAAGTCTTAGCACGTCCGAGGCCACTAAATTGCACCATGCTCGGACTGATGGTGGCTTTGTCTCCAAGGTTATATGTGCCGAAGTGAATCCCAATCCATGCATAAAAGAAAATGACAAGGGAAGTTGCCTCCGCACCGATTAGGATGTGGTGAACACGAGACATCATTAAGGCCTTTGTATATGCTTGCCAAGATCGCTGTGGGGAGACAATATGCTTGACCTGAAACCATAAGTGATGCGATCATGAATGTGCCAGGACGAATACGGCCAGCATCCCTGATCGGTAAAATGAAATAATGCGACATAACGCATAAAACCGCAGCTAGGAAGGTCTCCTTCCGAGTTCCTTTCTCCACCTGCAGCTCCTCGAACACAGCTTGAAGATCACCCCATCCATGAATGACAGAATCAGTAATCGAGGATACTACTTTCAGCGAAGGGACCCTGACATCTTGATCAGACTTCTTTGAGACGTTGTACTTGGGAGGCCCACGAAACCAGAACTGAATCCAATCCTCCAGAGATGGTTTGCTCCTGTTTCGACCTTTGGCGAGCTTGTGATAAGCAGTGAATAAATGTAGTCAAGTCATAGGGAGATTGGTCTTCATGAACTTGTAAGAAGGAACAACTTCGTCATACAAGTAACCTGACAACGGCAACCCAAGCATATGATGGATGTCTAAGAGAGATATAGACACTTCACCTTTGGCAGTGTGAAGGGTGTTGGTTGTCGTGCACCAATACTTTTAGATTGCCTTGATCAAGTTTGGACACTTGTCATAAAGAAAGAGTGATGCGCGGACTGCGTTAAAAATGTGAATTTTGAACAGCTCCTTGTGACAGCGGGCAAGCACGTCTTCTGTCAATTCCCAATATAGAGGTTTGTATGTGAATTCTCCATGTGAAGGATCCGCCCCCCATGATCTATTCCCGGAACTTATGTCATGATGCAACAATTGGTAAGCCTGCGCGTGCTCAAGGACTCTGGGATGGCTTGATAGTAGGAATATCTCTCCGGTTTTCAAATTCTCTTTGGACCAGCTACGAAGGTTAGGGGGGCCTTTTGTTGTTGTCGATTGTGCCATCAACGGAGCGGATTTGCGAACTGCTAGCCTTGTCTCCTCTTCATCTTTATCACTTGATTTCATGACTAGGTATCGCCGACTGTGAACCTCGATGTCTTTAAAAGTGACCATTGTCGAGAACCTGCAATGAAAGTGACAAAAAAAATATAAATAAAGTGTGGGTTGTTCAGCTGCAAGTGGTAGGTAGTTGATCAATGTCTTCTGGCCTCCAATACATGCTCAAGACGGGCCGAATTGATGTCCACAACAGAGGAGGACAATCAAAGGTCACCGCTTGTCTTCTGGTCTCCAGTACATGCTCAAGACGGTCCGAATTGATGTCCACAACTAAGGAGGACAATCAAAGGTCACTGCTTGTCTTCTAATCGCCAAGACATTTTATGCTTGCAGATAAACAGGGGGCAAAACCAAAAAAAAAAAGATCGTTGGAAAGCCATAAGTCACTCTGACAAATTACCCTGTTGACTTTTTACAGCAAAGATTCCTTTCACCAAGCCAGAGTTGATTTTCCGCCCCTCCGATTCAGTATGACAATGATCTACAAAAAAAAAAAGAAAGAAAGACGGATCAGAGCATCTTATGACACCAATGGATACATTTGACAATACAGTTTTGTCAAAAAAAAAAATATATATATATGTATATATATATATATATATATATATATATATATATATATATATATATATATATATATATATATATATATATATACTTGACAACATCGTTCAAGATGCATTGTAGCAATTTTACGGAGTTAATCTTTTTGACACACGGCCAAGATATAATGGTATAAACCTATATATCATACTTTTCATTGCAATAGAGACAACGTACACGCATTGATTAAGAGACCTGTGTACTTGGCCCCAAAACAATGGCATGTGAGGCCCACAAAAAATAAAAATTAAAAAAAATGAAAAATATGGCACATCACGTGAAGGATTCAGAAGAACAAAGGCAAAAGGAGTTATTATGATTAAATTAAGGAAATTAATACCCTACTTCTATAATTTCAAGGAAAGGAAGCAAAGGGGTCATGTATTTATGACTGATCACGCGCAGAAAAAATAGCAGAGAAGACATACAACTTTTCATGATTTATTGGTTAAGTGAATTTTTCTATATTAAAAGTGAGAGGATCATTTGTCTTGTTGCACTATTCAGTTGTACTATTATCCATTGATATGGATGATTCCTTCACTGAGAAAGCTTCCACCAACATCAAGGTGCATACATGAATGTCATTCCAAATCTATGGAAGTAATTACGAGAGCCAGAGAAACAAGAGCAGAAGAGAAAGGCACATAAACAGGCAGGAAGAATCGAAGCTTTTACTAGGGGTGATGAATTACCACTGGGCAAATTCGATTAAGAGTGTTGGCAGCCAAACGATTGATTGGACCCCTTTCAACTCAGCCAACTCCAGAAGCAGTGTGACGATTGAGTGACTGCACATTGAAGTAATCGATGCAGAAATTGACTCAAATACATATATATACATATATATGTATTTATATATAATATATGCACTTCCCAATTGTGTGTCTTCCAAGATGAGAGATATGGCAAGAATGAAGGAAACAACACAAAAGGAGAAAGAAGAGATCGTGACAAGATTTGGGACACCAAAATTAAGAAAAGTTCCTTTATATTCCTAATTCTTGAAAGTCAAATCTCCGTCAAAGTTGCAATCACACATTGTATACCATTATTTTTCTAATCTTCAACAAAAGAATAGCAAGCAAAAGCCTCAACTATCGACAAATCTAAAAATATATATATAATAATAATAATAATAATAATAATAATTTATTATTATTATTATTATTATTATTATTATTATTATTATTATTTGGATTTAATGTGTTGATCTGAAGAAAATTAATCGCTACCCTATTAAGTCAAAATTGACCTGGGTAATGTACAAAGTCAAACAATGCAAGTGTTTTATTCAAGCTTCGAGACCCAACCACAGCAAGTACTACCAAGTCATAACTGCGGCCGACTCTTGAGGGGGCATTTGTAGAAGGCAAAAATTTCTCGTCCAATCAAGACTCGCCACGTGGAAATTAAAATAATCTTAACTCGGCCAATTACAGTCTGCCATGTCAAAATTAATTATGGTGTATCATTTAATTATAAATTAAATAATATTATATTTTTGCCAATTAAATTATGCCACGTGTCATGAGTGACACATAAATATTTGTCCTTTTTTAAAAGAAGTTAAATGGGCCCAAAGGCTAGCCCATGTTCTCTATAAATAGAGACCACCTTCCTTCATTTCGGGGGGTTAGAAAAACAGAGAAGGAAGACTCAAAAGCTCTCACACTCTCTCTCTCGAAGATAAGAAGCACAACAAAGCTTAAGCTCGTGTCGTCCATTCGTGGGAGATCAAACCACTTCCTCTTGATCGGGATCAAGTCTCTACGACTCTCGTTCAAGACCACATTCATCCAAGAATATATTCACTCAAGACTATATTCGTTCAAGACCATATTCATCCAAGAATATATTCACTCAAGACTATATTCATTCAAGATCACATTCATCCAAAACCATATTCATTCAAGACTCGTTCAAGTTCATCCAAGGAGATCAAATCGGAGGAGTTACATTTTATTTTGTAACAAATACATAGAGATTGTACCCAAAATCCTTTGAAATTAATATATTATATTTGTTCACTAATTTCTTGTGTTTATTTATTTAGACCCAGAAATTTGTGTTTACAATATGTGCTGGGGCTTTTTAGGAGAAATGCGAAGATTTTGCTTTGTCAGTCACCTAGAATTTAGGAGGATTCAAGTTACATTCTTTTAACTTTTGGAATGGAAAATTTTTATTTATTTATTTTGGACTAGATATTGTTTATTTTTTATTATCTTTGTATAGAAGACCTTGTGATGGTGAACTAACTAGCAATTTATTTCCAGGTTCTGCGGTACGAATGGCTAGCAATCGTGATTTCAGTGCCGATGAACTTGTATTGTTGACTCTATGTGAACTTTATTCACTTATTTGTACTTTTGTCAATTGATCATATTATGTTAGTTGTTTAAGATCATTTTGTATATTGATGATTGAAAGTTATCTTATCATTGGTCATTGAGATAATCATTTGATCCAAACGATTTCTGGCATAATGATATTATCCTGTTTGTTAGTCACTCTAAATTGTCATCAATGGTTGCTTCTACATGAGCTTCTAATTGCCTTGGAGGAAGAATCCCCTCTTAGATTTGGGGTTACAAGTTTTTTTTCTTTTCTATGTAATTTCGTACTTACCCACCATGTTTATATTTTGAACTAGGGACAAGCACTCATCTATCATCTACTGTTTGAAAAACGTATGATTTTATTGGTTGGCCATTTTAAAGCTTGTTTACTTGGCTTCATGAATATATGCTATTGACCCTGGCTTTAGGGTGGATTGCGGCAGAGACATTGCTTTTGCAAGTGCTCTAGAAACTTTTGTTGGTGGAAACATTGATCCGCTAAGTGTTGCTTTTGGAGGTGCGTCATTTCAGATTAGTCTCTTTTATATTGATAGTCACAATGAAATTTTGTGTGCTTCTATATTTCTTAGATTTTCTTCAGACAATTACACAGATTAATTGTATGATCATAAAAATTTAGGTCCGATCATGTCAAAATTTACTATTGCCTTAAGAGAGATTGCTACCTACAAGGAAGTTCTTCGATCTCAGGTACCGCTTTTTGGAAAAATTGTCTATATGAGAGATGCTTTGTGCCTTAGTCAATGTGCTTTATTTATTTATTTGTTTGTTTGTTTGTTTTTGCCCTTCCATGTCTCATCTTAATTGAAATATGAGATTGAAATAGATATATTGAATGAATTGAAATATGAGTTTGTTATAGATATCTAAAAGAAATTAAATATGATCTTGAGATGGATACCAAAACAATTTGTTATGATCTTGAGATAGATTTAGAATGGAAAGCAGACCAAACTCAGAATTCTATGGAACGCATTCTGGATATATTGCATATAGTTGCTTCTTAGTAGCACACCAATCCTCGGAAACGTTATTGACATACAAAACATGCAAATTATTGTGTGCTCCTGGAGCATGTGCTTCAAAAGCTGGCATGGCTGCCATGTCAGATATATATATATATATATATATATATATATATATATATATATATATATATATATATATATATATATATATATATATATTCTTTTTTTATCAACAAATGGAATGGTTACATGCAGCATACTTTGGTGGTTATTCATTTCCATCCCGCGTGATTGTTCACTCCATAGCACATCATTGTTCACCCGAGGAAAGCAGTAACCAGTTACTTATTCAAAATGACAATTCAATATTTTTGCTGAATCAAATGTTGAAACATGCTTCTATTTTTGTTTGAACCAATGGTAGTATAGTGGAATTCGAAATAGATGTGAAGACATGAAAGACATTCAAGGCCAAATCGGAGATTGACAAGTTGCAAAAAATTTGATGTGTACGCGTGGTTAAGCCTCTGTCTGAATTAGCATGGACTGAAATGTGTTTTTCTTTCTAAGATTAGTTTTCTTTCCCTTGAATGAGTTCCTAATCATATATGCTTGATATTTGAGTTAGGTTGCTAGGATTTTTAAGGAGTAAATTAAGTATATCAAAATCAGTTTGTATGGATCATGTAAATTTGTTCTGAGACTTGCTGACTCTATTTCGAAGGTGTATACTCATGTTGTAGTCTACTTAAATTGGTTTCATGTATGCATCATGGTTGGGGCTTTTGGGGTTGCTAATATGAGTACAGTATTGAATCTAAAAAATTTGTTGGGTAAAGATGTGTTTTCAGTAAAGAGATGGAACAACGACATTGACGATCGGTCAAGGATGCAGTGAACGATGATGAGTAATACAGTGAACAACGACATTGGCAATCAGTTTCATGTAGTGAACAACGACATTGACGATTACTTTCATGTATGTATCAAGTTAGTGAATAATTAATGATGAGTTTTGCAGTGAGTAATGAGCATACTAAGTGCGCAAAGGTGAATGTTGGAGTGAATAATGATGATTGCTCCATGTTATAATGTTTAAGATTGTGGTGAATAATGATGACAAATCCAGTGCACAATTTGCATTGCTCACCTTTGTTTGTTTGATCACAAATTCAGTGCACAATTATGAGTGTTTTTAGGATTTACAAATTATCAGCACTCTTACAGCAATGATTCACACTTTTATATGTATCAAGGAATTTCAAAAATTTACACTCATGTTAATTTGTTCACTCAGCATGTCAAAGTTGTTCACTCATGACATCCTGATGTACGCAAGGTCACAAAGATCAGAGTTTGACCTCACAATACATCACACAGGAACTCACACACAATGTTGTTGGTTTAAAACAAAGCTAATGGGAAACAATTAGCTGGAATAGATGACAACCCAATAAGGAATTAAAAGGATAGATATGTATTCACTCTGATACAGGCACACCACAGAATAAACACAAGGGCAAAGGACTTAGTTACCTCAGCAGATACAGGCACACCACCACTAAAGCAAGTAAGCTCTATACACACCACTAGGAATGCTAACTCCTAGATACTGAAGTAGATTCAACCCAAATGAGAGTTTGCTGACACTCACAAACGAGAGGCTCAACTAAGGCACTCAAAATGCTATTGAAAATATCACTCATTAGTTTGCAAGCTGCTGAATACTGCTGAATCCTAAACAGTTTGATTAGAGGTACTTAATTAAAGTATCCTGCTAATCTCCCTTCTAATCTAACTGCTGAACTAAATCAAATACAACATATTACAACTTATGCTAACTAATATAATCCGGATACATTTGAAAATAAAAGGAAAACAATGTTGGTTTCTTATTGGACCAAAATCCCAAAGGTTGGCAATTCCAGCCAATCAGAACCTTTCCTAGCTGGAAGGGTAAAATTTAAGTTACTATGGTAACTTTCCCGGGCCTTTCTAAGCTGGATGTAATCTCAACAGCTTAAGGAAGGTAGGGAAAGACTTAAATAACCCTCATTGTAGTTGAACAAAATACTTAGCCTCAGAACTGAGGTTTTGGAAAAATTGATAACAAACAACCATTGCAGGGTTGTGATGTATTTTGGCCCACGCCAAATACATTCTCAAAGGCCCAAATCAATTTCCAAGAAACAAGACAAGCTATGGAGGAGAACTTGAGCATAGAGGCCCATAGGCCCATACATATTGTGTGCTCCTTATGGCAAGAGGATGTCCAAACATCCTAGGGTCTACAACGACACGCCAAACAAGCCCAAGAAAGGCCCGACACCACGTCCAAGAAGACCAAGCTCGTCATTTTTAATCTTTTTGGATGTACTTTTTATTTTATAGTTTTCATTAATTTTGGTGTGTTTTTAGAAGTAGATAAATCTAGAAGATTCTAAACTGTCCTAGAATGTTCTAGAAGGTTAAAGTAGACGTGTGTTAGGAGTAGTTTAGGCGCCAATTGGTTGTTATCCTAGATAAGGTTGGCTTATTTTGTAACTAATCCATATTGGATTAGGAAAGCCTAAACCTATTAGGATAAGTAGATTGTAACCAACTCCACTTAGGATAAGGAGTCCTAATCCAAGGGAGAGTAGTAGTAGTAGTAGTAGGCGTCTAGGAGTAGGAAGGCTTGGCTTGCACGCCAAGCTAGGGTTGTTAGAAACCCTAGGATCAAGTCTAGTATAAATAGCCTAGGCTTGTAATCTTTGAAGAACATCGAATACAGAAATATGAATCCCTTTAAGCTTTTAGCTTTTCCCCGAGTGTTTAGATAAACTCTCAACTCCTCTTCTATTGTATCTTGGTGTGGTAACCAAGTGGTTTAGGAAGAACTTGATCCTAGGTTGCGATCTAGATCAAGAAACCCTAGATTTTCCTTCTTGTGGATTCAAGTAGGAAATCTAGCTCTATCCGATTATCTTTCTATCTCTTAGAAAGATAATATCTATCCTCATCTCACCACCCTCTCCAACGTCACTCTCAACCCCCACAACACCCTTCAATCGTCCACCCTCCTCTCTCTTACACAAAATAGCTCAACCAACTCCCTCTCTCCCCATAACAACTTCCTAACAACTTTCTCTCACCTACAACAACCTCTCCACTCTCTTTCTCCCTCCAAACCTCACGTCAACCTCCCCTCTTTCTCTCCCCTAGTTCACGTCATCCCCCTCCTTCCCCTCCATCCAAGATTCAACCTTTTCCCGTTCAAGATTCAACCTTTCTTGAATCTTGAAACCACAAAGCCCTCACGGCAAAATCTCCCTCCCTCTTTCCTCTACCTCACGTGAACCACCCTAACCCTAGCCTCAATTTCACGTGAAGCCTCCCACTCTTAGATCGTTTGCACGTCTCCCCTATGATGTGTAATTGATCAACCACACTCTTGATCCCATTATACATGATAATTTTGGTATCAAAGCTCTAGGTTGTTTTGAGTGCAAACCAAACACATAACCTTCAAATCCAAACCCCAAACCTGTTATTCCAATAGCTTAACCTGCTATTCCAATAGCTTAACCTGCAATCCAAACATATAACCTTCAAACCTTCAGTACCAACCCGCATCCCTAAACTCCACAAACAGCCTAAACACATTCTCTTCCTTACCCAACGTCACCCTAGATGTTTCCAACCCCTACATGGCATCTGGGAGCAACAGTCAAGAAGATGGAAACCCTACTGAACAATGGAAGCAAGAAAAGGCAGAACTTGAAGCAAGAATCGCTTATCTTTCTGATCAGATGAAGCGATACATGAATCTGCAATTCAGGACACGGGCAAGACGAGGAAGAAGCCGTCCCCAGCAGTCCCAGCGAAGCTGAGCACTCTACTGGCTCAAGCAGGAGGTCACGTCGCCCTAGACCCCCTCCAAGAGAAGAACGACTCGACTTTAAGGTCGACATTCCTGAATTCGATGGTAATCTTGATCCTGAAATCTTTCTTGATTGGATTCAAACTGTCGAACGAGTATTTGACTTGAAAGATATTGCTGATGATAAGAAAGTCAAATATATTGCTCTAAAACAGCGGAAGCATGCTAGTATTTGGTTGGCTAACCTACAGAAGAAGCGACAGCATGCCGGGAAAGAAAAGATCCGTACTTGGGAAAAGATGAAGAAGAAACTCCACTCCAAGTTTCTTCCTGTAAGTTATTTCAAGGACAATTATTTCAAACTGCAACAACTGTCCCAGGGATCTAAGTCTGTTGAAGAGTATACTAAGGAGTTCGAACACCTACTCTGGAGGTGTGATCTGAAAGAAGATGACTCTTGTGAGGTATCTTGCTGGTTTAAATGAAAACATAAGGTATGTGGTGAAACTTCAACCATATGAAACTCTTGATGAATTGAGTACATTGGCTAACAAAGTGGAACAACAAAAGAAAAGAAGAGGCAAGGAGACGCCATCAAGGAACCCTAGTTCCCAAAGAACTCCCTACACGCCTCAAGCATACACCCAACAGAAAAGCCAAACCCAATCCTATCCGTCCGCCACAAAAACGCCTCACCCTACGCCCCAAACTGTGACTAGGCCACCACAGGTCACGCCCATGGATAAGAAGAGGTGCTTCAGGTGTCAAGGGCTCGATCATATTACTTCTGAGTGCCCTAATAAGACAGCCATCACTCTTGTGGAATTCCAAAACGCTCTCTTTGAACCTGAACCAACGGATGTTGATGAAGAACCCCACGCCACTCACAACGAATCTGAAGAAGAGGTCGTGGAAGAACCAGATCAGGGCGAGATGCTGGTTATGAGGAGAGTACTGAATAGCTCTCCAGTTCCTGAAGATCTGCAAAGAACGGAAGTTATCTTCCATTCTCGCATCTTGTCTGAGGAAAGTTTGTTCTTTAATCGTCGATGGTGGAAGCTGTACTAACGCAGTTTCAACAACTATGGTGAACAAGCTACAACTCCCTACAAGTCCTCACCCTTCACCCTACACTGTTCAATGGCTCAAACAGGGTAAAGGATTGAAAGTGAATCTACGCTGTTTGGTAAGCTTTACAATTGGAAAGTCTTATCAAGATTCAATATGGTGCGATGTACTACCTATGGATGCTTGTCATATTCTGCTTGGGAGACCATGGCTATTTGACAGGGACGTCACGCACAACGGGAGAGCAAACACCTATTCTCTTATGGTGAATAACAAGAAGGTGACGTTAGCCCCCCTAAAGGCATCCAAACTCAAAGAAGGTGACCCAAAGCTAATCTCTTTCATGGTCACTAGACGCCCTGAGTTCAGTAAGTCAAAGAAGGTTACTCAAGGGGAAACTAGCAACAACAGTGCGACAAAGGAGCTCCCCCTAATCGTCCATCACGAGAGCTCATCGACTAAGGCTACATCAAACCCTAATCAACGTGAGGTCCAGCCTGTGGAACATCACGTGAACCCTACTGCTGCCCTAAGGGTTCGAAATTCATCAGTCTGTCACGCCAAGGGTACAACCGAGAAAGGAACTATCCATTCAAGTGCCCTAATAATCGCAAAGAAGAAGGAAAGTAACTTGGTTTAGATCCAGCTAGGGATTACTACTGCTCAAATCCCAAGAAGTCTCCTTGTATGGTTAGTCACACCCTGTGATCTAATCTATGTCCTTTCAATTATTATGAGACTTATGAACCAGGTTCTGAAGTCCTGCATCAGCAAGTGTGTCTTGGATACCTTTATGTATAGCAAGAGTGAGAAAGATCGAACCTTCCACATCAACACATCTCACGTGAAAGCTAGTATTCGCTTGGCAATTGACAAAGCAAACTTGGTTCATGTGAAGGTCCTGATTCACATGAAGTTCCCAATAGAGGCCACTGAAGTTCTTGAACTTGCCCCTCCAAGTTTGAGGACAAACTTCTCCCAACAAGGGGGGAATGATGTATTTTGGCCCACGCCAAATACATTCTCAAAAGCCCAAATCAATTTCCAAGAATCAAGACAAGCTATGGAGAAGAACTTGAGCATAGAGGCCCATAGGCCCATACATATTATGTGCTCCTTATGGAAAGAGGATGTCCAAACATCCTAGGGTCTACAACGACACGCCAAACAAGCCCAGGAAAGGCCTGACACCACGTCCAAGAAGACCAAGCTCGTCATTTTTAATCTTTTTGGATGTACTTTTTATTTTATAGTTTTCATTATTTTTGGTGTGTTTTTAGAAGTAGATAAATCTAGAAGATTCTAAACTGTTCTAGAATGTTCTAGAAGGTTAAAGTAGATGTGTGTTAGGAGTAGTTTAGGCGCCAATTGGTTGTTATCCTAGATAAGATTGGCTTATTTTGTAACTAATCCATATTGGATTAGGAAAGCCTAAACCTATTAGGATAAGTAGATTGTAACCAACTCCCCTTAGGATAAGGAGTCCTAATCCAAGGGAGAGTAGTAGTAGTAGGCGTCTAGGAGTAGGAAGGCTTGGCTTGCACGCCAAGCTAGGGTTGTTAGAAACCCTAGGATCAAGTCTAGTATAAATAGCCTAGGCTTGTAATCTTTGAAGAACATCGAATACAGAAATATGAATCCCTTTAAGCTTTTAGCTTTTCCCCGAGTGTTTGGATAAACTCTCAACCCCTCTTCTATTGTATCTTGGTGTGGTAACCAAGTGGTTTAGGAAGAACTTGATCCTAGGTTGCGGTCTAGATCAAGAAACCCTAGATTGTCCTTCTTGTGGATTCAAGTAGGAAATCTAGCTCTATCCCATTATCTTTCTATCTCTTAGAAAGATAATATCTATCCTCATCTCACCACCCTCTCCAACGTCACTCTCAACCCCCACAACACCCTTCAATCATCCACCCTCCTCTCTCTCACACAAAATAGCTCAACCAACTCCCTCTCTCCCCATAACAACTTCCTAACAACTTTCTCTCACCTACAACAACCTCTCCACTCTCTTTCTCCCTCCAAACCTCACGTCAACCTCCCCTCTTTCTCTCCCCTAGTTCACGCCATCCCCCTCCTTCCCCTCCATCCAAGATTCAACCTTTTCCCGTTCAAGATTCAACCTTTCTTGAATCTTGAAACCACAAAGCCCTCACGGCAAAATCTCCCTCCCTCTTTCCTCTACCTCACGTGAGGCACCCTAACCCTTGCCTCAATTTCACGTGAAGCCTCCCACTCTTAGATCGTTTTCACGTCTCCCCTATGATGTGTAATTGATCAACCACACTCTTGATCCCATTATACATCAGGTTGCTTGTTTTGAAGCTTGCAACTTAATGCCTCATTGCTTAAACATGCAGATGCAGGAACTTGCTTGGAACTTGAAAATTGCATGTCAAGGAACAAAATCTCCTAGAGACCCTTGGCTAAATCTCACTCAATCCAAAGATACATAATTGAGAAAGATGCCTGCTTGGACTGGTTTTGCTGGGAACAGAATTTGACCTGAATGGCCAATGCTGGTGGGATGAGTGGCTGTGTTGGCCAGGACTTGCCTTACTAAGGTATTGCAAGCCTTGATGGATAATGTTGGTGGGCTAGTAGGTGTCGTGGACTCCTTAATTTGTTGCTGAGGGTGGAAGCCTGTTGTTTCTGCTGGAATTGCTCCAACAACTGCTGAGCTTGGCACATCAAGGCTAGTTGCTGACAATATTGCTGCTGAGGGTGCTGGTGTCCTTGGGTGATGAAGATGATGTAGAAGTTGTTTGTGCTGCTGCTGTGGCTGGAGCATCTCCCATCTCCTGATCTGAACCTGCTGGCAATGCTTGAACTGCTGTTGGTGATGTTGGATGGTCTCCATCACATCCATGGTAGTCACTGATGTCAAAGATCACACTTTTGAATGTAGGGTAATAGAAATCTCAGAATCGGACGAGGCGTGTACAATTGCGAATCCATTTCTATGCTAAAATCTAATTGATAAGAGAAAATTTCAGTTGACAACCGATATATTCATACATATCATGGACCAAAGCAGAGTTCGACGTAACAGAACATAGTAGGATTGATAATACATATTTTAGGGTTTGCAAATGGAAGTAAATTGTCGTGTTTTGTTATTTATCGGCGCCTTGCGGTTCTTGCGGCGTTAAGTCAAGTTTAGGGTTGGCAAAATCGAATCTTCCATGGTTGCTTCAAGTGAGTGAAGTAAAAACAGAGAAGTAGTTGAACAACGAAGGTGAAGGATTTATGGAGAATTCCACCGTCGACGTTTGACGGTCTGCTGCAGGTCTCAGAGCCAGTGACGGAGGCGTCATCGGCGGAGTAGATGACGAAGATTAGTTCAGGGTGGGGAGGGCGGGACTCGCGCAGGTCAACGAGAGTGGAGCAAAAACAGGGAAGTAGTTGAACAACAAAGGCGAAGGATCGACGGAGAAATCCACCGTCAGTGTTTGCCGGTCTGCCGCAGGTGTCGGAGGCAGTAACGGAGGCGTCGATGACGAAGCAGATGAAGGTGAATAATTGGCGGGGAGGAAGGCAGAATCGCGCAGGTGAATGAAGTGGGCAATGGCAGTTTGCAAGCACAAAACAATTTCAAAATTGAAACAGGACGGTTACTCATGGTTTATATTATTTTTTTGGAAATAAAATGCCAGCCAGGAAAACTCCTATGCCACGTTGGATATGGAGCATGTGCTCCAGGAGCACATAATATATATTATACAAAACATGAGTGTTTTCTGGCCTTTTAGTGATTGCTTTAGTAGTGAACACTTGCATATTCACCCCTGTTGGAAAAAGTTTAAGTTTGCTAACTAAGTTGCCACTCACACCAGTGCTTTAACAGTTAGTAGGATCTATTTGCTGTAACTACTGTTGGTATTGGCTCATTGTTCAACGAGTTCATTTTTCCATCTGAACTTAGCAAAATGCTCTGTTGATTCTTATTATGCTATCAACTCTGGCTGCTGATGTTAATTTCTTTGCTTCAATAGGTGGAAAATTTACTGAGTGTTAAGTTGCTGCAATTTGCCAATGTTGACCTTTACGATGTCAAGGTACTTAATAGTATCTACATTGTCTGATCTCTTCATGTAATCAAACTCTCCCCTCTTAAAGAACTAAAATTGGCTTTTCTGCAAGTAAATAGTACTCATTGAATTTTTTGGTCTGTTAAATTTATATTGTTATCTACATAAGGTATTCTTAAACTCATTAATGCCAACAGGTGCCCCCTCCCCCACCCCCCCCCCCAAAAAAGGAGAAAGAAAAGAAAAACCTAAAAAGATATTACATATTGTATGTAAAAGCAATATAATTTTCTAGCAGCTTCAATTCACTACAAGTGGTAGTAGAAGAATCCAAACGAAGCCTTATGCAGTTGACGAATGCGACAAGATGCTTGTAATGCGAAACTGTCACCACAAGGAGATGGATTTTTTTTGGACTTAAGCCTTGAAATGAGCAAAATACTTCAGTAACAAAGTGTTCAAAATTTTTTAGCTCCATTGAAACTTTAAATGATGAGGAGAATTTTTTGTGCGACAAATGTTGTAGCCAATGCATCATGTGAAGTCAGGGTCTCTCTGGCTGTAGTTATTTTCTACTGTTGAGAAGTCATGTATCAAGTCTTGGTTGCATTCTTTCTGAAGCATAGTTCTCTCCAAAAAACGTAATGTAGTTTTCTGAGATTTGGGTTTTTGTTGACAACCTGCTACAATTGATTGTTCTCCTTGTTCCTCCCTTCTCACTTTTCCACAATTCCAATTATTCCTCTTGTTTTCTCCCAATTGCTCTCCTTGTTGCTTAACCTTTCCTCATATGGTCTGAACATCTCATCCAAGTCATTGATTGTTTCCAAAGCCCTCAATATTGAAAGGATACAATCAATGACTTTCAAGACCCCAATGACCCATTGAGTTTCATACATGGCCCATTCTGTCAAATACGTGTTGTGCATTTCTTTTGCATGAAATTTAAGCAATTCATTTTATTTCGCGCATTTCAATTCATTTTGCAAACAACTAAACAATAAAATAACAACCAGTAAAAACTTACTTGCCGCATTATTATTATCTTGATGGTCCCCTGCTTGCAATAATTGGACTAAACCTCCATATGCGCATACCCAGACCGACCGGGAGATCCGGATGGGTTGACACTGGCCAGGTATTGACTTAGGTAGTGCACTATGGCACAAATAACTTGGGTCGGGGTCATATTTACGTGAGAAAAACATGTAAACATTACTCAATTACATTATAATTATTAAACTTGCTTACTTGAACTCAAATAAATGAGTTTTGGTAGAGTACAGGCAATATGCATACCTTACAAGTTGAACCCGCACTTAAAGCGACTTGAAAAACTTGACTGGACTCGAACAGGGAGCAGCAACGACCTCTTGAACCAAACTTAAGATAAGACAATAAAATGAATTGCTTAAATTTATTTACTGCATAAGGGTATGAAATTCGACTCATTTGCGAAATTGTTTTATGTTTTGTTTTAGGAAGTATGATAAGGGGTAGCAACCTAATACCAGTAAGAGGTTCGATTGATATAAAGGTAAAGAGGTAGTCAGCTTTGCCGAGAAGTCACACCCTTCTGCGTTCGATGTCAAGTTATTTGTAGAAATGTGTACTTTGGATTAGTGAAGTTAAGTGTAATAATAAGTTTGGCTATGTATAAAGCTAACCTAAGGTTTTTGCTCTTATGGATATTAAGGTGGGCAATATACAAGTTTCCTGGGTTTGATGAGTTGTAATTAGCGTTATTTATGGTTGTGAAGCCTTGTCCACATTTGTGGATGGTGGTAATGCCTTCAGATTATATTTTCGTTGCGCTAATCATTGGATTAAAGGGTGATTAGTTGTAATCTGAAGATGATTTAATCTGGGGGCGTTACGAACAGGGACAAAGTATTTTACTCATCATTCAGTACAAGTACTAACTTACAAACCAACTAGACCATATCTATGCACTAAATATATTTAATGGATAAAACGTCAATAATCTTTTCCTATATAGCAAATACTCATACCCATTACTTGCTACTTATTAAGCACAAAGGTATTGAACAATAATTCTAGTTACAACTCCTAATCTTTATGCATTGATTGTAGAAGGAGCATACATCAATTGATGATGATTGTACGTGGATCAGACATCAACACTGTATTTATTTAATGGTATTGACCATCTTACTGTCATTATCCAAGGTCCATACAACAAATTGCTTTCGAGGTGACTTTTTGATAACTCAAAAAGCCCATACTCCTCCAACAAAGAGTTGGGTTCCATCCGAATTTAATTGTAGTTAAAATCAAATTTCATATATATATATATATATATATATATATATATATATATATATATATATATATATATATATATATATGTCAAAGGTTTCGATGATGTTGACATAATAGAACCTGACAAAGACGCCGAGATGGGGGACTAGTAAAAACTTAGATAAGGGGGACAGTTAACTAAATAAAGCCATGACCTTCAAGAAGTAAAAAAGATTAAAAAGAATTATTATCGGCTATTTTCTTCCAACTCAAACCATTCTGATTTGCATCATCATCAAGTCTAACAATAAAAACCAAGTAAAATATTCATCCTAGAGAATTTATACCACAACAAAAATCATTACTTCGATAATTAAATATATCTATCAAAATATAATTCCACCATAAAAATACACCCAAATCAAGTCTGATATAAGAAAAACGACAATTAAGAAATACATAAGGAGGTTTTAGAGTTATAGAAACTTACAACAGAAGTGATGAATAATCCTAGTTGAATTTCGTCAAACTACTATCGGGTAAACCTCTGAAATAGCTGCAAGATCGAGCCACTGTAGAGTGGCAGCGAGATGGACTGTTGTGTAAACCTCTGCAATTTTGGTGCAAGATCGAGTGCAGAGTCGTTGCGAGATGGATCAAGAACTCAGATCGAACACCCCTAATTTAGGGTTTTTGTCAATTTTTTCTTCAGATCGGTGGACGGAAGCTCTCTATTGCGGTAGCAGAAATTAGAATAGGGTTTTTGGAAGGTATGTACAGGAAATCAATTAGAAAAAGAAATTAGTAAATCAATGAAAATAATCTTTCTTTTTCTAATTAATGGAAACCCATGTTCCAATTAATGTGATTGATGCGCGCGCCTACCATATAAAGCCCTATACTTCAATTCCCTATTTCATTTTTATTTAATTAATTATTTCATCCAATTTGTTTGACTTTTCGACTTCGACTGACGCTTATTTTTCCAAGAATTGTCCCTTTTATTAGACAACAGATTTTTTTACTGTAAAAAGCGACTGCCATTTCTAATATAGCTGGACGGGCACAAATATTGGGCTGACGCATTGCAAAGGGTCAAATATAAAGCGTCTTGATTTGGCCCAATTTATAGTAGTGTGGGTAAGGACACCGCTTTGAAAAGGTGAAAAGGATATTGAATTTCAAGTTCACACGCAAATAATAGGTTTGACACGCACATAGTGACTGCTTTTGGCTAAACAACTCAGCTATCTAAATAGCTAAAAGCATAAAAACAACCATAAGCTACTCCTAAAGAAGAAAAACAAAGACTTTTTAGGATTTTCACTTATTTTTTTTTCTTTTTTCAAGGCACAAAAACAAAAACTAACTAAACTACCCAAACGAGAATAATCCCCCCCCCCCCAACTTAAACTTCATAATGCTGTCATTGTGAGGGAAGAGTCTCAAAAAGGACCAAAACATACACAAAAAAACAAGTAAAAACACAAAAGTGGTGGTGAACTGAGCCCACACGGCTCCAACATCCAATATTTCCAACACAAACACTCAAAGGGGCGCACCACCAAAAGAAAAATCAAGCATGCAAGCAGAATATGTAGAAAGATAAAAGGAAATGAAAAAGGAACGAGCTTACCAGAAGAGTCTTCAAAGTTCAAATACATAAAGCTCAATTCCACGAAGGGAAAGGAAAACACAAAGGTTAGGAAAACAAATGCATCCTATGCTATATGCATCTAGCTAACATGCAATGGAATGAATATACAAAACTAATCAACAAACTAGAAAACTAATAAAACAAACCTAAAGATGCATGATTTAAGCTACAAAAGAAAAGCAAACGATGCAAAGAAAACCTAAAACTAAAGCAAACAAAGCAAAAGATGTAAAAATGTACATGTATACATATGCCCTAAGTGACCAATCTCCATGATAACCCATCAAAAGGAATCAACCAATACCATCCATCCAATCCAATCAAAAGGCATCAATCAAAGCTCATCAAAAACTCAACCGACCAACAAATGACGACAGAGAGGGAGACCTTGAACACCCCTACACACCACCCCAAATGGATTCCCCCTACACTAAGTACACAACTAGTGCAAATATCAACGAATGAGTATAAAGGAGTGGGCGAGACAAGCCCACAATCAGCGCTACTAGGCACTGGAGGGGGTGGGGGAGGAGGATATGCCGGATGGTGCCACCCTAGTGTTGCTGGTTAGCGATCTCCCTGCGAATAGCAATAGTAGGCTATGTCAGTGAAGAGCTCGCTCTAGTAGTAGGAGTGTTGGTTTTGTCATTAAAGGGAGCACTGTATGTCCACGAGAATAGAACCTTGAGTCGCCAGGGTGGATTAGATACCCTGGATCATCGACCGGATCTGGCTGACCTCCGATTAGAGGTGATCAAGGTTATAGTGAACCTCATTGGGTTCTCTGTGGAACTCGTGGAAATCCCAAGACTCCTCCCCATGTCTGCCTTCTTCGTACTCCTCGTCCCCTACTCTTCTTCTTCTTCTTCTTCTTCTTCTTCTTCTTCTTCTTCTTCTTCTTCTTCTTCTTCTTCCTCATCATCGTAATCATCACCATCATCCTCACCTCCATCTCGAGTGTCACACAACCAGTTT